>CM021108.1:421954733-421971289 GCA_007115665.2 Sequoiadendron giganteum
AGTATATCTTAGTAGGAGTAGCATGAATTTGTTCCAAAAGATCATACTCCTTTCCATCATGTTGAGTTAAATGAGGTTAGCTAGGTAAAATAGGGTGTGTGAATGGTATCGATGAGGGAATATATTGTGTTTGTCTTGGTTTCTTGTTATTCCTTGTGTTGTATGTATGAGTAATGGTATGATAACTTGGTTGTTACAATATATTATTGGATTATTTACCTTGCAAAATTCAAGATATGACTTGGAGGTTGTGGTTTGTTTTGGGGTGGTTTTAAGATAATAACAAATTTGGTTTGGACTTGAGGTTGTTTCATAGGTGGGTAAATGATAAGTTGAGGTGTGATTGCATTAATTGTTCTTTGATGTGTTGAAATATTAGAAGCTTTAGTGGATGAACTAAGTGAGATGAAGTCTTCAAGGGATTCATCTAACATGTCAAATTCATCACAACTAAAGGGTTTAATAGGTATGCAATGCACTTGTAGAAATAGATTTGACATGATCAAATGACTATGCTTTCTCCAAGATTAATCATTAAATTTAAATTTCAAATTATGTATATGCTTGGTAAGGCAACCTAGGACTGAAAACAAACTTACAAACCTGTTAAAAACACATATTTGGAAATTAGACTAGATTTGTAAACTGACAACAAGTATGTTTTTGCACCTAAAATTTTAGATAAATTTAGCAAGACAAAGGTGCCTAGGGTGCCTATGTCCTCGTTATAATTTTTCTGAGATTTTAGTTTTAGAGACACTAGTTATAGGAAATGACTGTGTGACAACATGAAAACCCTAGTTTTGAATTGAATTTATTTATGTTTTATGAGTTTCCAAATTTTATGTAGTGTAACAACCTAGGACTTTCAAATTTTGCAAAAATAAAATACAATTTATCCCAATTATGCAATGTTTCAAAAAATGCATACAATGCACCTACAATATGATGATTTCTAGTATTGAAATGTAACAATCTTTCACAAATTCACACAAAATGAAACTTTTTCTTTCAAATGCAAGGACACTTTTTGCAAGAAAAAGACAAAATTTTCTAAAATTTTGATAAGACAACCTATTTCAAATCTAAATGATGCTAAAAAATCTAAAATTTTTAAATGATTACTGAAACTAATCTTATTGCAACGCATGATGCAATATTGTATGCAAATTTTTATGCCTTTTAAAATACAAAAATGGATGCCTAAGTGAACAATGCAATGCTAAACCTATATCTAGTGTGAATTATTTCAAATTTCAAAAGTCCTATAATATAAAAATGTCAGGTTCACCAAAATGGTTTGATGAAAAAGGGATCCTAGGTCTAATTCATAGAACACTAACATCAATCCTTTTTCAAGAGAACATTAGGATGCAAATCAACAAGGTGATTAGATTAAATTTCGACCATGAAGGTGAGTCATTAAGACCTATATTTGATCTCTGAGAGCCTTGGAAATTAATTAGAATTGGATTTCCTTAATTAACCTAATTAAACTATGTACCCTAATCTGAAAATGTAATATTTTGACAACAACAAAACTGTAACGAAATTTTTTGACACTAGATTTGAGAAAGGAAGGGTTTTGTGCACCTATCCTTAAAAAATGAGATTCTTTTGGAAAGACAGAGGCACTTAGGGAACTTATGTCCTAATAGGCTTGTTTTGGATCTAAATGTTTGTACATGTAGCACTTTGTTTGCTCTCTAGTTTATTCTCTACAAATTTTCATCTTCGGATGTAAACCTACAATAAATCTACAAAATGGAATGGTGTCAGTAAGTTTTTTAGTAGCTAATATTTGCCAATTGGCTAATATTTGAAATTTGGGAATCCAAAATTGGCTAATAGTTCAAGCTACAACGTGACTTGAATCGCCAAATTTTTACAAAATATTATTATAGTCTTATTTATATCGCCAAATAATTTATTTTATTAAAAAATTTAACTCAAAAAATTGCCACAATATTTGATGCATGATTAAATAAGATTCACCTAAATTTTATAAATTATAGTAGAAATCTATATTAATTCACCAATAGTATATCACAATTATTAGTTTCTTTAGGACCATATTTTTAATCTTTATTTAACACCATTGATTTATAATATAATCTAATGGTACTTGTATTCCAAGAGGTAAAAATGTACCCATAATCTATAATGCTCATGGGGCCCACAATTTTAGGTCTCATGAACATTATAGATTGTGCATAAATTTTACCTTACAAAGTACAACGAGGGTCATTAGATAAATGATCTAAAAGCAATTTTGAGCCCCATGAGAATTACAAATCATGGGTATATTTTACCTTGTAGAATACAACGAGGGCCATTATATTATGTTTTAAAAAAATGGTGGAAAGTACATATTTATTCTACCCCTTCAACCCATCGATAATTTCCACCCTCGGCTCCCTACTTTTCCATGAGAATTATTTTTAGATTGGATAGATTTTCCATCATAATTAATGCATTTTCTTATTATTTTTCAAGATTTGCCAAAATTTTCTACAAAATTTTAGTGATGTAAAAAAATCACCAATTAAATTAATATTTTTTCCTAAAAAATAAAAGATTTACTAGAATTTTATCTTTTTTTGAGGGAGGTTTCTTAAATTTATCACTAAATGGTGTATGATGGCTATATAGGATTTTGCCTCAGTTAAACCCCTCTTTTGGTATTTCTACTTCCATAATAGCCAGTAAAATTATTGATAACAATTTGTGTGTCCTAACCTTAAGTGCATCTAAGGTTGTTATGAGTTGAAAGTGCATAAAACCACACTAAAGTGCATTAGAGAGGATTCCTATATGAAAGTGACAAGATCTAACTAAGAGGGAGCCAAATACTCTTAGTAAATTTGAAACATAATGATACCTTGCCTTGGCTGCAAGTATAATGAAGCTTGAAGAAGAGAACACTTAGGAAACAAGTCATTAGGTTGTAGAAAATGGCCAAAAACACTTTCCAAATCTAGAATCTATCATCCTCTTCTATTGTCATCAACCTTCAATCATGGAGTAAGACTTGATTAAATCTGCAAATAAGCTTGAAGACCTACAAATATGAATGTATGTGGCAGAATGTAATGCTCTCTTTCTTCTTCCTTTTCTCAAAAATTTGAATTCTTGCTTTCTAGTTTTAAATGGTGAAAAGACTAGGTATTTATAGGAATTTACTCTAATTTCCCATAGTTAAATCTTGACAACCGACTTTAGATATTTGAATTTTAAATAATAAAATGTTGACACCGACATACTTGAATTTGGAGCCAAAATAGGGGGACATAGGCGCTAGTGTCCCAGGCCTATTTTGTGAGTTCAAGGAGCTGGGGTAAAGTATTAAATGAGATCATTTGTTTTATGCTTGCAATTTGTCGGAAAACGATAAAAATGGGCCATATAAAACATAATTTTGGAAATTAGGACCTAGTTAAAGGGTGTTTGAAATGAATTAATGCAAGGGTCACTAAATTATGTTCAAACTAAGTGTGAAAGTGTACTAAAACATTAAAGGGAGTAAAATTTATGAGGCTAAAAGGGCGGGTGCATGGAAATGGGTAGCAATTCTATGGACACCCTAAAAAAAAGAGTTGAAAACCATAACGTGAGCACGTTATAACGCGCTCACATTATATCTTCTATTAAACCTAGGAAAGGTCTCGGCGACTACAACTAAAAATAGATAACGCGCTCGCGTTATCAACTATTAAAATAAAAAAAACAAATACAAATCTCTCATTTGCATTTCGACTGGTTTTTTTGTTGCACTCGAGGCCAAAAAATCCAAAATATCGCGCTCGCGTTCTAGGAGGAGAATTTATTCACCAAGAATCCTTATTTCTTCACAACGATGGCACCACAATGACGAGGAGCTGTAAGAGGTAAGGATTCTATGGTTTTTATTTTGAATTTGTTAGTTTTAGGTTGAATTTGATATCTATTTGTTTGAATTTTTAGGAGATGCAAATCAACCTATAAACCCTCAAAATACTCAACAGGAAGACCAACCAAATCCTCAAGATCAAAATCAACCACAACATCAACCTCCTCCACCAATCACTCAACCCCCTCCTGGCACTTAACAAAATTTAATGAGTGAAATTGAGAACAACAAAAAACAAATTGAGGATTTGATCAATAGGTTGAGTGATCCAAATGGTTCAACCACATAAAGAATGACCCTAGAAAATTCATTGAGAGATAACAAACGTAGATTCAATTAGCAAACAAATAAGTAGATGGGAAGATAGGAGGCAGGTGGCTAGGGACTATTATGCAAATAAACTATCATACAAGGATGTGAAAGATTTAAAAATTATAAAAGGTGATTTGTGCTCATTATTCACCGACCCACGCACAAATCAAAATCTTACCCTCAATGCGAAGAGGTTTCCTATCCATTGGTGCCACCACCAACAGATGAAGGACCGGTTTTATGATAGGTGGTACATGGTCTTCGATTACCCACCGTGCAACAATTGCGAGGTCCCGCAATATTTCCTTAGGAAACTATACAGTGAGTTCATATTGAACAAAATCCTAAATTATTTTGATATGAGGGATTTCTAGGGGAGAGGTGGGGGGTCAGCTCAGGATAGACCTGGTGCACAGTTGGATCCTACGCGGCAAGGTAGATGAGCTCTTACTAGGCCACCTCATGAGCACATTATTATGCCTTCCATCGTGAAGGAAAGTGCTAACGTAGAGACATTGCAGGAAATAAACACTTTGACCTAGAATGTCATTCATCATACTATTCCTATTCTACAGCGCCATCCAGGGGAGTCTTCTAGTGGTGGCCTTCGAACACATGCATGTCAATCTTGCGGGGCTACTTGTTCACATGACCCCACCGACCCTTAGGAGACTAGTACGTAGGATCCGTCTACAGCTATGGAGATGGAGAGGGCAGCTAACATTTTGCATGAGGCATATGGCATTGATAGTCAGGTAAAAATTAGTGCATGTGTTCATTGAATTTAATTTATTAAATTTTGATTTTGAAATGCAAGATTAACTAAAAATGTTTTATGATTTTAATAAAATTGTAGGGTCACAGTGTTGAGATTGGATACACCAGCCCCCCACCAACCTATTTTTGTAGTACACCTATCGCTAGGGTATGCAACTAGTAAACAAGTATAAGTTTATTGTATTTTAATGGCATTGTTTTACGAATGGTAATTTAATATGCAATTTTGGATGTTGAATAGACTAATATTGGAGGTTTTGATGGAACACTTCCCAGTGGCGGTGGATTTACTCAAACCTTCATGCAGGTAATAGAATAAAGAGTTTAACTAATGAATCAAGTACTTAATATATTTGTGTAGTTTATACATGCACATCGTTGATTACGTTGAATAATTTATTGTTTTATTTTCAGTTGTTGCGAGATGATACACCTCTGAATGTGACGAGGGAAATGAATATTGGTGTGACATCTGCTATACAATCCTTGATGGCTCTGATAGAAGAGGTATGAGGAAAATTAGTAAATTTTAATTTACATTTATTGTTATAGATGTTAGTTAGTGAAAAATCAAACCATTATTGATTCACGTAGTTTTTGTCTATTTGTATGGTTTATCCAGGGCTTGAGCATGCTTGAGCATGGGCGTGAGGATATTTCCCTCGTGGAGAGAGATCGTGATTATTTTGTCAAATATATCATTTTTTATAATGCAATTTCTATATATTCATGTCTTTACTTCTTATTGTAATAGTTAAAACTTCACCATGAACTAAATCCTAGGAGGAGTAGTAGGACCACTCCACAAGTGCAACAAAAATGAGTGACAGACCTATTTCCATCTGAGTGAAAAGGAAAGGGAAAGATTTTATTTCTTGCGCATGGAGAGCAATGACTTTTGATTCCAGAGTCATTTGTTGTATGCCTGCATGGCAGTTTTGTACATATTTTTTATTGGACATATTTGACATTGTATACCTAGATGGCATTCTCGTAAGCCTATATGGCTATTTTGTACATATATTTCATACTTATATCGACATATATTGATGTATGCCTACATGGCTATTTGGTTAATACAAATATCTTTTATCAATGCCTGTCCATATTTGCATTCTAAATTGATGGTTCAATAGATATGAGTTACGTGTATTCAAGTGTATAATTTACAACTTACGTGTATACTTTGTGACTTACATGCATTCGAGTGTATACTTTATGGCTTACATGTTTTCATGCATATACCTTGTATTCGTGCATATACTTTGTTTTAATTTGTGTATACTATGTATTCATGTGTATAATTTTTGAGGCTTACGTGTTTTTGAGTACTTGTACTTCCCTTATTGACATGTACATGTTTGACTTATTCACATGTATAATTATTAATTGGTTAGCCCTTGCATTGATCTATGTCATCCTCAATGCATGATCCTTGAGATGGAGTAAGTACACCCTCAAGGTCAAAAGGAGTTTCACATGCATTCTTCGTAGGCTCATTTTGGTAGTGAAACCAAAAACCTCTTGCATCATTGAAACAATTTTTTTTTCCCTTTATAGCAAGTCTGAAGCCATTATCATTCTCCATCAGTTCTTCATGTATCCACTCGCCATTAATGGTTTTCTAATGACCTTCATGAAACCAAGCACTTATCTCATTTGTGAGAGAAGAAATGTATGGAGATTTATCTTCCTCCTTATGAACCATTCATTATCATGAGAGATGGGTTCTTGTGAACCAATACTGATGAATCATGGGTCAATGAGTTTGACTTGTAGAACTACATGATTGAATCCTGATAGTAATATCACAATATTTATATATCTAAATGTGTTATTTCCTTCAGCTAAAATTTGTGCTTATACTTATGTGATTGATGTATGTTTGTGTATGGGATCATAGTAATTTCTACTTGATGATGCTCTTGTGTCTTTAAGGTTTATTTATTAAAGGGTGCATGAAACAAGTTTTAAATCCTTCCAAATCTTTGAACTTCTTAGGTTTTCTATTTGTTGAGTCTGGGCTCCGAGCCCGAGTCCAAGTCAAAAAATGGCTTGTCAAGTTTGAGTCGAGTCCTAGTCTTGTAACACTGGTGTGAACACATCGAGGAATAATTTATATGCCGATGAAGAGTGAACCCATCCTTTTTTCCAAACAAACCATAGTATAGATATGGTTGGTCGAGATAAAACATCACTCTCCTGGATAGTTCAAACTATAGTATTTCATGGCTACAAACACACCTTCATTATGTGTATTCTTGATCCTACTGAAGAAATGGTGGAACATGTTGTAGATCAAATATTGCAACCCTAAGTCCACAAGAAGGTTATTTGTCCTAATTTTTGCAAATGTCTTTAAGATGTTCATCCTTCTTGAGTAATGTGAACTATTGATGTTATCTAGATTTTTGAAACTATCTACAATCATGTGCAATACTGTAGAAGCTAGAGCTATATCTAATACTACAAATGACTGCTCAATGGAATCCTGATAGCAATATCACAATTTGACACATTGTAGAGAATACCTCCTACTTATCAATTGATGAGCTAAAGGGGCTCTATAATGAATTTTTTATAAGGCACAACACTTGCTGAAGGTTTTGCAAATGGGGTTGCAAGCTAAGTGGGCTTAACCTTGGGGAAAAAACTTTGTGGTTAAGCGCTTGAGCTGGAGTATACTGGAATGGGTGACCTCCCAGGAAGGCCTAGTGCCTCACCTCTATGAGCATCACTTAGATGCAATGAGTGGTAAGTGGGCCATTCAATATCATTTCAAATTCGTTGCTTTAAGCAACTTACAAATTTGCAACTTAAGACTCCTCCAACCTAAGGGATCGATCCGGTGGAACATAGCTCGAAGTGATTCCACATGTTTCAGTGCAAAAGAGGACCATGCCTAGTGTAAAAATACCTATTTGGATGTGTTGGAATAGTCTGCTTGGTCACACAAGTTGCAAAACGAAAGTTGCACCACTTTGCAACTTTGCACTACTTGCATTTGATGCTTTTTCCATCAAGTGAAAATCCACCACCACTGGAAAATCACTCCGAGATAGCCAAAACCGAGAGAGGTTTTTGTAGACAGGCTCAATGCGATCCTATAGGATTAGATGAGAAGTTTCTAAGCATCACGACATCTGAGTAATAGCATGCTGAAGTTTGCAGCCATTTTGCACTTTGGACCCTTAAGGGATCGATCTGGTTGAATGTAGCTCGGAGCGATTCCACATGTTTTAGTGCAAAAAAAGACCATGCCTAGCATAAACATACCTATTCGGGCGCATTGGAGTAGTTAGTTTTGTTACACGAGTTGTAGAGAGAAAGTTGCACCACTTTGCAATTTTGCACTGCTTGAATTTGACACTTTTTCCATCAAGTGAAACTTTGCTGTCATGAGAAAACCTTTCCAAGATAGCCAAAACCGAGAGAGGTTTTTCTAGAGGGGCCCAACGCCTTTTTGTAGGATTAGATGAGAAGTTTCTAAATGTCATGGTATCTGAGTAATAGCATGTTGAAGTTTGCAACCATTTTGCACTTTGGACCCTTAAAGGATCGTTCCGGTTGAATGTAACTCAGAGCGATTCCACATGTTTCAGTGTGAAAAAAGACCATGCCTAATGTAAACATACCTATTCGGACGCATTGGAGCAGTTAGTTTGGTCACACGAGTTGCAGAGCAAAAGTTGCACCACTTTGCAACTTTGCACTGCTTGAATTTGACACTTTTTCCATCAAGTGAAAATCTGCCACCATGAGAAAACTACTCCAAGATAGCCAAAATAGAGAGAGGTTTTTCTAGAGGGGCCCAATGCCTTTCTTTAGGATCAGATGAGAATTTTCTAAGTGTCATAGTATTTGAGTAATAGCATGATGAAGTTTGGAGCCATTTTGCACTTTGGACCCTTAAGGGATCGATCCGGTTGAACATAGCTCAGAGTGATTCTACGTGTTTCGGTGCAAAAAAATACCATGAATAGCATAAAAATACCTATTCGGATGTGTTGGAGCAGTTAGTTTGGTCACACGATTTGCAAAGTGAAAGTTGCACCACTTTGCAACTTTGCACTGCTTGAATTTGACACTTTTTCCATCAAGTGAAAATCTATCACCATGAGAAAACCACTCCAAGATAGCCAAAACCGAGAGAGGTTTTTGTAGGATTAGACAAGAATTTCCTAAGTGTCATGGTATCCAAGTACTAGCATGTTGAATTTTGCAGCCATTTTGCACTTTGGACCCTTAAGGTATCGATCCGTGGAACATAGCTCGAGTGATTCCACGTGTTACAGTGCAAAAGAGGACCATGCCTAGTGTAAAAATACCTATTCGAACATGTTGGAACAGTTCGTTTGGTCACACGAGTTGTAGAGCGAAAGTTGCAACACTTTGCCACTTTGCACAGCTTGAATTTGACACTTTTTCCATCAAGTGAAAATCCGCTGCCACGAGAAAACCACTCCAAGATAGCAAAAACTGAGAGAGGTTTTTCTAGAGGGGTCCAATGCCTTTCTATAGGATCAGATGAGAAGTTTCTAAGTGTCATGGTATCTAAGTAATAGCATGCTGAAGTTTGCAACTATTTTGCACTTTGAACCCTTAAGGGATCAATCTGGTGGAACATACTTCAGAGTGATTCCACATGTTTCGGTGTGAAAGAGGACCATGCCTAGCGTAAAAATACATATTCGGATGTGTTGGAACAGTGCGTTTGGTCACACAAGTTTCAGAACAGAAGTTGCACCACTTTGCAACTTTGCACTGCTTGCATTTGATGCTTTTTCCATCAAATGAAAATCCGCCGCCACGAGAAAACCACTCCAAGATAGCCAAAACCGTGAGAGGTTTTTCTAGAGGGGCCTACCACCTTTTTTTAGAATTAGATGAGAAGTTTCTAAGTGTCACGGTATCCAAGTAATAGCATTCTGAAGTTTGCAGCCATTTTGCACTTTGGACCCTTAAGGGATCAATCTGGTGGAACATAGCTCAGAGCGATTCCACGTGTTTCAGTGCAAAAAAAGACCATGCCTAGCATAAAAATACCTATTCGAATGTGTTGGAGCAGTTAGTTTGGTCACACGAGTTGCAGAGCGAAAGTTGCACCAGTTTGCACCTTTGCACTGCTTGAATTTGACACTTTTTCCATCAAGTGAAAATCTGCCGCCACGAGAAAACCACTCCAAGATAGCCAGAACCAAGAGAGGTTTTTCTAGAGGGGCCCAAATTGTTTCTGTAGGAGAAGACAAGAAGTTTCTAAGTGTCACGGTATCTGAGTAATAGCATTTTGAAGTTTGCAGCCATTTTGCACTTTGGACCCTTGAGGGATCCTTCCGGTTAAACGTAGCTCGAAGTGATTCCACATGTTTCAATGCAAAAAAATACCATGCCTAGCGTAAACATACCTATTCAGACGCATTGGAGCAGTTAGTTTGGTCACACGAGTTGCAGAGCAAAAGTTGCACCACTTTGCAACTTTGCACTGCTTGAATTTGACACTTTTTCCATCAAGTGAAAATCTGCCGCTACGAGAAAACCACTCCAAGATAGCCAAAATTGAGAGAGGTTTTTATAGAGGGGACCAACGCCTTTCTATAGGATTAGACAAGAAGTTTCTAAGTGTCACGGTATCCGAGTACTAGCATGCTGAAGTTTGCAACCATTTTGCACTTTGGACCCTTAAGGGATCGATCCAGTGGAACATAACTCAGAGCGATTCTACATGTTTCGATGTGAAAGAGGACCATGCCTAGTGTAAAAATACCTATTCCGACGTTTTGGAATAGTCCGCTTGGTCACACGAGTTGCAGAAAAATGTGTACAAATTGTTTACATGACCTTTATATGACCTTTTTCACATTGTTTACATTTCAAAATTCAAAGTTTGCAAATTTTCCTACTCAAGGCATTTACAGAACAAGGCGCTACTACACCAAACATGAACTCCAACCTTACAATATTTGAGTATATCTCATTATGTAATTAAATCTTATTACAATGCCTCTGGCACTTCATTCTCTGAGATCTTTTACAATGTCACTCATACATTCAAGATTCTCTTTAAATGTCTACATCATAGGTGCTCATTATGAGGTTAAATTCAAATGAGTAACTTGAGATTCCCTTGATAAGGTTCACATGCTCTCTTATAATGGCTTGAAATCAAAATTGAGATTTGTCAAAATCATCAAAATAAGTATGTTGCATTGCTTTTTTGGCTGAGATTCTCTTTGATGGCTCTTAAATCAACATTTTATGCAATGAAAGATCAATCAACCTTTAGTAGTTTACTTACAAATACGCAAAGTAAAAGAGAAAAAGAAAGAGCATCCAAAATGGAAATGAAATAAAAATAGATGGAAGGCATTTACAGATGTTGCATGCAGGCATCAAAATAAGGATGTTGCATTGCTTTTCTAGTTGACATTCTCTTGGATGGCTCATATATCTGTATTTTTTGCAAGGGGACACCAGTCACTATAAAAGAAGATGATAGCATTGGCATCAAACAAATTAATGTGCATACAAGTATAAATTAATAAGAACCAATGTGCATATACTTACAAATTAATCCAATGAACCATCTGGGTCTGCTCTACTCTTTATTGTGTCAAGTATTGCCTCATGGTCAAACTCACGAACCTTCCATAATGTCTTGTTCAAAGGTCTACCCCCATATTTTCTCAAATGAACATTGGATGCCACGACAAGGTTTGAGCAATGAAGAATCTTACGATGCATGTCAAAGTCCTGAAATAGCCAAGGTTTAACACTCGAATGTGGGTACCTTCTAAGCCATGTTCCAGTAACCACAATTGAGCCTGTAGGGTATTCGATGTTTTCTCCATCTATAACTAGGGCCTCCAATTTATTTTTGGTCTCAACACAACGACACAAGTAATAGTATGTTCCCTCTTCATTGTCTTCATTTGCAATAATTGCATAAACATGCTCTACATTGATATGTGCAAAAAATCTCTTGAAATTTGTCAACATTACGAATACAGTACAAAGTAAGATCTAACGATATGGAATTTCAACAACTAGGAAAATGGATATAACACCTCATTGAACTAGATCTGATATGTGGTCAAAGTTGACTGATGATTCTATCTATGTCAATTCCAATGCCGTTGAAGGGTGATACATGTGAAGTGGGCTAAGATAACTTGTGAACCATTTGTCAACCCAATCCCCTGACTCACAATCATTCCAGTCTTGCATTATACATGAAGAACAAAAGCATGCCATCTTTCATGTATCGATACTCCACGAAGCTGTATTTGAGCTAAGGAAAGAGTGTACCTCACTCGATCCTATTAGTGTACAATAGTCTTCATATGGTACAATGTTAGTATCATCCATCAACCGAAAAAATCTACGAGCTGAAGACGTACCTTCATTACCTGGACCCATCAAAGCATTACACCACTTGACGATTGATTTTGCATCTGTCAACTTTGTACTGTCTTTATACTTTAACTCTTCTTGTGCTAATGCTCTTTTCACGCATCCTCCTGCACCATCATGCTCCCCCTTTCCATGTCTAGCCTCACAAAAGTTCCACATATGTTGAACAGCTATAATGACATGCATCCTGCACAACCATTAGAACATGCACGAGTTCTTGAACTATGCTGCACAGTTATCAGACCATATTATATGTTGATTGTATTCTATGCCTCTCTGAGCCAAACCACTGTAGAACATTTGGAAGCAACCTTGCATGAACTCTGGAGAATGTGTGCGATCATCACTAATGTAAAAGTGGTACTCCCTCAATACCTTCCTTTGCTCATCTGTACTATCAGATGCATGAATGAATGCTATGTGCACAAATATCAAAACTTTTGTGGAGTTGTAATACTGTGACTGCACCTGATGTTGTGGTTTTAGAGTTTAGTTCTCTACAAAGTCAACCACGGATACAATGCTTCCAACTGGAAAGGTGTCCTTGCATAGCTTGAACTGTGTATCCAACCATCGGGCTCTATGGGTATGCATTGCATACTTTAACAGTATACTATCATGAAATGTGGTCATAAATTTGTGCACTGGAATCTTCTCAATAACCAAATCACACCTTTTTGCTTGAGACCCATCTTTTGTAGCATATGCCACTGTTTTATACTTCCCAAACTCTACTAGTTTTTGTCCCACCTCATTTGTGCTTTCCATATGTTGACATACTGGCATACGCTGGAAGCCACCACAATGCTCGCATGAACCATCCAAGCATGTTGTCGTATAGAATATTTGGCCATCCTCTATTTCACATAATTTTTTTGATAAGAACTCTCTTGAAGATTTTGGTGGGGCTTCTATGCCACAATCCTGCAAAACATCGTTAGTATGCAAATCTAAACATATAGAATGATAAACATCATAATGGTTAGAAAATTCAATATGTAGTCTACAACAACAAGTAGTGCATGTGTGATTTATCTTGACATAAAAAGGTTTAAGCAGTTCAAAAAATCTTTGAGAAATACTAATTTGAGGATAATCATTTTCAAATTTCCGAAAAAATTGGGTTTGAGTCATATCCAAAAAATGCTTTGGATGTGGCTCACAATTCCAACTATCGATTCTCCTTCTTACCAAATCCCTTTGATTCGGAGATGGCCTTGTGTTATTCTTCCAATACTCTTCAATTAGTGTTCTCAAGGCGTTGACAACTTCTTTATCTTTTCATGACAGTCTCCCCGAGAATTCCCATAATTCATTTGTATCATTGCCCTCAATTCATTGCCACCTTTGAAAGGCTCTTAATAAAGTTTTTCTGCTAATTCCCATTTTTTCACTAGTCTTTTTAATTAGGCGAGCTCTCTTTGTTTGACAACTTACCAAAGTTGATGTAATGACACGTCGGGTGACATTACTATCCTTTGAGCGTGAGGTCTTACCCACACTGTCATAAGCATCCATTAGATTCTTCACAATAGTGTCTTCACTCAATGCATTCGATGTTCTCAACCCAAGAGTCTTCATGATGTTCCTATACTTTACACCCTGCATCATTTCAACAAATAGTTGACATCTTGTAGTCTCATTTAGCCTTTCAAAGAATCGTTCCCAAATCTTATCAACATATCTTCTACAAGTGTGTGTTGAAATCTTACCTTCCATGTGCTGCAAAATATCATCATCAATATTAATCAAATACTTTGGCTTTCTACGCAAAATTCTTGGTGGTGTTCTCCTAGGTACATACATCTCAACATTAGGAATTTCATCAATATTTAATTGAGGTGGGCTAGATTGCATACCTTCAATCAAGGGTGGAGAAGAAGACATACCTTGAGTTTCACATGGGAATGATGGTATACCTTCTTCATCAATTTCGAGTGATGATGTACTCTCAACTTGAGATGTGTTGGATGGTGTCCATCCATATTCACTTGCAGTAGATGGTGTCCATCCATATTCACTTGTGCTAGATGGTGTCCCTCCATATTCACTTGTGCTTAATGGTGTCCCTTCATATTCACTTGTCATAGAGGGTGTGTCTCCAACTACGGTATCTGAATCTGTCTTACAACGATGCTTTCACATTCATGCTTATTGTGCTACCAATTCCCGTTCTCTTTTTGACAATTGAGGTTCCTCTACAATCGGGTTGTTTTCATCAATCATTTCCAATTTCTTCTTTCCATGATATGCCGCCACCCGAACTCTCTCCTTTTCTTTCAAGGTTTTGTTCTCTTCATCTGTTAGTTTCCTCTTTGTCTTTTTCTTTGACATGGCGGATAATTTTATCTGTACCATGGTAATGCAACGAATATTAGTTCCTAAAAAAGTGTTGAAGGAGTGGTCTATGTAATGAACTTTTGACCTTGTGTAGGGTATTTTGAAGATGTTTGATGCTTTGGAATGGTCTAGGAAGGCTCAGGTATAGGAGTTTCTATAAACCCTCCCTCTTTGCATTGAAAAATGGGGGTTTTTGTATTGGAAGCCTAGTTGAGCGGGTAATGTCCTAAGACCTAGAAATTATCTTGTTTTGAGATCTAATTAAAGATTTTTTTTGGGTTTGGAAGTCTGGTGTAAAGATCTAAGGGTAGTTCCTTTGTAAAATTGGTCTACTTGGAGGCCTAAAATAGTGAAAAAGGTCAGTTTTCTTAATGTTGTCCCAAAGGAGTCATATGATGGGTTAAGGTATGTCTTGCAACTCTGAAATTGGTGCTACAATCATTCTTTTATTTTCTTGGTGTTTTTTGGAGTTAAGGGCCCAAAACTGGTTTTGCACAGTAGCTAGATTCCAAGGGTGAAATTTGGGAAATAATGTTTTTGTTTGTTATCCAGCTTGGGGGAGTGTTGGGATTGGTCCATTACACCTTTTTAATCTTCTTAGATGGCTCTTGAAGGTAAGTTGACATCTTCAATGGTTTTGGGTCCTCTATCTCTACATCAAAAATGAACAAAGGACAGTGAACAAAGGAACTAAGTTTGTGTGTAAGGGTAGACTTTTGAAAGGTTTCATTTTTGTTGTACTAACTCAAACAAATATTTATTAAGAAAATAATGGTTTGGTTGTGTCTTAAGAATTATAGTTTGTATTTGTAAAAAATGGTGCCATTATGGAAGATTTAAGACAACTTGTGAATGACATAATCATTGGTTGATGTTTTGAGGAACCTAATTGATTGTAATTAGTTATTTTCAGTATTTTCAAGGTGTTTTGAAGGTCCTTAAGTAATTAGGAACTCTTAATGCTAATTTGAGTATACGAATCAAATGTTTTGTGAAGGGAAATATAGTTGAATAAGTGTGTCAAGAAAGGTGTTGATTTCTTCCTTTGTACTGCATCAGTTTGTGCAGAGGTATTGGAAGGTGTTTGGACCCTTCAGAGGAATGGGAGACGCTTAAAGTTGTCTTAAAGGATGAATTTTGGTGAATGGTTCTGAATTTCTATAATTGGCAAGTGTATATAATTTGGTAATTTAAAATGTGCATTGACAACCTAAGGTTATAATGACAAACAAAAATGAAAGCAAGCCATAATAGAATGAAAGAAAATGTGTAAAGACTTCACATACCTTAAAAACCAAACTTTCAAATGGAGGAGTTCAACCCAATTATGTAGCCTTAGCTTCTTCTTTCTTCAAAATCCACAACAATTTGACTTTTTCAAAAGCTTGTTCCCTTCCACACTTCAATTATATATCAGTTTTCAATGGAATTCAAACTTCAATTGATATTATATGTCTTTCAATGTGGAAACTCTACTATTTAATGCAAAGTTGGTAAAAATATCATGGAAAAGGTGATGGAATGTGAAAAAGATGCTTGCACACTTCACAACATCATCAAAAAGCTATTTTTTGTCGGAGCACATGTAGAACCAGGGGAATATGCAGACTGTGGGCCTTCAAATCATGGGTATATAGAGTTTTTTACCGTTTTAGTGGAGTAAAAAACACGCTCGCATTATAACGTGCACACATTATAACGCAAGTGCGTTATGTGAAATTTGGTTTTCTTAGTGTATTTTTGAGAGTATAGGAGTTTTTGAGAGAGTGGGAGGGAGAGAGGGGGAGAGTGGGAGATAGAGAGGGAGGGAGAAGGGGAGAGTGGTAGA
>CM021108.1:421974617-422072144 GCA_007115665.2 Sequoiadendron giganteum
TCTCTCTCTCTCTCTCTCTCCCACCCCCCTCTTTCCCTCTCCCTCTCCCTCAATTCTCTCTCTTCGACCCCCCCTCTCTCTCTCTCTCCCTCCCTCTCTCCCTCCCACCCTACCTAGCTAAGTCCCCCTCAATCCAACCCCTTCTCTCCCACTCCCTCTCTCTTAAACTCTCACTTACCCCCTCTCCATCTCTCTAGAATCTCTAAATTATCCCTTCATCTAAAGACATACATAAATGCATACATACAAGAATAATATATATTTACATATAATCTTACATTCATACAAGCATACATACATGCATGTACATACAAATATATCAGCATACATTAATTTATTAGCATTTAACATAAAGTAAGACATAACGCGAGCGCGTTATATCTTGCTTTGGGAATTACCAAAATTTAAGCTTGGTATTTTCCTTGGAATACCAACCCAAAGGCTTGGAGGGCATTCCCAAGGACCAGAGACGTGTTTTTAAAAAATCCACCATATTTCTCATAATCGAGTTTGTGCTCACTGTCAGGATTGCACGTGGTTCAATATCGAGAAAATCAAGCACATGGGTAATGTTGGGTTATCTCTTGGCTATCCAACAATGAAATGTTTTTCACTTTTGGAAAATGTTAAGTCTTTCATCCATAATTTATTTTATCTGTATGTCTTTTTTTTGCCAAAAAGCAGTGTTTGGTATTTTTTTCATTATAAATAAACTGTTTATCAATTTTTCAAATAAATTACATTTTTAGAAACTAGACTCAATTCTACAAATTTAAAATACAAAAAAAAAATTAAAAATCAATTAGTTTCCAAAATTTGTAGGGGTAGCACGGCCAAAATTCTATTTTCAAGATATGTCCACTTTGCAAATTAGTAAAAAATCAAATATTCATTAAAAAATTATCAAAAAAATCGTGCATCAACTACATACTGTTAGCTAACTTCTGACCATTGCAATTTTAAAAATACGAAAAAAAAGTTCACCGTACGAGGGTCGTACAAGAGTTGCTATATTATGTTTTTCTGAAAAAAACAACACCAATTTGTGTACGTCCCTCATTTGAACCCCTTAATCTCAATCATTTTCAAAATAAATTAATAGTTTAGAAAGTAGACTCAGAGGACTTGAATCCTTCTTTTTGTTCCATCTCAAAATTTTGAGTGTAAGTATCCTTAATTTCACGTCCAAGGTCAGTATTTCCTGATTTCAGAAAAAAGTTGTCCACTTAAGTCCCATTTTTGGGAACCATCTTGGTGCACTTACCCAAAATATTAATAGTACTATTAATATTAATATCAAATAATAACTCAATATTATTATTTCTTTGGGTATTATATTTTATTAGAGTCAAAGAGTGTTAGGATTTAATATGTTAACAAAATAAGTAGTAAATATTATAATAGTATTAACGTGGAGCTAATTCTAATTACAATACAAGTAATAGTTTTCATGCTAAAATGGTTTAGTATTAAAATTTACATGGGTGTTATTAATAGTATTAATAAAATAAAATATTAATATTAGTGTTAATGTTATCACTCATTTGTACTATACTATAATGTTATGGAGTGAACAGTATTCAAGTAGTGATATCATGCCTATAATAGAATTCATTAAGGTTCCAAATAATAGTAAGTATTGTTAACAGTGTTACTTCTAAGGATAAGTATCCCAACTCATCAACTCTCATTTAGTTACCAATTCAAATGGAAAATAGTAATGTGTCTAGCATGACTAGAGTACTAGGGCTAACCTTATCACTTAAGGTGTGTGAAGTGGACTTCACACTCCCATTAGTATTTACTTTCCCACACCCCACTTTTGAGCGATGTTCCCATAACAACGTTGCATGATCAACATCATTTGATGTGCCTAGTTTATTTGCTATGCACATTCATGTTTGGTAATGAAGAGTGTTTATATGTTACTATTTAAAAACAATGGTTGTGCAATTTTCCTATGTGTGAGTTTAGGGCATGGCATTTGGTATTAGAGCAAGGTTTACAAATTAAGAACTTTGGGAAACATTTTGGTCCTAATTAGTTAGTGTTGTGTGTTATGCTAGTCACTACAATAAGGTAGGAAGGAAGTGTAAATTATTGAAGGAATAATGAAGATAATGTTTTTTTACGTATTTAATTTAAGACGTTGAGTATTAATCTTGTTAAATGAACGATTTTTTCTTGGGAAAGTCAACTAAACTTATGATAATCCTTATCTTGTTTGGGAGACTTAGTCATTCCGTGTGAAGAAATTAATGGATTTGAATGTTTTAAAAAAATATTTTTTATGCTAGGCATTCAACTTGAGAAAAGGGCTTGTGGATAGTGTATCTAGTTTCTTTGATGCATACTCTTGTGTGATAATTGTGTGCTATTATGAACCTTAGGTGTTGTACATTATGGTGACCTCCTTGTTAGGTGTTGAATATATGTTTATGTGTTATGTTATTTGTTATGTGTTATGTGTTAGGTTAAGGGTGTGGTAAACATCTATTAGTTACCTATGTGTACCCCTTATCAAAATTACGTGAAATGTGAAGTTAGTTCTAGAGATGGATGTATATTGTGATCATGTATGGATATGTTAGTGTATCCCATAGTGTCAACCACTCTTAAGGGAGAAGAGTCTACTAGCATAATTAGGAATTGAGTGGGTAGGAGAAGACCTTCATTATGATCTAACATATTTGGGGTGAGATGAGCGATGTTGTGCCCCTCATTTCCTGAGGTAAAATGAGCTATCATAGGGGCCTTATCTATCTAGGGGTGAGGAGAGCTGCTATATGGCCCTAGTTTTCATTTTGGAGCATCTTCCCCCATATCCCTCTCCTTATGGATTCGTTAGTGATTCATATGTGATACCATTACTTGTTTAATATTCCCTTGTATCTCTTGCTACCATCTATTATTGTAAACCAAAATTGTTGAGGATGGACCTAAGTGTACACTTATTTCTAGAGCTGATCTATCATTGATGATTAAGTTATTATATGATTGTCTTGGACTGTGTGAGACATGTTTATGGTGATATTGTGATTTATTCATGGGTTTTATGTGGTTTAAGACCACCTTGTTGGAAGAATGAAGAAGATAACATCTCTTGATATAATTTTTGTTTTCATTGATGTCACCATGATATATGAGTTGTAATTGCAAGATTTAAAGTCATGTTAATCTGGTATTTTGAACTGGTAATGTAGGATCATCCTTCAGTATTTTGCTCTGGATTTCTCCTCCAGTGATTGTTGCTACTTCAGATTTTGGGAAATGGTTTTTGGTTGATAATAACATGCATGGGAAGGATCTCGTGTGTATAAATGCTTGTGGTTGTCACCGATATCATTGTGTTGTTTACATTTTTTTATTAGGTCTATTGTTAGCCGACCTAACAAGCGGTTGAAGGTGAAATGGATTAAATCTTGTTTGTGTAATCCATGCCGACATGTAGTTGTGTGCCACACAATTTTTGAGAAGTGTTGTATTCACTTGGAGCTGACCTGATTGTTTCAAGACAAGCTCTACCAAGCTTGATGAACTGATTGCATGACATAAAACCTCTAAAGACAAAGGTGGATTACGACTAGAAGCAAGTGAAAGCCCAAAAACTATAAATAATAAAAAGATTCAAGATAAAGGGAAGCGGAAAAGAAATCTAGGAAGGAAACCACCTATCAGACAACCAAATGCACAAAGGTACCCATCTTTCAAGGGCACTTGTTTTTCTTGCAAAAACATTGGTCATAAGGCAACTAAATGCAAAAGTAGGATGAATCGAGTCTCTGGTTCTTTCCCCAGATAATGCTATGCTTGTAATAAATTTGGACACAGAGCTAGTGAATTCAAAACTCAGATGATGAACTGGTTTAATGGAGGAAGAGTTAATCAATCCTTTGTTGGCTATTGCTATACTTGCAATTAATATGGGAATAAAGAAAATCAATATAGAGCAAGGATTAATGGAAGTCAAACAAATCAAAGAAATATTGTCTGTTACAATTGTAACAAACCGGGACATATCTCGAAGGTATGAAGAAGTAAAAAGGGAAAACAATCTACATCGATAAAGAAGAATGAACCTATGAAGAAGGTTGACAAAGAGGAAGTTAAGCAAGAAATGAGAAAGATATAGAAAAAGAAAGAAGAATCAAAATATTCTAATGCATTTGTGCCCTCTGTAGGTATAGACAATTCCTCTGAGAACTAGACCTAGCATGGTCTTCGGGGAGCTTTAGTAGAAAATATTTTGAACCCCTTGATTTTGGGTGTGTCAGTCTTCGGAATGAGGAGATGTTATAAATGAATAGGCAGATGTTGTGAAAAAGAAACCGAAAGAAAAAGTGCATGTATGCTTTCTTGCAGAGCACTTTAGGGTTTTTCAACATAGTTGAAGGGTTTGTCTAGCTTTTCGAATTTCATTGCATTTAATGCAATTTAGGGAATCACTTTAATCTATAAAGAAAAACCATAAAGTAATTTCGATCACTTGTGCATTCGAAGGAGACAAACAACGATTTAGAGTGATTTGGAGCGAATTGAAGTGTGATTTCTGTAAACCCTAGTTTGAGCTATTCACGAAGAAAAAGGTATTTCTCAATTTTTTTCAATTGTGAGCTTGTGAAAATTCTCTTTCTGAATCCTTTAAAAGCTCGGTATATAGAAAATGGCAACCCTTGTACTCGTAAATACAAAAAAATGACCTAGACCCTCCTACAGGAAATAATCGATGAATGTTTTTGAGGATGACCCTATGGGTACTTTCTCTTCAATTCCTCATGGTATCATGTCGATAGAAGATACAAGAATGTACATTAGGGTTAATACCAAGGAATTCAATCAAACCAAGTTGATTAAATATGGCTGAAATAACTCACTAGAGATAATTTATTGGTGAAACTTGAGTACTCGAATCTTGTGACAAAGAATTTGGATTGTTGTAACAACTTCCCAAATTTATGTTCTATAGTGGATGATCAGTATGTAAAACTGGTCCTCAACAAAATTCATGATCAATGCTTATGGACCCATGAGTCACACTTGATAACTAAGGAAGTAATTAAAGTTTTCACTAGACTCTGTGACATCAAACCAATACCAGTGCTAAAAGAAGTGAAAAATGAAGTGGTGATTAATCTCATCGATGAAACATATGAAAAGAGGGGTCTTTCAACAAATCCTATCACTAATCTAGCCATGAAGTACGCATCAATAATGATTGGTCATAAAGTATACTTCACAAATAGAGAAAATTTCGTGTCTGCCACTTTAATTTATACTAGTTTTGATATGATTGTAAATGGTGAAAAATATGATCTATGTGAGCTTCTCAGACAATAACTACTTGAGGACCTAAGAATATTGAAGGAGAAGAAGTGTCCTTTCAATTTTGGTTCTCTAATTGTTTGCATGTTATTCTATTTTCTCAATATACTTCCGGGAAAATCTGAAACAATGTTTTGGGACCCATCCCGACTAGTTGCCCATCAAATTTTTGATCATATGCATAAGTTGGGTGATGTGAACAACATAGGAAATTCCTTGACAAATTATTTTCTGTATTCAAGAAAAATATGAATGAGATAGACAAAATTTTGAGGAAGATTGTTGAAAATATAAAAATGACATCATATTTCATGTATCTTTTGATGAGTGCATGGTAGAAGCGGTTGAACCCCAGACTATTTGGATTAAACCCTTGGGATATGGAATAATAGAAGAAGAAGTTGAAGGTTATGTGCAAATGTTATTGAAGATTCCAAAAGATGCAAATGAACCTCAGATTGGAACATATAAAAAGAATTCCTTAGAAGTCCATTTAGATCACAAAAAATCTACAAGGAAGAAAAATGTAACTTAAATGTTCAGAAAATTTGGTTTCTCAGATGAGGAGATATCTGTAGGAAGATCCCTTGGAGGACAAAAGTCTGAAGAATCACCTAGTTTAAGGAGATACGACAAGATCCCTCCTCCCAAATCAGCCTCAATGAAGATTGAGCCCAACACATTTGACAAAGGAAAAGAATCGGCCCCCACCGGACCCACTACTAGATCAAGCAAGAGAAAAGGTGTTCCTCTGGAAGTGCCCGCTAAACGAGGAAGAAAATAAAATGCTACCAAGGAGAAGAATCTTAGTGTTATTGAGGATTAAGAAGAAGAGGAGGAAGACCCAAGTTCTAAGTTGACAAGGAAGAGAAGGGTAAGTGTTTCCTTCGGTGAAGGTGCATCGCAAGAAACCAGTGTTGGATCGAATAAAGTTCACTATGTGTCATCCTATGAGGATGTTAATGAATAGGATGTTAGTGACATCGAAGTTGATGCAAAGAAGGCTAGAGTTGCAGAGGAGGTTTCAATGGACCAGGAAGAGCAGAACGTCTCTCCGATAAGACCTAGTTTCCCTCTCAAACTAGATTCCTTGGTGAATAATTTAGTGCATCAAGAAAATATGGTGAAGCCCACAACCAAAGTGTATGATAGAGTAGGAGAAGAAGATAAGGAAACAATAATAATGGCTATCATTAAATATGTTTTCATATTGGAAGCTAAGAGGGATAGTATTAAGAGTGATGTACTTGAAAAGTTGTGGGAAATATTGATGAAAAGAAGAGCAGATGTGGTTGAGTTGGAAGATAAAATAAGAGCTAAATCATATAAGGAGATTGCATCCGCTCTATCTCCGGGTGATCTGGAAACTTTGAAAAAGGTTTGTGCTAGCTTGTTCCGGATGAAGAAGAGAGTTAATACTCTGATGACCAGAGACATGAAGGAAATCAAAAGGATAAGGAAGGAAACAATAAGTACTATCAGGAGTATAATGACAAGGTTTGGTATGGTTGGTGCATCCAATACGACACCCGAATCAAGAAAAGAAGCTTCTACGAAAGTTATAGAAGATCCTCCTTTTGGTGCTATTGATGAAAACGTACCTATGGAAATGAATGACTCTAATATCCTTCTAGAAATAGGTAGTACAAATTTTCTACCATAATTTTGTTGAATAAACTAGATACTAAGAGGGGGAGTGAATCAGTATTCACTAAGATTTATTGAAAAAACACATTTAATTACTTGGTAGCATAAAAAAGATAAGAGAAATAACAAAACATGAAATTACACAACACAAGAACACCATATTTTACTTGGAAAACACAATGAGGGAAAAAACATTGAGGATTAACTCACAATATATTTATATAGTTATAACAATACCGGTAACAAAAAGGCTCACTACCAAATACAAAAAGCTCATTGCTTACAAGGACTCATTGTCCAAGTATGGAGGCTCATTGCCTACATAAATTGTGTAAACAAAAATGGCTAACTGCTAGGGTTGAACTAAGAAGTTACACCACATGTGTAGATTCAGTTCTGTGATGCTCAAATTATTTTCTTGCATGAAAATGGATCAACAATTAAACTTCTATTTGCATACTTCGCTTACCACACACACCCTTTCACTTGTTTCTATATGCTTCTCCGCTTATTTCCTTCTTCAAACCATCTTGTATATATAACTGATATATCCACATGCATCAATTAGGTCAGCCTAATTGGATGCAATTTATATTTTCAAAAATTATAACTTGTCGGCTTCATATTCACTCATGTGATCTGTATAGGATCTAGACTAATTGCATTTGAATGCTTAATGTTTACAAATCGTGGAAATCCAAATTACATAAAAAAAATTAACACATCAACATGTGAATTAAGCAGAAATACAATTCATGCATACATTATTGAAATTATGCATTAAAAACTGAAGGTGAAAAGAACGAAATTGAGAAGGAAGAAGAGAGAGAGTGCAAACGATTTGATAATGGAGTTCGCCACAAACGTGACTACGTCTCTGAGTCTGCTCCAATAGAGTGAGTCCGATCCGATTAATCTCCAAAAAATCAGTTACAAATGCACCAAGAGCACTTCGGCAGCATGACAATACTCCGACTTACAAAAGGCTCAAAATAATCTCCTTAGAAAATCTCCCTATTTCTCTGATTCACAACTTCACCAAAAATTCTTCAAAAATTACTTAAACTCACACCCCCCATTCTACCCTTTTTATACAAAAAAATAACTCAAATTGGTTCATAACCAATTGATTTTCAAAACCTCCCAATATCCCCTTTACATAGAAAATATTATTTGAAAATCCCCCCTTATTTACATAGGGATATCTCCCTTTAAAACAACCCATCCAATTTTACATAAAATCTTCACGGATGGCCTCTTGTAATTTTATTCCATAATTCATTTTAGGATTTATTAGGAGATCTTAATAATTCACCTTTGAATATAAACGGGCTTGATTTTGTTAAGGATTTAATCCTTAATTATAGGGGGTGAATTGGTTGGAAATTTGTTTTTTTTTTCTTTAAAAATAATGTTTAAGTTCCTCTTAAAAAGGGGATCTCTCAACCACATGTATTTTTAAATATTAAAGGGGTTTTGTCCCATTTAAATAGGGGTAAATTTGTTTTGTTTTAAATTAAAACCCCACCTACTTTTTCTCACGTAGGCCTTAAATTAAGGCTTTTAAATGGGAGGAGTGGTAGGCTTATATATATATATATTTTTAAAAATAAAGCCATGTCCAACAAATTGCCGCCACATGTAACTTCGGGAAGCCACCATGTGTCACCTCATGATTCATCCATGTCAGCATGATGATGTCATGCTGATGTCATCATTGTACCTTCAAGTCAATTAAGCTTTGACCTTCCATATCTCGCACATACGAGCTCTGATTTGCGTAAAACAAACACCGTCGGAAAGCTCTTGCTGAGCTCTTCACGTTGACATAAATTTTGACCACTTTTGATGACATCAAATTTTGATATTTTTTCTTGCCTAGGGCCTTGAGTTGACCA
This sequence comes from Sequoiadendron giganteum, assembly GCA_007115665.2. Lineage (NCBI taxonomy): Eukaryota > Viridiplantae > Streptophyta > Pinopsida > Cupressales > Cupressaceae > Sequoiadendron > Sequoiadendron giganteum. The sequence goes on from CM021108.1 coordinate 421,983,485, forward strand.
GATGTTGATTGAACTTTGATCGGCAATAACTTGGGCTTCGTAGCTCTGTTTGACTCCATTCAAGTTGCGTTGGAATCAGGACATCGAGCTATTTCTAATTGTGCTAAAATCTGGAGTATTGGAGACACTTCAATTTTTGGTGAAAATATCCCCCGGATCATCATGTCATGCAACATAATGTCGGTTGGGACCAAGACTAGGTCTCACTTATAATCCATAATTTATGTTGGGATATACACTGAATATTAGGTCATCGATGATTAACCTAATACCAAGATGTAATCACAAAAACTGATGCCAACGCATCACCCAAACATATGAATATATGAGAGTACATACATACATGCTTCCAACCATTATAAGCCTTTTCCCAAAACCTTAGATCATACTATTTACCAGAGAGAATATGCGGACCAAAATACCAGAGATAGTAGATCGAATACCAGATGGGATAAACATAGTTTGCACACTGTTACAAGGTGATAGACCAACATTTTGACATAAATGAAAATATATAACATACTTCCAACAATCTCCCCCTTTGGCATTGATGGCAACATGTGCAAAAAAAGTCTGATTCAAAATATCTCCTTTAATCTCTCCAAAACCCCAAATCTCTCCCCCTTTGACATCAATGGAAAAGGGTGCCAAAAAGATGTAAATACAATGACATCTAATATTCAAAGAATAAAAAAAACTTCAAAAAAATTTCAAGCATCCAATCCTCCAAAGCTCTTTCAAACCAGAATAACACTTTTCGCCTGTAATACCTTTTTGTACCTTTCTTTGATAACAGGATGCAATTTATTCCATTCAAGTACTGCAAAGTCCATTCTTGTACACATACTATCCAATACAACCAATAGTGTGAAAGAGGATGACCAATCTATGGATGAAAATTGTTTCTCACAGTCTTCTGCATTAGAGAGTATTTCAAAAATATGGTCTAACCGAACCTCAACAATTTCTTTGAGAAGCCAGAAGGTCTTTACTACATCATCCTATTTTCTCCACACAATGATCATTTCAGCTTGAATTTCGTGAACTCTCAGCCTTTGCTTTCCCTCTTTGTCTTCAAAAATATCAAACTTCTTTCCAATTTTGTTCACTTCAGATTCAATTGCTTCAATTCTACTTCTAAAATTATCTACCGTAGTAGGCCACGAGAGACAATACTTGTATATGTCTGACATTTATTTTATGCACTTCTTTGTCTCCATGATTAGTTTAGATAACCTTTGTTTTTCTTTAGAACATCTCTTTTCAACTAGATCTTCCAACTTACGTCCTTCCAGGCCTTCAAGCAACATTCTCTCTTCAACTATTTCAACTAAATTTTCAAGTAAAGAATTAGAAACAATAGACACATCAATACCTTTACAAAGTAGATATTCAACTAAAGCATCATCAATTTTAAGTCTATCAACAGGTAAGGTCCTTCTCCACAAATCACCAATTTTCTTCATTTTCCCTTTTATTAAAATGGTTCGGATGTCATCTGGATCAGAAGATTTTGATCCAGCCAAAGATTCTTCTTCTTCTTTCTTCTCTTCAGGGATAACAATGACATTTTTGGAGAGAGCTTTTCTTTTCTTTGATTCCGGAAGGGAATCACTAGTGACTTCTTCCAATTCTTTTGTTTAGGAGGAAGAACCTTCCTCAAATCGACTCACCATAACTTCACTGAAGCTCATTATATTCTACAAGGATAAGAATTTTTTTTACATGCACTTGCTTTATCCTCTAAACTTTCCAAGTGTCTACATATATATCTTGTAATGGGAATCTCAGATTCCCACTCAACATCTTTCTTTTCCGGTAGCCATTTCAGAAAATAGATTACAAGGCATGTAAGCATAGATCCAAAATGAAATGGGTTTCCTTCTCCTAGTGACATTTTATTTTCTCGGTAATATTTTTAAGGATTAGCTTACACAAATCAAACTACTTATTTTCTTTCACCATTTTATGTGCCAAATATGCTGCAATGGCCGAAGTAGAGCTTTCTCGATTTATGAAATATATTTTATAAGAAATGTTATATGTAACATACCTAATCAAGGAATAAAAAATACTATCAATTAATAGTGCTTGGGGATCTTTGTCAACTCTTTTCATTTCCTCTACTTGCTTGTATTTTATAGTCTTTCATCCAGGAAGTTCTCCAACGCTCCATAATCTAGTGACTGTTTTGATCCATTTCTTTTGAAATAGGATAGGGTTTTTCCAATACAATATTTCCATCCTTGAATTTTCTCAAAAGGAATAGAATAAATTATGTATCAGCAAACCAAGGGAATTCTCCCCATAAATCCAAACCTAGGGTTTGTAAGTTCTGTAAATCGCTTGGTTCCAACCCTAATTCCATCTTCATAATTTTTTGATGATCGAATTCATCCAAATCGACTCCTTTTAACTTCAGGGGGATATTTCCACTCTATCCTCTATTAGAAATTCCTATTTTAGCTCTTAAAGATCAACACAAAAAATTCTTTTATTACCTTCCTCTATAGCCACGAGATAGGGAAACTTCTGTTAGCTAATTTTGAATGTGCATAATGATTTCTTCGAAGTTCTTTAAATCGCTTAGAAATGGTTCAGGAGAGTTCCAAGTCACTCTAAAAATCCTTTGAATGCATTTGATGATCAAAATGATTTGTGAAATTTCCTTTATACTTCATCATTTTTCCCTAACTCACATTAATTGCAAAAAGCTGACAAACTTCTCTTCCACTTTGTTGAGAAACCCTAATTTACTCTGCCAAAGAACATGCTTAAACTTTTTCTTCTAGTTTATTTTGCATTACTTATGTCTTTCCATTCCTACAACATATCCACATGCCAGTACCTAACACACTATTCTTCTAGGGGTTTAATTGATTTTATGAAAAAATCCCCCTAAGACCAAGCTAGGTTTAGTTCCCAGAGGATTCATTTGCACCAGATGAGGGTATTGACGCATCAGTAGTCTCCGATTCTTCTTTATTTTTCCATATTTTTCTCATTTCTTGCTTAAATTCTTCCTTATCAATATTTTCTACCGGTTTATTATCTTCCACAAGAGTAGATTGATTTTCCTTTCTATTTTTGCACACCTTTGAGATATATCCTAGTTTCTTGCAATAGTAACAGGCTATATTTCTCTAACTTGTTTGATTTCCATTAGTCCCAATTTTGAATTGATTCACTTTATGTAAAAACATGTTGTAGGTATTGTTGTGCCCCTTTTTGCACACATGCCTCGTTCGGAACGGGGACCCTCTTTTTTCCCTTCAATAAAGGTGGCACGTTTCCCAATGTTATATTTAAAAAATCTCACCTTGACCGGAAACTTCGCATCAAAATTTTTTTTAAATCTTCTGAAATTTTCGGGTTTCCTTGTCCGGATTTCCATTATCGCGTTTCCTTGTTCGTATTTCCCCTTTCGGGTTTTCTTCGTCGGGTTTCCCCTTCCAGGTTTCCTTTCAGGTTTCACCGTTCTTCACGGCGTCCAGACAACGTCTTCCCGGGAACGGCTTTCCAGACATCCGATTCCGGACGTCCCACCGCCTTCCTTTTTTCGGAGTTCACCAACCCACCTGCAACCGTACGGAGCATTTATTGCTGTACTAATGGTGTTTTCTGCTATAAAAACGTTCTCCGGCTGTCATTATCAAATTTTTGACGAACAGAAGCGCATTCCAGAGTTCCCGGCTATTTAGCTTCCTTTATGACATTTTTCAAGCTGTTTCTTCTGACGACGTTCGCGCATCCGACCAGCCTGTTCTTCGGGTTTTTGAGGTAGGTTTTCCGTCCCGCGCCCTAAGTTCTTTTCGCAATTTTTTTTAGATTTTGTTAAGGATAAATAAAAAACAAAGTCCGAACTTAGTAGATATCCTCACTGCACACAAAACCCATTTCTTTAAATTCAAAAATCCGCCTTCTATCGACCTCCGGATCGATCCGGAACTTTCCTATGTCACGGCCGTTCTTTGGAACGACACCGGCATCTTCCGGGCCCGGGTCTTCCCGCGGCCGCCCTTTCTTCTCCTACTAATTTTCCTTCTCTGGAATTCCTTTGTCAGGATTCCTCGTCCGGATTTCCTGATCCAGAACTCCGTTTCCTTTTCGCCTTTTTTAATGGCCCCGACTGAGCGGCTTTCCGGATGCCTTTCCCCGGAACCTTTATCAAAATTTCATAAGTTCGCTCGCAAATTCCATCTTTTCCTTTGGAATTCTCTTTTCGGGATTCCTTGTCTGGGATCCCGTTTCTGGGAAATCCGTGTCCTCTTTGTCATTTTAACGGCCTCCATCACCCGACATTCCGAACTATGTTTCCTCGTGGCCTTCTTCCCCCTTCGGAGTTCCGTTCTTGGATTTCTGTCTCCGAAATTCCGTCGTCTTGCCGCCGTTCTTCACGGTGTCGCCCGAACGACTTCCCGACCCTCGGATCCTGGAACCTATGTTCCCGTCTGTCATTTGACCCCTTCCTCCTCCGGATTTCCATCTTCGGGATCCCATTCCCGGAATTCCCATTTCGGACTTCTCTTTTTGGGAATCCATCCGTTTTTCGCCTTTTGCACGACATCCAGCTGGCGGATTCCCGGATCCCGTTTCCCGGCCGTGGAATTTTCTTCCAAACTCAAACTTCCATTTTCTTCCACATTTCTCCAGGATTTCGTTTCAGGTTTCCTTGTTTGGATTTCCCTCCTCGGATTTCCTTCTCCGGAATTTCGCCTCCGGATTTCCCTCCTCAGATTTCCTCCTGCGTCCCGCCGTTCCTCACGGCCGAACGATGATCGCTTCCCGATAACGAAATTCTGAGACCCAGATTCCGTTTCCCGGATTTCCGTTTCTTCTGTGCCGTTTTTAGACAGCCTGCCTGCCACTGATACACAAACATTCAAATGGGGGGTCAAATGACCTCCAAATTCGAAACGGACTTCGACCCACTTGCTAAAATTCCATTGTCTTCTATTTCCAACCTTCAAACTTGAAATCCAACCCCGGGAGGTGCATATGGGAATTCCATTCTTGTTTTGCGTCTCTAAACGACATTCTGCCAAGGGATTTCCGGCCTGAGAACCCCGGATTGATTGTACAAACTTCTAGGGTTATAAAGTATCTAACTTCAAGTGCTTATTAAATATCTACTATGATTGTCAGACTAATCTTGACGTGCAGGGATTCGTCAATAGTTCTTATGACAGGTTCTTCACTATTGACTCTTGCCCTTTGTGCAGAATTCATGGAATCTAGCCCAGAAACTTTCAGTGCTGCCAGGAAAGGAAAAGGAACCTCAAACCCCACTTTTTGAAGACCATGGAGGATGGGATGTCTGCTGAGGTCACCATTGAATTCATGAGTTTTGCTGCTCGAGCATTCGCACAATTAGAGGTTTGCAAGGAAAATAGCACCAAATATGAAGCAGACTGGGAGAAGCTCAACAACAACTCTCAAGAATGGAGTGATCAGATCTTAAAGTCTGATATCATGGAGGTAGAAAAGCTCCAAACCTTGATCCTGAGCTTCATGGAGTATGCAGCACAAAGGAAGCAGGAAGGCAATCCGGTCATCGAAGAACAGTACCTTAAAGAGTAGCTACAACCAAGAGTAAACAGCTGAAAGATAAATCCGCTACAGTGTTGTCACTAGATGACGAGATTGGGAAGAGACAAAATGAGCTCTTAATTGTAATATTTGGGGGGTAGGTGAGACCCTGATGTAAGATGAATCTTGGCCACATAATAGAATCAAATCTTGGCCATACATTTTGTTATTTGAATCTATAAATAGAGCTCTCCTCCTCTCATTTTAGAGAGTTGAGTTGTTGTAAAGACTTGCTGCAGAAATTATAAATAGCAAATACAGTCAATTTTGGTGTATTTTCTGAGTTTCTCAATAAGTTTCATGATTCTTCTCACTTTTAGTTATAGATTGTTTTAAGTTACTCTGCTGTTCTAGCATCTTCGCTTTGAGTTAGATAGATTTGATATGATATTTCTGATCTTGGAAATAATTGCTGTGTGTATGCTTTCCCTGTCCATACTTTTGGTCATTTGCTGAGGGTAGATGACTGTGTAAAGTTAGTCTGGAATCCTATTCCATTGCTGCTCATTGAATTTCATCTTCATCTATGCTTCCATAGTGAATGAACAATGAATATTTGCAGTCCCTAGAAGATAGCACAAATTTCATGATATTGTGAGAATTCTGGTTAAGTGAAATCCCGTTTAAGGAAACTATCCATGGCAAGAATCTCCATGATCACTGTTCATCGGTAGTTGCAGGTTTAGGAAACATCTTTCTTCTTCGCCCCTTTCCCCTTTTTCCTTTCTTTCAGAAACTGTTTGTATCAAGGTTCGTTGTGCATTGTAAAAGCCAAACTAGATGAAATACTAGAGTCCAAGACTGCTGCTTGAACCTATAGCAAAGCATATAATTTTAGATCTATAGGACTCTGTTGGTTGACACAATTTCCCTATAGCTTTAATTACGTAAGCCCACCTTGTGATTCCAGCAAATCACATAAACAACTGAAATATTCCAAGCACTGTCAAGACCTGACATCCAAGAGACCTTGGGATAGTGTTCTGCAATTTGATTGTGGAAGATTGTCTTTCAAGAGAGGTAACGCACCTATGCATTACCTGTGTTGTAAAGTGCATAAAAAACACCATCAACAGAACTGGCGCTAGAAGGAGGGCAGCTTCTAGATCATAAAGCTGGATCGAATTGAGTCATTCTCCCCCGAAAGGTTCCACCGGGTATTGAGATCTACACCACAGAAGGGAGAATTGTAGGAATTATAGCCCCCCATCCGAGCTAAGAGAGCTAAACAAAGGGGACCATCTGTTACCAATTTCCAGGGAGCAGCTCATCATCCCTTCATCCCTGCCCCCTTCATCTTCACTCACAGATCCACCTTCCGCTCGTACCGCCATCGAGATTTTCAAAGCTGCCAATTCACCCCAACTAAATGCATCCCCCAGCCTAGTCGCTGCCTCACCAACTGTTGTTGTTCCTATTCAAATACGGAACAACCTGGCGCGACCACCTCCGCCACCTCTTCCAATGGCATGGCTGGGCAATAACCCGTCTCCCCTTGCGTTCAACCTCTACCATGATATGCCCAAAAATCCTGAGAATTTCTGCACAAAGTTCAGCTCCCGAGATCCGTAGAGGACAGTAGAGGAGCATATCAGGATCTTTGAAATTGCGTTAAAAACTATGCAGATCATGTACAAGGATGTGGCTTGCAGGCTCTTCCCTTATTCCTTGGGAGAAGAGGCCTTTTACTGGTATGTCAACTTACCAGCCGGAACTATCAGCACGTGGGATCTCTTGAAGAGTGCGTTCCTACAGAAGTTTAAGACCCCGATCAGCCTGGCAGATTCATACCGGCATTTCATGGCGGTTCAAAGGGAAATCAATGAACCAATTAGCACCTTCAACGATCACTTCCACAGAGCGTACACTCGGCTACAAGCACCACACGTCTTCAATGATGCCGCTGTCCTACCAGTCTACTATGCTGCGTCGGACAACCTTACTTCGGCGTTGGTAAAAAGGATGAGGCTGCCACCCACTAGATTGGTGGATGAGTATTCTGAGGCCAATATTGCCAGTATGGATCTGGGGCAAAATATATCTAGTTCATTACCATCCCTTTGGCAAATCGCGCACTCGACACAGATTCAGGGACTAACGCAAGCATTGCAGCATCAAACACCTCTGTTGAATCCGGTTCCACAGTTGCCTATGGTTTTGCATCCTGGGCAGCCAATGAATCAGGCATACCCGATGCCTCAGTACCTATCACCCCAGCAACAACCGTTACACCCGCAGGCACCCCAGGTGCCCTTGTACCTTCAAGCAGCAGAGTTCCCTCCTGCTTATCAGAATCAACCAGCCACACAGCCGGTAGTCCTTCAAAATAACGCACCACAACCAAGTAGTTCCAAAAGGGACAAGATTGATGAGCTCACCGAGATGACGTATCTCAGGAATCAGAACAATCAACTGCAGACATCACAGAAAAACATCCAGGCTAGCTTTAATAGGGAAAATCATGATCATCGGGACAATCGGGACGCGGGCATATCGTCAGGACAACATTATGACAGGAATCAGAACCCAGGTCAAAGCTTGGATAGGAGGCCCTTCCAAAGGCAGAACCGTACGTGGAATACACGCCCCAATAACGGCGGTGTTCCTACCCCTCTTGATCAGCCAAACAATAGTAACAACGACAACCCCGCGAATGGGGTTTACTCGGCAGAAGCTGCCCTATCCGGTTGGTGTCACATACATAAGACCAGCCGTCATTCCAAGTTGGATTGTCCAGAGTTTCAAACGGCAGCCAAAATTTTCCAAGTGGAAGTTCAGAATGTGGTCGACAATTCGGGATGCCGAGACATTGTTCCATCCGACCCATACGACGCTTCGGTGCTGGTATTAAATCAGGCCCCCTTCCCAAAGGCCGAATGCAATGCCCCTGAACTGGAAAATGTCTCCCCACGAGAGGTAAGTTCTGAAAGTCCTTTGGTTCAGCTTTTCAATTTAGTAGATAATGGTCCCGAGGACGACGAAGGGGAAGAACGGGAGGACGAGGTCCAAATGTTTCACCAATGGACTACTCCTTATAACCTTAGGAATATGCAAGTAGGAGGCCATGCTGGAGGACCTTTCATAATCTCCACGCCGCCAAATAATTTCAGTACCCCTCCCGATCCGAGTGCGAGCAATAACCCGGGTTTCCCGCTTACATCCGCACGATACCTCAGCAAAAATAAACATCAAGGCGCCAGCCAAAGTCAAGCCCCTAACCCCTCCCAGAACGTTTCTAATGACCAAGAGATTGACCGGATGGGGGAGTATATTGCTGAGGAATTTAAAAAGGTAAAGTTAAGCGTGTCTGCTTTCGAACTCCTAAAGGTGTCTGCAGTTAGGAGTGCCTTCTTTCGAATGATAAATGGGACCCCGTCACAGTGGAAAACCCTAGAAGAAGTCCCGGCAAAGAAGGTTTTTTTTGGTGATCAGGTGAATGAGCCGGTTATTAGGAAGATTTTTGGCAGCAAGACAGACCTGCTACCAGCTCAGCAAGCAGACAAGCGGCCCGAAAGGGCAACTACCCTGGCGGTAACCCAAAACAGATGCAGTGAGAGGGAAAGGGCCGAGGTCGCTCAGGTGGATGTTTCGGGAGGATTGTTCCAAGGAAAATTCGAGACCCCTCCCTTCCTAACCACCATCCGTATGTTCGAAAAAAACCTTCATAATTGCTTGCTGGACTCCAGAGCTTCAGCCAACATCATGCCTCTGTCTGTATGCAAGGCGCTAGGAATAACACCTACTCCTTCACATCGCAAGGTAACACAGCTCAATAAAACCAAAATCAACATAGTTGGGGAGATCAACAGGATCCAAATGCAACTTGCTGGTGATCCCAGGATCCAACAAACTATTGACATACAGGTAGCTGACATCCCGGATACCTACGGTATAATCCTGGGTAGGGATTTCATGAGGGCACTAAATGGGTACGCTGCCATGGATTACTCTCACATATGGCTCCCATGGAAAGGAATGCCTAATCAGATCCGTATTGACAGGGAACCCCGAATGAAATTTATGATCACTAAATATAACAACACCAATGAGGTGTTATATGTGGAAACCAGTCTGGGAAGCTATTCCCCGGTAGCATACCTGAATGAGCAGGAAGATTGTGAGGGCGAATCAATGAGCAAGGTCCTACTCGTACTATGTAGCCCACCCGCTAATTTGGCTAACACTCTTCCGAGCACTGAAAGGCTCATAGAGTCCGATGACGGAGAGTTGGGAGATGGTAGCGGTCAAGGCCTGCTCGATGGTTTCCAGGATTTTATGGCCAAGTGCGTACGTGACCAGCTCAGCCTTGGAAATCGGATGAACCTTCAAGAGTTCCTGCTCCCCAATTGGTGTCGGGTACACAATGCCGCTCATTCAGAATTTGACTGCTGCTTATGTCAAGAAGCAATTGAACATGCACAGAAATGGGCCATCCCTCTACACGGCGCAAGATTCATGCCTAATGGATGGGCAGGGTCCGCCTCTATAGTTCCCAAAGCGGTCACTCAGATGCTGCCCCCACCAAACGCCAAGGCAGTTCATGTTAGCCCCGCATCCGAGAATTCTCCCTGGTTCTGGACACTGCGCTTTGACTGTTCTAAATCCAAGCACGGAGCTGGGGCGGGTTTCGAACTGATCAGCCCGAGAGGTAAGTCTTATTTTTCCACGCATAGACTGCAATTTTATTGTACCAACAATGTGGTGGAATATGAGGCCTTGGTCTTGGGCCTCTTGCTGGCATTAAGAAAGAATGTAAAGATGCTTCAAGTATACGGGGATTCCGAGTTGGTCGTAAAACAAGTCAGGAAGCTATATTCCTGTTATGACCGAAGACTCACTAACTACCGGCACCGCGTATGGGACCTGCTGGAAGGGTTGGACGCTTTCAACATTGAATTGATCCTGCGCGCTCAGAACTTTACTACCAATGCTTTGGCACAAGCAGCAGGTATGCTACAACCTTTGTCCCTATCTGACCTCAAGCGATTCACGGTAGAACTCACTTCTATCCCATCGATGCCGGACAATGTAGCCAATTTTCAGGTATTTACTGATGATAAACATATACTGGATTTTATCACCAGTTTAGATGTGTTTGCTGCCCAAATAATCGACGAAGTTGAACCTCAAGAGGTGGACTTAGATATAGAGGGAATCATTAACCTGAAGACCAACACCATCCCTAGAGGCATGGTGGAACTAGAGCGAATCTTTGACCTAGATCAGATCAAGGAACAGGATCAACGGGCCCAAAAGGATACCATCAACGGTTAGTGTGACACTTACAACCTAGGAACAACTGGTGAGGCTAAGAGCGTGTTCATAGGAAAAGTATGTGGTCCTGAAGAAAGACGGGGGATCATTGAGGCATTACAGAAGTACCACGATGTCATAGCTTGGAGCTATGATGACCTCAAAACCTACGACACGTCAATCATTACACACACTATCCCTCTCAGACCTGATACGAAGCCGTTCCGCCAGCGGCAGCGACCTGTCAACGCTTTGTTAGAACCAATCATTCATAAAGAAGTACAGAAGTTGCTATCGGCCAAGATCATCTTTTCGGTCAGACACTCTACCTGGGTGGCAAATTTGGTCCCTGTCAGAAAGTAAAATGGAGAAATCAGGCTGTGTGTGGACTTTCGCAACCTTAATCGGGCGTTTGAAAAAGACAACTACCCTGTTCCTTCTTTGGACGAGGTACTACAAATAGTAAATGGATCTTAGATGATGTCTTTCCTAGATGGATATTCAGGGTACAATCAAGTCATGGTGCAGTACGAAGATCGACACAAGACGACGTTTACCACCAAATGGGGAACATTCGCATATAGAAGGATGCCTTTTGGGCTCATCAACGTCGGCGCCACCTTTCAGCGCGCAATGTACATTGCATTCAAGGATCTCATTGGCAAGTGCATCATCATCTACATGGATGACCTAACAGTGTTTTCAAAACAACGGAGCAATCATGTCACAGACTTATGCAAGGTCTTTGAGAGGTGCCGTGCATTTGGGGTATCCCTTAACCTGAGGAAGTGTATCTTTGGAGTCACGAAAGGGAAACTCCTCGGGCATGTGCTCTCTAATTGGGGAATTTCTATTGATCCTGAGCATATTCAATCAATTATGAAAATTCAGCTGCCAGGCAGCAAAAAAGAGTTGAAGTCTTTCTTGGGGAAGATCAACTTTGTTCGCAAGTTCATCACGGGCTTTGCAGAGATAGTCAAACCACTCAACTCCATTCTCAAAAAGGATGCCAAGGTCGAGTGGACCCCCAAAGCAAAGCAAGCCTTCGGGGAAATCAAGAAGGCCATTGCTGACGCCCCGGTACTGGTTAGCCCGAACTACCTTAAGCCCTTTTATATTTACTCCTTCGCTTCAGATCACTCCTGTGCTAGCATCCTGACCCAAAAGGATAGTGAGGGAAGTGAGCATCCAATCGCCTTCATGAGTACCCCCTTGAAGGATGCTAAACTACGCTATCATAATGTTGAAAAACAGGCCTACGCCCTTGTTAAAGGAGTGAAGAAATTCCGGCACTATATCTTGCGCAATAAAATCTTTGCCATAGTTCCTGACCCCGCCGTAAAAACACTACTTATGCAGAATGAGTTGGGAAAACGTAGAGCAAAATGGATCGCAGTCCTACAAGAATACGACATGGAAATTCAGCCAATGAAGCTAGTAAGAGGACAGGCACTCACCCGAACGATGGCTGAGGTAGTTATAGATGTTGTACTTGAGCTCATCGTGCAATAGTATCAGTTAGAGGACGTCTCCCTAGGGGAATGGTGTGATCACGTAGTGTACTACTTGTTGAACCACAGATGTCCACCCCATTTGCAGGGAGTCCAAAGATGAGCTCTGAGATTGAAAAGCAGCAGCTATATGCTACAGGGCTCTATTTTATACAAGAAAAATCATGAAGGTATCTACTTGCATTGCCTAGGAAAGGAGGAAGCTGATCGCGTCCTTAGGGAGTTCCATGACAAATTCAGAACTGGCCATGGCTCAGGCTTATCGACTGCACATCAAGTACTAAGGGCTGGGTACTACTGGCCCACCGTCTTCAAGGATGCTCACGATCATGTCCATGCCTACCACGTATGTCAGACTGCTGCGGCCAGAGAAAGGAATGCTACTGCCCCGTTACAACCTGTTCTGGAGGTAAGGCCTTTCGCACAATGGGGTCTCGATTTCGTTGGTCCGGTAAGCCCTCCATCATCTGCGAGACACAAGTACATTATAACCACTTCTGATTATTGTACTAGATGGACAAAAGCAATAACATGTAGGTAGTGTACAATTGAAGCCGTGATCAATTTTTTAGAAAGTTTTATTTTAAATCGTTTTGGTTGTCCATATGCCCTAGTATGTGATAACGGCCCCGCCTTCGCCTCACTCAAATTTACAAGTTGGGCCTTCGATTATGGTGTTGCCCTTAAATTCTCGTCCAACTATTACCCTCAAGGCAATGGCCTTGCTGAGTCCACCAATAAAAACTTGATTACAGTAATTAAAAAACTGCTAGATAGGAATCCCAAGGATTCGCATACCCAACTTCGTTTTGCCTTATGGGCAGATTGTACCCGCCATAAGGCCGCTTTGGGGGATTCCCCATACCATCTAGTCTATGGCTTGGAGCCCGTCTTTCCCATACATTTAAAAATCCCAACCCTCCAGTTCATCAACGACTTTTATGAGGGAGGGAACCGCAGAGAGGCTCGCCTCGCCGAGCTGTTACACCTTGAAGAAGTACGAGACCGTACAATAGAAAATTTTGCCAAACATCAAGGTGTAGTTAAAAGATGGTTCGATCATCAAGCCAAAGTTAAGGCCTTCCGCATCTCTGATTTAGTCCTCTACTGGGACAAGGCCCATGAAAAGAAAGGGGGACACAATAAATTCGACAAGCTCTGGCTCGACCCCTTTCAGATTGCTGAGATCCTTGGGGATCATGCTTTCCACCTAAAGACGCTTATTGGTGAAGACGTCCCGTTCCCCATTAATGGGCAGCACCTCAAGCACTACTTCCAGGCTTGAGCTCTCACGAGCTGCCAGTGCGGGCACTTTGTACATAGGTTAAGTAGTTTCCCTGCTTTATCTTTTGGTTTGGCTTGCCTTTCTGCCATGTTGTCATGTTTTTATGGGATGTCTCCCCTGTTCTGCCACGGTGGCTGTGTTGGATCCAGTAAATGGTTACCACGCTGCCTGCTTCCATGTTGTTCTTTAGATAAGCCGTCATTCCCTACTTCTACTCTCTGACAGCTCCTGGGTGCCGGTTTTCAACTTTCAAACTTTGTGCTAACCTAGGATGGCTATTTGTTTGAATCCCTGCTATTATCATGATGTACACGAATCAAATTTAAGGACAATATCTCGAAGGAATGGTATGGTGATCACCGGGGGGGCAAAGATAAATGAAAAATCTAAAGTCTGTTCCAGTGACCACTGCGATTCTCAAACCCATGGTGAACTTCGTTGTTTACACGGTTGACACAAAGATAAGCGAAAGTGCTACAAAAAAAAAAGAAGAGAGAAATGAGCAATAACTAAATTGCCAAAAACAACCGTATGGGTGTATGAATATCTCTACCGGGGCTATAGACGCCTGGCTGGCAGTAGAGCTATGTTCGTGGGATCGTGGCGACAACTCCGTAGGGGCTATGGATGCCTGACTGGCAGCGGAGCGATGTTCGGGTTACTTTTGGGATTTGACAAATTACGTAGTTTATCTTCTCCACCTATCGATTATTCATACTCTTTTCGAGGAAAGAAAATGAATTCATCATGTACACACTCCCATGATAATTCTGCAGTCCAATACAATCATGCCTTCCTTCAAGTGCCCTCAGTTCAGCTTTGAAAATTGTATCTGGTCTGCGAAATCAAAGATTCTGGGTTCGGAATGAATATTTATCCCTTGAACACTAAGAGCATTCTCCCAGCGGAGTCGCCATTTGTTGTGCCCCTTTTTGCACACACACCTCGTTCGGAACGGGGACCCTCTTTTTTCCCTTCAATAAAGGTGGCACGTTTCCCAATGTTATATTTAAAAAATCTCGCCTTGACCAGAAACTTCGCATCAAAATTTTTTTTACATCTTCTAAAATTTTTGGGTTTCCTTTTCCGGATTTCCGTTATCGGGTTTCCTTGTCCGTATTTCCCCTTTCGGGTTTCCTTCGTCGGGTTTCCCCTTTCGGGTTTCCCCTTTCGGGTTTCCTTTCAGGTTTCACCGTTCTTCACGGCGTCCAGGCAATGTCTTCCCGGGAACGGCTTTTCGGACATCCGATTCCGGACGTCCCACCGCCTTCCTTTTTTCGGAGTTCACCAACCCACCTGCAACCGTACAGAGCATTTATTGCTGTACTAATGGCATTTTCTGCTATAAAAACGTTCTCCGGCTGTCATTATCAAATTTTTGACTAACAGAAGCGCATTCCAAAGTTCCTGGCAATTTAGCTTCCTTTCTGACGTTTTTCAAGCTGTTTCTTCCGACGACGTCCGCACATCCGACTAGCCTGTTCTTCGAGTTTTTGAGGTAGGTTTTCCGTCCCGCGCCCTAAGTTCTTTTCGCATTTTTTTTGAGATTTTGTTAAGGATGAATAAAAAACGAAGTTCGAACTTAGTAGATATCCTCACTGTGCACAAAACCCATTTCTTTGAATTCAAAAATCCGCCTTCTATCGACCTCCGGATCGATCTGGAACTTTCCTGTGTCGCGACCGTTCTTCGGAACGACGCTGGCATCTTCCGGGCCCGGGTCTTCCCGCGGCCGCCCTTTCTTCTCCTACTAATTTTCCTTCTTCGGAATTTCTTTGTCGGGATTCCTCGTCTGGATTTCCTGATCCGGAACTCCGTTTCCTTTTCGCCTTTTTTAATGGCCCCGACCGAGCGGCTTTCCGGATGCCTTTCCCTCGAACCTTTATCAAAATTTCATAAGTTCACTCGCAAATTCCATATTTTCCTTTGGAATTCTCTTTTCGGGATTCCTTGTCCGGTATCCCGTTTCCAGGAAATCCGTGTCCTCTTTGTCGTTTTAACGGCCTCCATCACTCGACATTCCGAACTATGTTTCCCCATGGCCTTCTTCCCCCTTCGAAGTTTCGTTCTCGGATTTCTGTCTCCGGAATTCCGTCGTCTTGCCGCCGTTCTTCACGGCATCGCTCGAACGTCTTCCCGACCCTCGGATCCTGGAACCTATGTTCCTGTCTGTCGTTTGACCCCTTCCTCCTCTCGATTTCTGTCTTCGGGATCCCGTTCCCGAAATTCCCCTTTCGGACTTCTCTTTTCAGGAATCCGTCCGTTTTTTGCCTTTTGCACGGCATCCAGCTGGCGGCTTCCCGGATCCCGTTTCCCGACCGTGGAATTTTCTTCCAAACTCAAACTTCCATTTTCTTCCACATTTCTCCCGGATTTCGTTTCGGGTTTCCTTGTTCGGATTTCCCTCCTCGGATTTCCTTCTCCGAAATTCCGCCTCCGGATTTCCCTCCTCGGATTTCCTCCTGCGTCCCGCCGTTCCTCATGGCCGAACAATGATCGCTTCCCGATAACGAAATTCTGAGACCCAGATTCCGTTTCCCGGATTTTCGTTTCTTCTGCGCCGTTTTTAGACAGCCTGCCTGCCACTGATACACAAACGTTCAAATGGGGGGTCAAATGACCTCCAAATTCGGAACGGACTTCGACCCACTTGCTAAAATTCCATTGTCTTCTATTTCCAACCTTCAAACTTGAAATCCAACCCCGGGAGGTGCATATGGGAATTCCATTCTCGTTTTGCCTCTCAAAATGGCATTCTGCCAGGGAATTTCTGGCCTGAGAACCCCGGATTGATTGTACAAACTTCTAGGGTTATAAAGTATCTAACTTCAAGTGCTTATTAAATATCTACTATGATTGTTGGACTAATCTTGACGTGCAGGGATTCGTCAATAGTTCTTATGACAGGTTCTTCACTATTGACTCTTGCCCTTTGTGCAGAATTCATGGAATCTAGCCCAGAAACTTTCAGTGCTGCCAGGAAAGGAAAAGGAACCTCAAACCCCACTTTTTGAAGACCATGGAGGATGGGATGTCTGCTGAGGTCACCATTGAATTCATGAGTTTTGCTGCTCGAGCATTCGCACAATCAGAGGTCTGCAAGGAAAATAGCACCAAATATGAAGCAGACTGGGAGAAGCTCAACAACAAATCTCAAGAGTGGAGTTATCAGATCTTTAAGTCTGATATCATGGAGGTAGAAAAGCTCCAAACCTTGATCCTGAGCTTCATGGAGTATGCAGCACAAAGGAAGCAGGAAGGCAATCCGGTCATCGAAGAACAATACCTTAAAGAGTAGCTACAACCAAGAGTAAACAACTGAAAGATAAATCCGCTATAGTGTTGTCAAAAAAAAATGACGAGATTGGGAAGAGACAAAATGAGCTCTTAATTGTAATATTTGGGGGGTAGGTGAGACCCTGATGTAAGATGAATCTTGGCCACATAATAGAATCAAATCTTGGCCATACATTTTGTTATTTGAATCTATAAATAGAGCTCTCCTCCTCTCATTTTAGAGAGTTGAGTTGTTGTAAAGACTTGCTGCAGAAATTATAAATAGCAAATACAGTCAATTTTGGTGTATTTTCTGAGTTTCTCAATAAGTTTCATGATTCTTCTCCCTTTTAGTTATAGATTGTTTTAAGTTACTCTGCTGTTCTAGCATCTTCGCTTTGAGTTAGATAGATTTGATATGATATTTCTGATCTTGGAAATAATTGTTGTGTGTATGCTTTCCCTGTCCATACTTTTGGTCATTTGCCGAGGGTAGATGACTACGTAAAGTTAGTCTGGAATCCTATTCCATTGCTGCTCATTGAATTTCATCTTCATCCATGCTTTCATAGTGAATGAACAATGAATATTTGCAGTCCCTAGAAGATAGCACAGATTTCATGATATTGTGAGAATTCTGGTTAAGTGAAATCCCGTTTAAGGAAACTGTCCACGGCAAGAATCTCCATGATCACTATTCATCGGTAGTTGCAGGTTTAGGAAACATCTTTCTTCTTCGCCCCTTTCCCCTTTTTCCTTTCTTTCATAAACTGTTCGTATCAAAGTTCGTTGTACATTGTAAAAGCCAAACTAGACGAAATACTAGAGTCCAAGACTACTGCTTCAACCTGCAGCAAAGCATGTAATTTTAGATCTATAGGACTTTGTTGGTTGACGCAATTTCCCTACAGCTTTAATTACGTAATCCCACCTTGTGATTCCAACAAATCACATAAACAACTGAAATATTCCAAGCACTGTCAAGACCTGACATCCGAGAGACCTTGGGATAGTGTTCTGCAATTTGATTATGGAAGATTGTCTTTCAAGAGAGGTAACGCACCTATGCATTACCTATGTTGTAAAGTGCATAAAAAACACCATCAACAGGTATAGAAATAGCCATGAAATGATTGATTCATCCTTTTTCCATTGAACCTATTCATCATCATCTTCACCAAAGATCTACACTCAGTAGCTTTATGTCCTATCTTCTTTCATGTATGACATTATTCAAAGAAGGAACCAAAAAATTGATTCAACCTACTCCTACACTCTATTGCCTTATGACCAAATTTATTACATGAAAAACAAACACCATTGAATGATGAGTAACTTTGTGTATTTGGTTTTCTAATAAGTGGTTTCCTTCTAGAGTATCTTTTCTACTTCTCTTTGTCTTGAGTCTTCTATTTGATTACTGGATTTAAGCTCTGCATTTTTTCTTTAGTTTCATTACCTAATCCACTTTTATCTTTAGAAGGTTTTTTTTCTTGTTATCAATTCATCAAGCTTGGTGGAGCTTGTCTTAAAGTCCTCTTCACAGAGTTTTGCTTTCTCAAGTTCTATTTTCAGATTCATCACTTCATGTTCAAGCCTAGAGCAAACAGCAACTCTGCTTTCTATTACAGTTTTCCAACATTCTTCAACTTTCTTATTTTCATCTATCTTCAACTTTAGTCTTGTATTCTCAACATTTGCTTGTTTCAACTCTTCACTCACTTCTCTGTATCTTTCCTTGAATGTATTTAACTGCTCTTTTAACTTTTGGACACATTCATTTACTTCATCAAGATTCTCCTTCAGGTGTCTGTTTTCAATTTCAGCCTTCTCAAGATCTTAAGGGCAGTTCAGAGCTCTTCTTTATCCATTTGTTGAATCTAAAGGATCTCCTCAAGCTGTTAGACTTTTCCAGAGGCACCAAGGCTTTGATACCAATTGTTGAATAAAATGGATATTGAGAGGGGGGTGAATCAGTATCGACTAAGATTTATTGAACTAACACTGTTAATTACTTGACAACATAAAAGAAATAAGAGCAATAATAGAACATGAAATTCCACAACACAAGAACACTAGATTTTACGTGGAAAACCCAATGAGGGAAAAAAATGGTGAGGATTAACTCACAGTATATATATAGTTATAACAATACCGATAACAAAGAGGCTCACTACTTACAAGGACTCACTATCCAAATATGGAGGCTCATTGCCTACAAAAATTGTGTAAACAAAAATGGCTAACCGCCAGGGTTGAATTGAGAAGTTACACCGCATGTACAGATTCAGTTCCGTGATGCTCAAATTATTTGCTTGCATGACAATGGATCAACAATTAAACTCCTATTCACAAACTTCACTTACCACACACACCCTTTCACTTGTTTCTATATGATTCTTCGCTCATTTCCTTCTTCAAACCATCTTGCATATATACCTGATATATCTGCATGCATGAATTAGGTCAGCCTAATTGGATGCAATTTATATTTTCAAAAATGATAACTTTTCTACTTCATATTCACTCATTTCATGCAACATCATGTCGATTGGGACCAAGACTAGGTCTCATTTATAATTTGTAATTCATGTTGGGCTATACACTGAATATTAAGTTGGCCATGATTAACCTAATACTGAAATGTAATCACAAAAATTGATGCCAACGAATCACCCAAATATATGAACATATGAGAGTACATACATGCATTTTTCCAACCATTATAAACCTTTTCCCAAAACCTTAGATCATACTACTTACCAGAGAGAATATGCAGACCAAAATACCAAAGATACCAGATCAAATACTAGATGAGATAAACATGGTGTGCACACCGGTACAAGGTGCCAGACAAACATGGTGACATTAATGAAAATATATGGCATACTTCCTATAAAATTAATGTTGCTAATGAGGCTCTAAAAAGTGAAAAAAAGGTTGAAGAAAATGTTGAAGCTGTATCACATGATGTCCCTCCGGTACTCCCTAAAGAAGAAGAAAGAGATGAAGCAAAAGAAGAGAAGAGGGGAGATGAAAAGGAAGGAGAAAAAGTAGAAGAAGAAAAGATAGAAGAAAAGGAGATAGAAGAAAAGAGAGAAAATGAGGAGAAAACAAAGGAAGAATAAGATAGAAATAAGGAATCAAGTGATATTGCTGGAAAGAATGAAGAGGTATCTCAACAGGTTGTAGAATCACAAAAGCCCACTAGAGAATCTTACTCTGGTGATGATGTCTTGAAGGGTCCGTTGTCTAAGAAGATTAGATTCCAGTTGATAATTCCTCTGGAACTCTTACAACTTCCAATTAATTAAGGCTATGCAGATCTGAACAAGATTTCTCCTATACATAAAATGGTGTTATGTGATGTATTTCATGCATCTGAGAGAAGAGAAATATTAGAAATACATCAAAGGGGAACTAAGCTCATTGAAGATTCTATTAAGGATTTGTAGGATGTCACACCTGATATGTCCGTGGATACATTTCTCACTCTAGTTGAAAACCTAAAGCTTCTATTGGACTCCTTTAAGGAGTATTCCACTGGACTCAGTGAGAAAACAAAATAGGAAGTTGAAGAGAAACTGAATGAGAAAAAGCTATTGACCCTTCATGAGAATTGTGCTTTGGCACATACGAATGTAGAAAAGAGCCTTGAATATGTAAAGGCTTGTGAATCTGAAGCTAATTATATGTTTGCCTATTGCATAAGGTGGCCTAATGCCACACAAAGCATAAAATATCTCATGGAATCCATTGATTCGTAGTTGACAACTATTTCCAGTATTTACAATGTATCAATGGATAGAGACAAATCAACTTGGAATGCCATCTTTGTGCATAGAGAAATTTTTTCATGTTATAGAAGAAAAAAGAAAGGATAATAAAAAAATTTGGCCTACTTGGTGAGAATGTAAGGATGGAGTACACTTCGCTAGCCAATGCTTTGGCTAATGCTAAGAATTTGGATAAGATCAATCCAACCCCGATTACTCCAGATGAGGCAAAAGAAAGTTTTATTGCATTAGAGTCTTTGAAAAAAATGTTGATATCTACTAAGAAGTGTTGGGAGAATGGTAAAATGGCTTGGCAAGGTATTCTTCAGGAACTTCAAAGTGCTCCCTCCTCTGGGTATAAATTTTCTGGATTTTACATTGATTGGGTTAAAATCCTCAAGGGGAGCTCAATAGTTTGATTCTTGTGCTATACATTTCAGACCTTGTGTACATATTTTCATGTTTCTTGATCGACCTTTGTCCTTGCTGTCAAAGGGGGAGAGTGGAAAGAGAACTAGAGTATACTCTGTACATAGGAAGTCTAAAAATTATTTTGGTACATGTTTCCATCAATGACTAAGGGGGAGATTGTTGGAAGAATGAAGAAGATCGCATCTCTTGATATAATTTTTGTTGTCATTGATGTCACCATGATATATGAGTTGCAACTGCAAGATTCAAGGTCATGTTAATCCGGTATTTTGAACTAGTAATGCAGGATCATCCTCCAGTATTTTGCTCTGGATTTATGCTCTCGTGATTGTTTCTACTTTAGATTTTGGGAAATGGTTTTTTTTTTTTATAATATCATGCATGGACATGATCTTGTGTATATAGATGCTCATGGTTGTTGCTAGTATCATTGTGTTATTTACATTTTTGTTATTAGGTCTATTGTTGGTCGACCTAACAAGCAGTTGAAGGTGAAATGGATTAAATCTTGTTTGTGTAATCCATGCCGACATGTAGTTGCGTGACACACAATTCTTGAGAAGTGTTGTGTTCACTTGGAGCTGACTTGATTGTTACTTATGGGCAAATCAGATATATATACAAGATGTTTTTGAAGATAAGAATATGTGTGTTGGTGTATGCAAATGTTGGCAGATTATATGTGGATGCGAAAAGAGAGAAGAGTGGTCTACTAACATGTGAATTTATTGAGCTTCAAAGGAACTGAATCTACACTTGTGGTGTAATTTCATCAGTTCAATTTTGGCGGTTAGCCATTTTGTTCCTATAATTTTTGTAGGCAATGACCCTCCATTTTGGACAGTAAGTCTCGACAGTGAGCCACCTCTTTTGTAATTTCTCATAACCGGTTATACTATATTGTGAGTTAATCCTCACTGTGGTTTTTCCCATTTAGGGTTTTCCATGTAAAAATATCAGTCTTCTTGTGTTATGTGCTTCATGTTTAGTTAATTCTTTTTCTTATCTTAATTATCATATGCATTGGATTAATTGGATGGTATTTTTTCAATAAGTTTAAGAAGACACTGATTCACTCCCCCCTATCAATATCTTGGATATTTAACACATCTTATCCCCTCCTCCCCCTTAGGTGACTTGATTGAAGTCATGAAGTGATTGTGTTGTGAAAAGATATGGTTTTGGAATTATATTTGTGATTTTTAATATGATTTTATTTGATTGATGAAGCCAAATTTTTTTAAATTCTATAAGTTATTGATTAAATGTATTGTGAAATTGTCCTTTTTGGCCTCAATGACTAGTTATTGAGACTTTTTATTTTAAATTTTGAATTGTTGTTGATGGCCACCATCATGAATTTATCTTCCTTTGTAAATTTTTATTAGTTTATTTGATTTGATTTTATTTTTTTGAGGCTTTATCAAATTTTTATTATTGTTGGCATGTTTATATTAATGTGGAATATGTTAGACTATCATACTCATGAGGGGTCACTTCCCTAAGATCTATTTGATATTTCTATGCAGAGGTTCCTCAAGGAGGATGTAATGGTAATTATTTATGTGATATGGATTCTTAGAGGAGAATTTTGGGTACTAGAAACCCTCATCTATTTGTGTGAGCCTTGTGTTGTGAGTCAAGTGAGTCTTTGTTGTGGTCATTTGTGTGTTGGTTATATCGATTTGGTTGTACAAATGAGAAACCAAGTGTCAAAGACTAATAGTTGAAAAGGAGATATAATGTCTGCTTAAACATTATGGGTATGATATGTTGACATGATGTCACATATGACTTCTTGTTAAGGATAAAGTCTATCTGAGGAACCTTTGACAACTAGTGGTGTTTGATTAATTAGTGTTTTTTCAATAATAACATAATGATTGTGTAATTAAAGCTATTTTGGGTGTGTGATGTAAGTATCTATAAGCATTTTTGGATCTCAATGACCTTGTCTTAGCTATGGTGTGTATGAAAACCTATGATTGATTGATCCGATGTTACTCATATTCATAGGGAAATACTTTTGGTGGACACTTATATAGTTGTATCATAGTACTTGCTAAGGAATGGTTTTTGCTTTGTCATCTTATAGATTAACACTAGGGTGGGTGCTCTACACCTTATCAAATTATAGGAAGAATTTTAGTCATAGGGGGGGGGGGGAGGATGTGAGGCCCCACCTATAGATGAGCATTACAACACCATTTTTATATTTATATATATTAAAGATCTTTTAGTAGAATAATAGAATTAACATATTTGATTAGTTGTAGACATGATATTTGATTCTCTTTACCACAACATGGTGTCATTTGAACATAGGTTAATACCATGAAACTAACTAGACTTGATTATCCTAAAATATATTTCAATAAAATTTTCATACTTAGTTATGAGCTAAGTGTACTTGATTTCCTAGATGGGTTAGTAGAAAAGCATGAGTTAAAATTAGTTTGTATTAAATTTCTTAAGAATCTTGGAAATATAAAACTTAGAGATGGCCAAACATTTAATTGGAATCTCTTCAAATATTTATTAAATCATGAATTGAGTCCATTCATTAATATTTTAATGAGATTCTTTGTTTTCATGAAATGTTGACGATGTGAGATAACATCGACTTATTGTATGAACCATCTACACAAATATTTTTCAAAAGAATATCATCATAAAACACAAATCAAATAACCAAAACTAAATGTCTTGCAGATTTCATCTCCCCTTTAAGCTCAATCCCATTTCTTCCAATAATAATAATAAATAATTTTAGGCAAAAAGAAAAGAAAGGTTGGAGAGAAATGAATCTCTTCTTTGTAGTTATAGACAATGTACAATCTCAAGATTATTGTTTCCTATAGTTTCTAAGGAGGTCATTGGAATTATGTCTTTGACGTATTAGGATTTAACTTAATGACTATCTATAATTATCATATAGTAATGTTCTTGACATGTATATTAATTAGGTTAGTTGAGTGAAAATTAGGATTTTTAGTAGGCTTTGGGAAGAATAAATATGGCAGTCTTTGTGTGTGTAACATTGAATGATATACTGTTCAAGGAAAGTGTATCATTATAGGCATGGGCTTCTAGGAAATGGAGCCAAAACTTTATTGTTTATTATTCATCTTTCATGTTTTTGGAGTCCTTATTTGAATTTGTGTATGAGATTTTGTCTTTATGTCAACTCCCACCAACAACATCTATGTTGGGTAATGCAAGAGTGGAAAAAAAGAAATTTAAAATAGAATAGTCAATGTAACAAAAAATAAGGAGGTATGGGCCTATTATGTGGGAATTTATTGGAGAGGGCAGTAAAGATGGCATGGGTATGGGCATGTATGTAGGAGAGAGGCCTTTGGTACTCTCAATAAAGAAAATTACTTGCAACACCATTAAAGGAGTATGGTTCCCCCTCTTCCCATCAATGTCTTGTGCTAAAGGTGTTGAAGAATGGAATGGAGGAAGGCAAGCAATTTAAGTTTTTTCTTCAAGATCATTTGGGGGCAGTTTTTAGAACATAAACAACAAGGTGAAAGGGAGAGATGGTGGAGAAAAATATTTAGAATAATTCATAGTAGAGGGTTGACCTTGTTGCAATTATGAGTATTTGGTGTTGTCATTGATGTCAACAAGCTTGTTTTTTCATTGATGTCTATAGTTGAGTGAGGTGGTTGCAAGAGTGCAATTGATGTTTTGATTAGTTGCATTATGTTGTCATTAGTAAATTTTTTGGTATCAACCTCTAATGTTGCTTTGATATGATTCTATCTATGGTTGTGGAACTATTGAATATGATGAGGATGTGTCTGTCATGCTTGGTTTCCAAGTGCTCTTGAGAAAATTTATAAAAAGAGGAAACAATGTGTTGCAATGGTATTCTGAGTGATAGAGTTGTGTTATAGTTTTTCTTTGCATTTCTTCTAGGTTGAATATCTATCTGTGTGATTTGGATATGTTGGTGAGATCTGTTATATTCAAGAGATGGTGTGTTGGATCATGGTACAATAGAAGTTGTGTTCACTAGTGTGTGACTATGCATTACATAGGTGTTTAAGAGAAATATTTTTTCTTTGTGTTTCTTTGTAGTTATGCTTTAGGTCTTACGATTATGAAGTTAAAATTTATGGTGTTGGCAGTTTACCTCAGTCAAGAAGATTTGAGGTTTGGTGCTTTGGAAGATGGATTTTCAAGTAACAGTGTATAGAAGAGCTATTTGAATATACTCTATTTGTACATTCTTCAAGTGGAAGTTGTTGTGAAGGATTTTTTTGGATTTTAGGGTGATTGAGGAATATTCTAGATCATGTTCATGCATGGTGCGTGGTTCAAAAGTTTTCCTTGGGTTTGAGGAAGCATGTACTTCAAATTTTAATGGTTTTTGCATGGGTAACAACTGACCTGGTGTTTACACTACATGGGAAGGATACATATTGTTTGTGGTAGCATGTAGTTGAGTGGTGTTGTTGGTTTGGGTCCCAATTAAGTTTTGATGTGGTTTACATTAACTTCTATCCTTCACGAAAGTTTTTTGGCACCGACCTAATTTGAATTGGCACGTTTGAGGTGCATAGTCGACTTTGGAAATGGTTTCAAGGTTGAAAATGGTATAAATATGAGTTAAGTTGTTAAAAGATGAAAATATAGGAGAAAGATAGAATGTGAATGATGCAAAATGTAGAGTTGCAAAGTGCAAAATTGAGTAGTGCAATGTGAGATTTTAAATGTTAGTTTATTGGATGCAGTGAGTAGAAGATGGCTACAATTATTCAATCATATTATGAAGGAGTTGAATTCATTGTGGTGGATTCCTTGTTGCATTGAGATGTTTTTCTCTATGTAACATTCCTTCTCTATCTTCTTTTCTAGTTTGGAAGTGAGCCTCTTGCCAATGAGCCTTTCTTCTTTGGGCAGCGAGCCCTATTGTATTAGGTATTGATATTACTTATATTGTGAGCTAATCCTCATTGTGGTTTTCCTGTTCTTTATTTTTCCACATAAATCTGGTGTTTTCTTGTGTTTGGTGTTGAGTTGTTTAAGTTTTATTATTTTCTTTTCATGCTAATTCATCATAATAGACTTAAGGGTTTAATAAATGAATGTGGATTTGAATGTTAATGAGGTTTTAAAGTTTTAAGCTATAACTAATTTCCCCCCCCTCTCAGTTGTCTTATGCATTTCAACAAACCTATGAGTGGCAAGAAAACCAAAAGGAAAGAAAAAGGGGTGGGCACTTTAGTCATTGCTCCAAAAAAGGGTAACTAGTGTTGTAGAGGAGAGTGGCTTGACCTACCCATAAATCCAACCATTGATTTTCATCGGAATGGTTGAAACCATGATACAATTTGTATAGAATCTTGAGGTAAGTCGCTTTCCATGATCTCAGTTAAAAATAAATAAATGGGAATCTCTACATGATCAGATCACTTTTTTTGTGTTTTATTTTATTCTCAAATAATTTTCTTGTTATCTATTAAATGAAAGCATTTATTTTTTTGTTTTAGCCATGACTATTATCCCGCTCAATACATATTCAGTGCATTTAAGCATTGAAATCGACCTAGTTTTCCTTCAAATAATAGTGATGGTTTTAAGTTTTAACAAATATTTTCTTGTGCAATTATGATTTAATTTATTTAAATAAATTCAAATCCATATTTGCTAATTATTTTTTTCATATCCTTCTAAGGTTTTTTTGAACTTACCATTACCTCTCGATGATATACATACTTTGCTCATCTTTATAGACCCAGTTGTAAACTACCATCTGATTGACCTAGCTAAACTAATGGTATGACTTATATTGATGATCATGTAACTAAGTATCAATTGATCTTATGTTGTGCATCTAATTGTGTAGACACCATAGTAGGTATAGGTACTGGGAGCAAGGAAAATACAACACAATGGAATGTAAGATAAACTTGAGTTAGTAGGAGGTATGCCATGTTGATTAACTAGAATTAGTCATTTATTGTTGAAAAATAGAATCATTATTAACTTAACTCTTAACTAAACAATACCATCAATTGTGGCCTTAAATTAGTGTATTATGTTATTATTTTAAAAACATATATACTTGCATAGTAGTCAAGTTTGGTGCAGATCAGTTGGGTTGTGTTGTGTCCACTAGTAAGTTCCTGAAAAGAAACATGACATATTGTTAGTAATAATGAATATAAAACTAATAATATTAAAAATTAATATTAACATTAAATTTAAGAAATAATAGTGATACTAATTAAGCTATTAATAATAGCAAGCATAATATGACATTGTTAATAAGAAAATTAATATTATTAATTATTTTTATGGGAACATTAGTATTCACATTAATAATGTCATAAACATTATTCTAATAACAATGCTCATAACAATATAGATGTTATTATGATAAATATTCATAGTGATAAGTGGTAATATTAAAGAATCAAGAGAAATATTAATATCATTATAATTAATATTTGAGGATAATAATGATAAAATCTTTAGAAATTGTAAAAATTATAACATTAGCATTAATATCTAAAGCATCATAAGTTGATACTTGAGGGAAATATGAATGTTGTTTATCTTTGTCAATTAATCATTTATGCCAGTGCCTATTTATTAATTTAGTACTAGGTTGAATTGATATTGTAAAGATTTGATATACTTATCATTAATAACTATTGACATATCAATATTGTTGATCCTTAGGGGATATTAATAATGGTGTTATTAATAAAATAAAACAGTAAAGATAATGATAATAGATATCTTAATATTAATATCAAATAATAACTCAATATTGTTATTTTTGTGGGTATTATCTTTTATTGGAGTTAGAGAGTTTTAGGATTTAATGTTGTTAACAAAATAGGTATTAAATATTATAATAGTATTAATGTGGAGCTAATTTTAATTACTATACAAGTAATAGTTTTCACACAAAAATGGTTTAATATTAAAATTTGCATAGGTTCTATTAATATTATTAATAAAAAAAAATATTAATATTGGTGTTAACATTATCATTCATTTGTAGTATACTATAATGTTATGGAGTGAACAATATTCATGTGGTGAAATCATGCCTATAATAGAATTCATTAAGGTTCCAATTAGTAGTAAGCATTGTTAGCAATTTTACTTCTAAGCATAGCTATCGCAACCAATCAAATCTAGTTTAGTTACCAATTCAAATGACAAATAGTAATGTGTCTAGTATGACCTAGATTACTAGGGCCAACCTTCTCAGTTAAGGTGTGTGAGATGGAATCTACGCTTCCATTAGCGTTCACTTTCCCACACCTTTCTCTCAAGCGATGTGAGCAGGTAGTACAACCCTCACTACTAGTAGGATCTATCAATAATGTAGGATCATGGGGATAATGGAGGAGAGGGGGGAAATGTATCCAATTCCTAGTAGGTATTTGTTCCACCACTTGTGGTACAATAGGTAGCATAGTCACCACTAGTAGGAGAGCAGGCAGTACAACCCTCACTAGTAGGAGATTAGGTAATGAAATCCTCACTAGTAGGAGATGAGGTGATGGGTCACAATGGGGATGGTCAAGTTACAAATCTACAAGTCCAGATATAGGGATTGTAGGCACAATTGGCAAATATGACTATAGAGGGATGCAACAATTATTCATTTTTATAGAGCAAATCAATCACTACTCAGGGTCAGAGATGTGGAACAAAGGTCTATAGCTGAGATGATCTCAAAGATTATGATATTAGCACATGAGGCCCTCTATTACAAGTCTCTATATGAAGGAGTGTTTCCACCAGAGCATAGATCTCCTAGCTTTATACGAAGTAGATTTGAGAGATTGATATCTTGGAGATTAGTGAGTGAAGGAGTGATGGAGCCACCACCACTCCTTCACTCACCATGAGGGTAGAATGGAGAGCAAGGTCAAAGGGGATCACAACAACTAGGACCATAAGGGTTGCAATAGCCGAATCCTTCCCATCTTGAGGGGGAGTTCCCTATAGACTATGGTGTATTGATTTTGAAGAACCATGATGATTTTTTCCTTAGGGCTAATGTATTACATATTTACAGCTAATGATCCCATATATAGACATTGTATATCGATGTATCATGACAAATTATTTTTTTATTATATGTGATGAGATTAATTTTTGGTTGTGACAACTATATATGTTATGTGATGATGTTATAGTTCCTATTTGATTTTTCTATGGGATGGATATGTGTATGCATTGATGATTTTTTTTAATGTTATGATTTGATGATGTGATGGATAAACTAGATATTAACATGATGTAATGTTATAATATTTTAGTATTTTTGAGGATATGATAATGATGACTTGTATGACTTATATAACATATATAATGTTGACCTAATAGATGCAAGGTACATGAATGTGATTATATATGTGGTATATGTAGCTAATGATGGAATTTTCTATGATATACCTTGTATGGTTCCTAACATGTGTGGATGCACTATGATTTGTTTTTTGTGGTTCCATGATACAACCTAATTGGGAATCAACATGGTACAAGTTATTAAGGAGATGGTTATTGTTGATTGGTATCAAATAATGAAATATGTGATGGATGAGATGAAAAAGATAGATATAAGAGAGCTAGATGGAAATAGATTGATGTGGATGGATATGAAAAAATGTTAAATATTGTGTTTCTATTTTGTGTTATTTTTGTATTATCATAGAGTGTTTTATTTGTAGCAAGTGGATATATGCACACCAAACCATGATAATCTATGGGGATGTTAGTATCCCTTTGCTTAGAATGTTTAATATTGTTGGTATAAATAGGTGTTTTACCTATCTAGGTCATATTTACATGTTAAATCCACTTAGGTCATAGGAGGTAATCTTTATAGTTAGTATTAGTTGTCACTAGATCTTATCTTATCTATTGGTATTTAATGCTTGTGTCTTAGGTCAGTTAATATTTGTTGAGGTAGCTGGCTCATTGTCTAATCCTATCTAACAACTTTCCTTTATAAGAAAGGCATCATATGTACATTATCATATTTAATCTAAAAATATTGTATCCATAATAATAGCATTATATTTCTACCATTTCTCTCTTATGGAAGTTATTGTTGTCTTGCAGGTGATCTTGGTGTGTTGAGGAGTTCACTATTAACTCCTACATGGTATTAGAGCTTCAATGATATAAAATTCTTCCTAGATCATAGGAATCAATTTTGACATGAAATTTTTGTTGGGTGTGAGTTGAGGTTTCAAGGACCTCCCCATTGAATCCAAGACATCAAAGAAAGTTAGGTTTTCCTTTCATTTTTATCAAATTTCATCATGTTTTGATTGATCTACAAGGGTTTGAAGGAGGGTTTTAGATGCCAGATCTTGGGGGTAGCCAGTTTTTGGAGCACTTTGGGTCAAATATAACCCTTCCATTATGTTTGAAATGCTTGAGAACCTAAGGATTGGTTGTCAATTCACCATTTTTTGACATTTTTGTCTGAGACATCAAGCAATTTTTTGGCCCGTTGCTAATTTCATACAACCATATAGAAGTGTACTTGGTCATATTGTATGACATCGTACCTACAATTGCAGTTTGTAGATTCTATAATATTGTTGGGTAGAGAATATTATTAGTGAATTTTTCATATTTTGCATTTTCTACGGGTTGATTTTCTCATTGTCATTTCATCGTACCTATCTATGTTTTTCTTGATGTAAGAAAGTGTCTTTTCAACATCAAATAGTTGTCATTAGTTGAAGTACTTGGGATTGGTCATGCAAGGTGTTTTAGTTCATGGTCATAGAACCTGTAGGGGAGCTTATGCCATGGGTGATGTAGCTTAGGCTATTGCACTCTCGCTACTTGCCCGCCTCTCTCTTGTCACTCTATTGGCGGCAAGGTGGTAGTGATTTTGTTTAAACTCACCACACAACATGCAATCACATGGGGAACCACGTTTCCAATAGCCAAGTACCTTAAATTTTTCCCCCACATGCCCAGATAGGGCATTTTATCAAAATTCTATAACTTGCAATCAGATAGGCCATTTTTTGAAAATGAGATATTACTAGAAAGTTGGCTTTACCAATTTTGTAGTGTTACATGTTATTTTCTAAAATTTTGTTGTTTGGAGGCATTTATTGTTTTTTGAAGTCAAATCTTTATTTTTGGCTCTCGAGCTCATATTTTTTACCACAATCATTGATTTTTGTGATCCTTGCTATGTTGGAAAGGTATTGAGGAGCTATATCATGCCATCCATGCACCTTTTCCTATTTTTTTCCTAGGTATATTATTATTTCAATTCTTTCTCAATGGGTTTCCTAGAGATTACTTGGATATTTTTACAAATAGGAGGGTGCAATTTTAATCTTTGTACTTCATTTCAGTTCTAAAATGATGTTTTATCTCATGTTTCTTCATTCAAATTATAGGGTTTCTCCATAGCAAGAGTATTCCAATGTTCCTTGCCATTGATATTGTTGTTTCTTTATCATGATTCTAAGCGTGAGTCCTTGAGTGACTCAAATATGGTTTCTAGCATCAAAATCATCTTTCCTTTTCTTTCCTTGATTACAATTCTAGTGTTACTCCACCAGTGTTCTTCCAGTGTTTTTACAACAAGTTATATCATTGAGGGGGTTGAATGGTATCTCTTTATCTCTCTTATGATGGGGTATTTTCCTCAAATGGGGTTTTTCCCTCTCATTTTTTATGGAGAGCATTATTGTATCTTACTCTGTTTTGGTGAGGAGTCTTTGCACACTAGGTTTTATCCTTTTCTTTGTTTGTGAGATATTTCATTGCATATGTACATGGTTACCTAACATAGTTTCATAGCCAAGATCCATCTTTGTGGAATTTGCATAATAGTACTCCCTAAGTTGTACTTAAGGGGGTGTGTTGGTGTAAATAGGTGTTTTACCTATCCAGGTCTTATTTGCATATTAAGTCCATTTAGGTTCTAGGAGGGAACCTTTCTAGTTAGTGTTAGTTGTCACTAGATATTATCTTATATTTTGGAATTTAATTTGTGTATCCTAGGTCATTTAATATTTTTTGAGGTAGTTGTCTCATTATATAGGATTAAGATACATGTCAAGATCTTATCTAATCCTATCTCACAACTTTCCTTTATAATCAAGGAATCATATGTGCATTGTCATATTTAATCTAGAAATATTGCATCCATAATCATAGCATGATATTTCTACCATTTCTTGCAGGCGATCTTGGTGTGTTTAGGAGTTCACCATTAAATCCTACAAATATATGAAAACTGGATGTGTACACCACGTTGAGACAAACCTTGGTGACTTTAGTATCCTTTTCTTGGACTTTGACATGGAAAATAAGGATTTTCCTTAAACATTTTAGACATAATGGAACCTTGTCAAAATATGTAACATAGTTTTAAAGCATAATAGCTCTAATGCATAAAGGTATTTAAATGAACTCATATAAAAAGTGAGATTTTAATACTAGAAGCTAGTCCCATATGTATAAGGATCATACTTGTCATATCAACTCCTAAGAACGTTCCACAAATACAACATACAAAAAAATGACCTTGCCCCAGTCTTGACAAAGGATATTTTTTCAAAGTGGATAATGCCTATTGTAGGAAGGTGCATTTGTTAAGGCATGACTTATTGGATATGATCTGTAAAGAAGATTTGAAAATTGATCAATATGTTATGGATAGTTTAGCAACTGTCTTTTATTTTTTATTGTTTAATGAATGCTCAATGTCTTTGGGTTTTCATAGTTTATTTTTTCTTAAATCTCTCATCTAGGAAATGGCAGTTTATTAGTGTTATGGTGAGTGAGTGTTATGTAGATTTATGATGGAATGTTGTCAATGGTATTTTTTATTATGGATAACATGAGATGATTCTATGGAAAGTGTGAAATATTTTTCCTTTGATACTGACTTCAATGACCCAATCCAAACACTCGGTCAAGAAAACACCCCCTATTAGGTATAATATTTTTTATTAATGGAATGGACATCATGAACTTATTATGAGGTGGTGTCTTAAGATAGGATGGATGATCCTACTATCAACCAGTATCAAGCCATGATAGGGGTTATAGGTTTATGAAAACGATTATAATGGATGGAGTGGATGAAGGTGCTAATAGATAGTGGATATTGATTTCTACACATGGCACTTGTAAATAGGTTTTCACCATGGTACTTACCCAAGGTTCCACCAAAGTGGTTTTCACCATAGGGTGGATTATTTCTCTTATTTTTTTCAATTAAGATACTCTGAGGATTAAGTATAAATTTCTTCAGGTGACCACTATTGATAGGCTCATATAGTGATTCTCCTTTAGGTGTGGAAATTTGGTACACTCATGATCCATAAGCTACTATGATAAAAAAAAGGGTCCTAGCCAATTAGGTTCAAAATTTCCTTTCTTCTCATGGTCTTGCTAGTTCATTTGATTTTACTTAAGTACCAAGTCTCGTATCTCAAACTTACGTGAGATAAACTTCTTATTATAGCTACAAAAAAGATGGCTTTGATAAAGCTGAAGGTGATTGAGTGCGTTGAGACACATTTTTTCTAGAAATTCAAATTTTTGTAGTCTAGAAACCTTGTATTCTTCATCATTGATGACATGTAGATAAACTCTAAGTGATGAGATATTGACCTCGATAGGTAAAATTGTTTCAGCTCCAAATACTAGGTAATATGAGGTGGCTCCAATGGGTGTATGAATGTTGGTTTGATAGACCCATAAGGTTGTGCTAAGGTGGATATACCAATCATGACCAATGTCATTGATAGTTTTTTTGAGGATTTTCAATATGGTTTTATTTGATGCCTCCGCTTGACTGCTACTTTGTGGATAGTATTGGGTGGAGAATTATGTTGGATGTGAAAATTATAACAAAGCTCATGGACATCTTTTTTTTTCAATGGTCTACCCTTGCTAGGGATAACAATTTAGGGAATACCATACATACAAATGATATAGTTTAGGATAAACTTAGCTATTTTTTTTCTAGTAATGTCGATGAGAGGAATGGATTCGAACCACTTAGTAAAGTTTTTTGTGGTTATGATGATGAAATTATGGCCATTGGATGATGCGGGGTGGATTCTACCTAAGAGGTTGATTCCCCAATATGAGAAAGTCCATAATGTGGTAATTTCTTGAAGTTCTTGAGCTAGTGCATGTTCTCATGAGTTTATTTGCTAAATTAGAACCCCAAAATGTTACCCACATATATTATTATATACCTTGTTAAAGGAAGTTTGGGCCTCTTCCAAGCTAAGAAATCTTATAAGGGTACCATCAAAACTCATTCAGAAAAGTGTATCGCCAATTATTAGAAAGCGGGAGGAGTGGAAAATGAATGTTTTATGTTGGTTAGATGATAAGTTATGTGGGAGGATTTTTAGGTGGAGGTATGCATAAATATCATGATACTTATATAGAGAGTTGGGACCAAAAATTTCACACACGAGTTTAGAGTTTGGGGCTTCAAATGCAGGGATAAAGAGTTGTTCCACTAAGAACACAAATGTTTGATTATTATATGGCATATCCAAGAGAGACCCAATTATTGCCATGGAATTTTTTGCTTTTTTGTTTACTCTAGGAATCTTCTCAAATGTAATGTCACTGAAGTATTGTTTGAAACTATCTACCATATTTTTGTAAGGTAGAAGCTTTCATCCTTGTCTAATATTAATCATTCACGTATTTTATAACCATGTAGGAATCACCATATACATGTAGCTCCTTAAGTTGTCATTATATTACCATCCTAAGTCATATAATTAATACCTCATACTTAGCAATATTGTTTGTACACGGGAATGTCAATCGGTATGATTTTAGTATACAACCACCTTGGGGTATGATGAATAATATACCTACTCCTGATCCATGATGAGTGTATGATCCTTCAAAGTAAAGATTTCATATTTGAGTGGGAATTATTGTGAGTATACCTTCATCTAGTAAATCTGACACTAGTGGGTGATCTGCAATAATATGAGTATCCACTAACTAGTTTGTGATCACTTGCCCTTTGATGGCCTTTTTGCCTATATACTCAATGTTGAATTCGCTCAAGATCATAACCCATTTAGCTAATATTCTTATGAGGTTTGATTTTGACATGTGGGGAAAGGGTTCTTGAAAGAATAAGGGGGTATTTTCTCTATTTGTGTATTTCCCTAAGGGAATTTCATTAGGAAAGATGTCACAAGGTGTAAATATTGACTTTCAACCTCAATGGCGAGTCAATCATACCTAGATCTCAGTCCTTATGACAATATGACATATCTAAAACCAAATTAAAATGATTTGCAATTCTCAAACTAAATGAACAATAAGACCTAAAACATGAAATTCAAATTATCGAAAGTAAAAAATTTGAAATCACAGTTTACAGGTGGATCTAAGAAGGGTTAGGACACATTCACCTATCACCAAAAGTAGTTTTTGAGCTCTATTGAAGGAAAGGTTCATACTATGGAAAACAGGTCCTAGTTAGGGCTTCTAAAAATACTTTTTATAGTCCTCTAATGTTGGATCTTTGCTTCTGTTTTGCATAGGTTCCACTATCAGAAAGTTAGAAATAAAATTTGTAGTTGAGTTTTCGTGGCTTGACAACAATGATGACAACTTATGCAAAAATTTGAAATTTCTCTTCAGGATCTTCAATCCTTCTTCAACCTGTAATCTACATATATAGAAAGAGAGGAAAATAAATTCTCCAAATGGGGGTTTTCTTGAGTTAAACCCCAAGTTTGGTAATTAAACCTTGATAGAAAGATAATGGAAATGGAGAAGAAAATGATGAATGAACACTTTCTTGTTAAAAACCACAAAAACATTAATGGCTTACCTTAGAGGATTGAAGACAAACACATCACTCCAAGGAACTTGATCTCGCTTTTATTAATGGATTTGGACACTTGAAAATGCTTGGATGTTTTAGGATCAATAATACATGTTAGCCTTCACAAGATGACATGAACACACATAAGCTTGAACATGATGATAAGATCTTGATTAATGCAAAAAATGACTGATAATCATGCTATTGAATTCTTTTGACAATAATATTTTATCATATAAAAGTCTTGTAATTGATCTTGGGATTTCAAATGATAAAAAGAGTATGTATTTAGAGGTGTATCTAATTTCTCTAAAATTGGATTTCAAAATCCAACAATTGAAAGTTGAATTTGAATCATTAAATACCACAAAAAACATATTTAAAAATGGGTCCTAGGACTTAAAGGGGACCCATTCACCCTTGGGCGAATGGGTCTTTCCCTAAAAGTCCAAGACATTCACATTCCAGAGTGATTAAAATATTAATTGCATTAATTAAATGTTGGTTTCCCTATCATAAAATAAGAATAATAAGGCTTTGGAATGCATAGTTTGGAAAATTAGAAGCTTAATTAAGTCTAATAAATTAAAGTACCCAAACAAAGTGTGAAATATACAATTTCCGACACTAAATTTAGCCCCCACTTTAGTGAGAGTATGAAATTATGATCAAACTCACACTAAAGTAGATAAATATGTGTCAAGAGGGGTCCAAGTGTACAAATTTTAGAAAGATAGGATGACAAAGATAAAGGAGGATTATCAAGCCCCCAAGATCAAAGATACCATGGAAAAACAACATAAGGAAAAAGGGACACACAAGTTGTGTAAGATATGTGCAACGATATAAGATACACAATCATACAATGTCAAAGCTAATGCAAAAAGAAAAAAGGAAAAAAGGGATGGAATAGCAAGCTGCATTATACCACGTCAATAAAATATGATCACAAGGGATAGTGCAGTCTGATATACACTAGGTGAGCCCCAAAGGAAAAATGAGAAACACACACTAGGTCTACAAGGTGTGTACTCATAAAAAAAAAGGGAGGTGGTAGATGGGAAGTTTACACTAGGTCTACAAGTCTCTCAAATGCCAACTATACCAAAAATTTATACTCCCTAATAACTTTGATAAGGTGCCATAAAATAATAAATGTGTTATGAAAATGCTACACTAAGTCAAACCTATGTGAACAAAAGTGAAGCCAAAAATGTCAAAATGTCAATACCAAAATGAAATAATGCCAATGTATGCCCCCACTTTAAAGGAATTGCTAAACACCATGTTGTGAGAAATTACTTTAAAGTAGAAAATGATAAATTCTAATTAATAAAAGGACCATAAGAGCTTATTTGGAAAGCCCTATTCCAATAATATGTTTCCAAATAAAGTTGCATCGTGAAAAATAAGGTTTCCCCACATGAAATAAAAAAAGATAACCCATAATGGATCCACTGATTCAAGTTTAGTGAATTTATTTGATATAGTGATATAATATATCCTGGAACTATCATCATTCCATAAATACTTCGTGAAACAACAAACACAAAGGAGGAATGACACATAGAGAGAAAAAACAAAGGAAAGGCTTTTGGGTCAACATGGAAGAGACTTGGATGTCTCAATGCCTTGCATCATCCCCAAAAGGAAATACAAGACAAAAGAAAAGAAATTTTTGATAAAAAATAGAATAATGCCATGACATATTTGCTTCCTTTGTATCCTTGAACCAACGGAGTAATAGGGCTCATCCAAAGAAAACTCACATACATAAAGACATTCCAAGAAACACGATACATGGGATCACATTACATACATGCAATCATAAAGAATGTAGAAAGAAAAGAAAGAAAGTATGTCACATGTGAGCCAACCTCTAGCAGGTCATTTGCATCCCAATTTTGTTCATCATATACAAAATGCAGATAACTAGCCAAAGGGGCAATGACAAGTGCCATACTAGGAAAAGGCTATCAAACCTCTTGTCCCCCAAATGTAGGGCAAGGATGAGCTAAGATAAATGATATGGGGCTCCTTGAAATATAGAAAAATGATTTACATAAATTGTAATACATATAATAGTGAGTATGCTATGATTCTACAACTATCACATGGCAAGGAGAAAAGTGTCTACATATTCAATTTGATCCCTAGAGGGCTCAATTTTTCTTAATAGTTCCTGTAAATCATGAAAATCATTGTTATGGTGTCCAAACATTCTATGATACGATAATATGGTCCACTTGTATCTCTTTATTTCTTGGTTAATCAGTGAGGTTTAGAGGGTACTTTAATTAACCCGCAATGTAAAGTGTATAAAAATCATGCTCAGTTTTGGATTCATATAATAAGGGATGCAAATGTTCAAGAGGATCATGGATTTTAGGCTTCTTGAAATTGTTAGGCTTATGATTTTTACTTGATTGGGAAATGGCTTGGCGCAAAGGTGGAGGATCTAGGGTGACCTTATCACTTTTATCCAAACAAGTTGTCTCACTATGTTTTGGAGGAAACATGTTGATTGTTTCATCCTCTTTCCCAAAAATATCTTCCCAAGTAGGGGAGGTGGGAGTTGGGAGATAAACAAGATCTTCATGATTCTCAACAATTGGATCTTCTAACACCAAGGAATATTTGTCACAAGTACGAGAGATATCGGGAGAAGTCATTATGATTGTCATTATTATCAAGAATTTGATTCTCTTTCACCAAACTAACCTCACACATAGGAGAGAGAGTGGGTGAGGGATCAATGAAAAATAAGAAAAGAGAGGAAATAGATCACAAGGTCTAAATATTGATTTTCAACCTTAATGGTGTGTCAGTCAGACCTAGATCTCAGTCATTATGACAATAGGACAAATCTGAAACTAAATTAAAATGATTTGTAATTCTCAAACTAAATGAACCATAAGACCTAAAACATGAAATACAAATTTTGGAAAGAACAAAAAATGAAATCAAAGTTTGTAGGCAGATATGATAAGGGTTAGGACACATGCACATATCACCAAAATTTGGTTTTGAGCTCTTTTGAAGGACATGTTCTCCCTAGGGAAAATAGGTCCCAGTTAGGGATTCTAAAACTAATTTTTACAATCCTTTGATGTTGGATCTTAGCTTCTATTTCGCACAAGTTCCACTACCATAAGTTTGGAAATAAAATCTACAATTGAGTTTTTGTGGCTTGACAACAATGATGACAACTTATGCAACAATGAAAAAATTCTCTTCAAGATCTTCAATCCTTCTTCAACTTGTAATTTTCACATACACAAAGAGATATAAAAAATACTTTGTTTGAATGGGGGTTTGCCTTAGTCAGACCCCAAGTTTTGTAATTAAACCTTGATAGAAAGATAATGAAATTGAAGAAGGAAATGATGAATGAACACTTGCTTGTTACAACTCACCAAACCTACAATGGCTTCCCCTAGAGTACTGGAGACAAAAAAATCACTCCAAGGAACTTGATATTTCTTTGCTTGATGAATTTGGACACTTGAAAATGCTTGGATGCTTTAGGATCAACAATGTATGTTAGCCTTCAAAAGATGACATGAACAAACATAAGTTTGAAGACAATGATATGATCTTGATTGCTGCAACAAATGACTGATAAATCTACTCTTGAATTCTCTTGAAAATAATATTTTCTCATATAGAAGTCTTGCAATTGATCATTGGATTTCAAATGATAAAAAGATTATGTATTTATAGGTGTTTATCTATTTTCCCAAAAATTAGATTCCAAAAGCTAGTAATTGAAAGTTGATTTTGAATCATTAAAATAACACCAAAAACATATTTAAAATTGGGTTCTAGGACTTAAAGGGGACCCATTCGCCCTTGGGAAAATGGGTCCTTGCCTAAAATTCCTCGACATTCAGATTACAGGGTGATTAAAATAATAATTACATTAATTAAATTTAGGTTTCCCTTTTAGAAAATTGGAACAATAAGGCTTTGGAATGCATAATTTAGCAAATTAGAAGATTAATTAAGTCCAATAAATTAAGGGATCCAAACAAAGTGTGAAATTGTAGAGGTATACAATTTCCTACACTACATCTTTGTTCAACAAGTACTTAAGTGGGCCAATTTTTGCTATGAGTTTGTTTTGATCGTTTAGCATGTAATGTCTTGGATTTTGAGAAGCAAAAAAATTAATAAATAAGCATGTTTAATAGGTATATAATTAAGTTCATAACCAACCAAAGTACAACTGATGTAGTAGACTACCCTTTCTTTACCTAGGTCATTGTGTTGTGCTACGAGATCACCCAAAGCTATTGATACGATAGATACATATAATGAAAAAGGATTTCTTTCAATTGGTTGAATTAACACTAGAGGAGATGCAAGATAATCTTTCAACTGTTGGA
Organism: Sequoiadendron giganteum; assembly: GCA_007115665.2. Taxonomy (NCBI): domain Eukaryota; kingdom Viridiplantae; phylum Streptophyta; class Pinopsida; order Cupressales; family Cupressaceae; genus Sequoiadendron; species Sequoiadendron giganteum. Next base: position 422,023,846 of record CM021108.1, read on the forward strand.
AATCCTGTTGACAATTTTCATCCCACTTGAAGGTAACACCCTTATACAAAAGGTGTATGTCGGGATGACACTTATTTGCTAATTGTGCAATGAATCGATGGATGGACTATAACTTCCTTAAGCTACATGATTGTTTGAGATTTATAGGAGGCATGTTGATTATGGATTTAACCTTTTTTGTGTCCACCTTTATTCCTATCCTAGATATAATATACCCCAATAGTTTTCTATATGTAACCCCAAAGACACACTTCTTAGGATTCAATGAAAGGTTGTACTTTTCCAAACTATCAAGAATTTTGGAAAGTATATCTAGATAACCTTCTCTTATGAGTGAATTTTCTGATAAATCATCAACATAATCCTCCATAAAATTATGCATCATGTCATGAAATATAGTGGTCATCACCCATTGGTAGGTAGCTCTAGCATTTTTTAGGTTGAAGGGCATGAGATTCCACCAAAAGGTTCCCCATGGATGAGTGGAGAATATTTTATGTTCATATTTGGGGGCTATGTGAATCTAGTTATATTCAAAGAATCCATCCATTAAAGATATCATTTTGTGCCGTCTTGTCAAGTCCATGATCATAGCTATATTTGGTAGAGGAAATTCATCTTTGGGACATGCCTTGTTGATATCTCTACAATCTATGCATATCCTATTGCTCCTAGTGGATTTAGTAGCAGGTACCAAGTTTGATATCCACTTAGGATAGTCAAATATTCCAATGAAACCCACGTCTAGTAGTTTTTGGAGTTCTACTTTTACCACTAATGCAATCTAAGGGCGTATTTTTTCAATTTACGCTTTATAGGTTTTACCCCTAGGGTTACTATCAAATGATGATGGACCAACTCTAGATCCAACCCTAATATGTTAGAATAAGACCATGTGAAGTTGATTTGTCTTTATTGAAATAAGTGTGTGAAATTGATCCTTTCTTGTTCAAACAAAGGTGCTGCAAAGTATGTATCCTAACATTATCTGATGTGTTGATGTTTATCTTTGCATATTTTTCTTCAAGTGTTGGGGATATCTCTTGATTAACTATTTTAGGAGGGTGCCAAGACTTACATATTTGGGTGGCTTAGAAAGGTTTTCACATCACATGTGTCTTTATTTTTACTATTTTATGGTCTAGAGATGCCGCACTGTGGTTTTCACCTAAGGACCTTGTCACGATTGTTATATTTTTGCGACTAGAGAAATTGACACTCTCCCCAAAGTATTTCATGCAATCAAGCTCCATAATGAATCCAAATCTATGATCTCCTAACAATATTCTATCTCGAGGTCCCATAAACTCAACAATAGCTTCATCATTTTGAAAGACAACTAAACTTGGAGGTCCTTGTTCGTCCCAATCTATGAGTTGATGGGATAGACTAGTGATAGGTTATTACAGTTGGAAGGTGTTGTTTCAAAGGATATGGTAGATAATGTATTGATGAAATTGTATTTGAATAAATTGATGATATGCTTGAAGGATTTGTTGACAGTTTTCTCATCAGAAGTATCAACCACAAAAGAGTCTTTTGTTGCCTTAGTAAGGATAGACTCGATATTAAAGGATATATTTTTTGGTTGGAAAAATCCAAGCCCTTGAAAACATGTCTTACTTTTTATCAAGATAGGTTCTACAATCCCTTGTTTTTTTGTAAACCAAGCCCACTATGACCATCATACCCCATGTGTTCCATAATCTAATATACTTTGGTATATTTTCAAATGGGAACATGAAAGTATCTGCTTCATATTTGTAGATCTATTTTGATGTCTTCATTAATCGATTATTTATCAAGTTCCCCCCATTTTGAAAATGTAGTTAGATTACATATAATTATGGAGACTTCTTGTGATGTATACAATTTTCCATATGTCTTGGGTGATGGTGGAAGCTAGCCTATACAAAAGGATCAGGTCATGTCATATTCACCACACCCCTTATCATGTAATCACATCTTAATTCTCAAAACAATAGTGGATTGAATGAGAAATGTTGTCAAAGTATTTGGAGTAGTGTAGGATCTAGAAGAAGAAGCTTCACCATTGTTAGGAACTAAAATTTTGGTGTACCCTCACAAGTTACTATAGTATGGAAAAGGATTAGGGTCCCTTGGGATGGTTATCTCATTTCCATTATGATAAAATTTTAAGCATTTATGGAAAGTTGATGGAATGGCTTGCATGGTGTGTATCCATGGGCGATTGAGAAGTACATTATATGCTAGCTCCAAATCTAGCACTTGGCATATTACGTCTTTAATTATTGGTTCCACTCATATAAGAATTGTAATGGTCACTTTGGAAGGGCGTTTTTCATTATCATATGCTCTTATCACTATTTTCTTGTGTGGATCTATGACATCCTCAAAGTATCCTAATATTTTGACCAACTTTAAGGTGCAAATATTTAAACTGGCACCACCATCTATTAGGACTTGTAATTTTGTGTTTATTGACAAATATTTCTAAATGGAGTGCATCGTTATGAATGGATGAGGGAGATTTCATATCTTTGTTGATAAATGTTAGATGGTGGTTAGAGGCAATATTTCTAACCATGGCTTGAAATTGGTCAACATTCAAATTTGTGGGTACTAAAGATTCTCTAAGGGCTTTATCTAGGATGTCCTTATGGATTGGTGATATAAGTAGAAGCTCTAAGATAGATATTTGTGCTAGTGTTTTCCCAATTGGTCACTAGTACAAAAAGAACAATATATGATTGCAAAAACTACTAAAAACTACTTATAAATGACTGAACTTGATCACGTGACCATTAGTAGTTTATTTCCAATCATTTATAACACGGTCAGATTGATGACTAAACCATTTTTAGTCATTTATTGGTTGTTTTTATTGATCAATTTGGTATTATATTTAGTCGTTGAGTTAGTCATTGAGTTAGTCATTGATTGTTGTAATTTAGTCACCTATTTAGTAATTTTTTATTCATTGATATATTTAGTCATTGATTGTTGCAATCTGATCACTTATTTAGTCATTTTTATTCATTGATTTTAGTCCATTGGTAGTGTATTTAGTCATTAATTTTAATCATCATTTTGATAAATTTGGTAGTATATTTAGTCATTTTTGTTTCCAAGGTCATATATTTACTCATATTTATTTAGTGTTCGTTGATTTCTATCAATTGGTAGTATATTTAGTCATATTTATTCATTGTTCACTGATTTCTATCAATTGTTAGTATATTTAGTCAATTTAATTATCAATTGGTGTCAATTAGTAGTATATTTAGTCATTTTAATTGAATCATATTTGAGGATTTCAACATAAAATACATAAATACACATCAATCATCAATTGCACATAATAAGACAACCATTGAGAAGGAAAAATCGATGAAATTTATTAATAAAAGAAAGGTGTTGTAGATACAACTTAGAAATAGAGTATTACAATTTCTATTTTCAGTCACAAGACTAAAAAATTTGAGTTACAATATTGTATAAAAATGACTCTAAGAAAGAAAATTCTCCAAGAAAATTTTGCAATGATGGAAATGCATGCTTGGAGCCCTTCAATGCAATCACATGCCCCTTTCATCTCTTAAAACTTCTACAACTGGGAAATATTCCTGGAGCAATTTGTAACGTGTAGAATCCAAAAAGGAGAGTGTTGATCATGTCCCAACAATAACCTAGCTAGAATCTTTCCTCCTTTATATGCAATGTGCCAGCTGGTATGAGCAATAAGGTCTTCCTTTTCTGCCATGAATGAAGTTGTTCCTCGATACAACCAACACAATTACTATTAGTCTCAATTCAGAAAGAATAAAAATGCATTGTATATTGCAAGTTTACAAAAGTTCAAACATAACAGAAAGATAAATCAATTAAAAAATTGTAGGAGACATATCACATCCACAAACATGGGAGAGCTATGCAAAATTAGAGAAATTGGCTTGGAAAATGAAGGCAACAGGGTATTTCCAGATTCAAGACTTTTGCTTAATGTTGTGGAATAGAAGAAAAAAGAATCATTTATTTGCCACCATAGTGAAAAGTTAGCAATTTCATTTTGTTTTATAAACATGGCCCCTGGTACAATTGTTAGAGTTATTAAGAACCTTCAAGTATGTTCTAATTTTCACACTGCATCTAAATTCATCTCCAAGATTGTTGCAAGATAAATTGTTCTGAGAGATGTGAACCATTTCCATCATTTTAAATAGGGAAAATTTTCTTGTGGAGAATATTGGTGATGATAAATGAAACAATGTAAAAAATAGACTTGCACTATAATAATGTGCACTACATCAGATATCTGAAGGGACATCCAGCAAAGCATAACAATATGGATTTTTTGTCATATTTTGTAGTTACAAGTGCCCTGCTAGACATAAAAGAAAATATAAGGGAATTTTTTATGGATAGACTAATAAAATCCTATTGTAGGGGATACTACAAGTACATATGGCCCAATTCTAATGAAAACTATTATTAAAGCTAAGAAAATAGCTTTGGGTGTTATTAGTATGTTATTGATATTGAATCATGGACTAGACTGTCTGATACCTTATGACTAAAGATCATGTATCAACAGGGAGATATTGATCTTGTTGCCACTGATCTACCCAAAGAAAGCCATATGCTAATATTTGACTTCTAAAATATACTTAGATATTTGATTTCTTGTTTCGTGTGCCTCCAAATAGGTGCACCAGATCCTTGAAGGGGATTAACACAAATTTATTTAGTAGGAAAAAGAGACTAATTCTATATGATTTTTCTTTATAATTCATCCCAATGTTGATAACGATCAATTATGGACTCTTAAATTTGATGGTTCCAAATCTAAAGCAGGAAGTGGAGTAGGGATTGAGTTAACTAACCCGAAAGGGAAGACTTACTTTGCTTCTTATAGATTTCAGTTTGGTTGCATGAACAATGTGGCTAAATATGAAGCACTTGCATGAGGTCTTATGTTTGCTCATAAGAAGAAGGTTACTGCTCTCACAGTTATGGGAGATTCTAAGGTGATTGTAAAGCAGGTACATAGCCAATATACATGTCACAAAAAAAGATTGGTTGCATACAAAAACAGGGTTTGGAATTTAATCGAAGATTTTGATGCTTTTGAGATTAGTATGATCCCTAGGGAGGCTAATCAGATTGTAGATTCTCTGGCTGTGGCTGCTAGTACATTAGAACCTATGCAAGATTCCGATCTGAAGAGGTTTTCAGTTGAGTTGGTTTCAGTACCTACTATTCTTGATAATGTTAGACACTTTCAAGTATTTGATGATGATCAACACATTTTAGCTTTTTTGGAAAGTTTCGATGTATTTCAAGGAAAAATAATTGATGAATTTGAATGAGATCAGGGAGATTGGGACCCTGAGAAAGAGAGTCCAGAAGGGATATTGGATTTAAAGAGTAATAACATTCTGAAGGGAATGGTTTCTTTAGAGAGGATATTTGATTCAGATCCAAGGGCTCGTCAAAGGATGCCTATAGAGAGTGAGGGAGGTAAGTATGAATCTATTAATTTGACTCACTCAGGTCCAGAAAGGAATGCTCTCATAGGAAAAACTTGTCCTCAGGAAATTAAGGACAAGATAGTCAAGGTTTTGGAGCAGAACATTGAAGCTATAGCTTGGAGTTATGATGATTTAAAAACTTTTGACACATCAGTCATTACTCATACCATCCCTCTTAAAATAGATGCCAAGCCTTTTCGCCAAAAGCAATGCCCTATCAATGCTTTAATTGAGCCCTTGATTCAAAAGGAGGTGTAGAAAATTTTATCTACTAGAATAATCTTTCCGGTTAGACATTCTACCTAGGTGGCTAATTTAGTTCATGTCCACAAGAAGAATGGTGAGATCAGGTTATGTGTGGATTTTAGGAATCTAAATAAGGCCTCTAAGAAAGACAATTATCCATTACCTTCTCTTGATGAAGTATTACAAAAGGTAAATGGGTCTCAGATGATGTCATTCTTAGATGGTTATTCTGGATACAATCAGGTACTTGTTAGTCATGAGGATAGGATGAAGACCACTTTCACCACTAAATGGGGAATGTTTGCTTATAGGAGGATGTCATTTGGTCTCATCAATGCTGGTGCTACTTTTCAAAGGGCGATGGATGTATATTTCAAAGATCTAATAGGAAAATGTATAATCATTAATGTAGATGATTTAACCATCTTCTCTAGGAATAGAGAATATCATGCTGCAGGCCTGGAAAAAGTTCTAAAGAAATGTATAAGTTATGGTGTCTCTCTTAATCCAAAGAAATGTGTATTTGGAGTTTATGAAGGAAATCTCTTAGGTCATATTATATTAGAGGAGGGGATTTCCATAGACCCTGACCGAGTGGAGGCCATCTTGAAATTGACAAAGCCAGGAAGTAAGAAGGAAATGAGGTCTTTCTTTGGAAGGATCAATTTTGTTATGAAATTTATAACATGGTTTGCAGAGATTGTCAAACCCCTCAATGAAATGATGAAGAAGGATGCAAATATTGAATGGAGTGAAGAGGCCAAGTCTGCTTTCATGCAAATTAAACAATCTATATCTGAGGCACCTGTTTTGACAAGGCTAGATTATCTAAAACCCTTCTACATTTATTCTTTTGCTTCTGAACATTCATGTGCAACAGTTTTAACACAAAGAAGAGAAGAGAGTGAGGAGAGACCGATTGCCTTTATGAGCTCTCCATTTAAGAACACAGAAGTAAGATATTCACCAATAGAGAAACAAGCATTTGCATTGGTATGAGCAGTAAAGAAGTTCAAGCATTACATAATTCAAAGTCAAGTAATGGCCATAGTTCCAGATCCAGCTGTGAAGTCTCTTCTGATTCAAAGTGAATTAGGGGAATGAAGAGGAAAATGGATGGAAATCTTGCAGGATTTTGACTTAGAAATTCATACAATGAAGCTTGTTTGAGGACAAGGATTGTCAAAAGCAATGGCTGAAGTAGACATAAATATTACTTTCCAACAGTACACAGTTCAATCATTCATGAAGGATCCCTGGTTTATAGATTTAATCTTCTTTCTCCTCAATAACAAATGTCCAGATGGAATGAATGCTACTCAAAGGAGAGAATTGAGGATGAAGAGTGCTCATTACATGTTAAAAGGGGGATCCATTTACAGAAAGAATTTTCAAGGAATTTACCTACGCTATTTGGATCAGCAAGAAGCAAAGCATGCTATTTTTGAGTTTCATGGTAGGCATGGATCTACTGATGCTTTGGCTCATCAAATTTTAAGATCAGGCTATTATTGGCCTTATGTGTTTAGAGATGCACATCAGCACTGCAGGACTTGTCATGTATGCCAAACTTCTGCAACTACAGAAAAAAATCTTGCAATGCCCTTGCAACCGGTATATGAGGTAAGGCCATTTTCCCAACGGGCATTTGATTTTAAAGGTGTAATTAATCCAAATTCTTCTGTAGGTCATAAATTCATCTTAACTGCAACTGACTACTACACACGTTGGACTGAGGCACAACCTTGCAAGAATAGTACCACATTGGTGGTCATCAAGTTTCTGATTGAAAACATCACAACCAAGTTTGGAGTTCCATTTGCTCTGGTATGTGATAATGACCCTGCTTTTTCTTCTGTTGAGTTTATTTCATGGGCCTATGGACATAAAATTGATTTGAAGTATTCTTCGATTTACTACCCTCAGGGAAATGGAGTGGTTGAGTCCACAAATAAAAAATTGTTGAAAGTTATAAGAAATTTGTTAGAGAACAATCCTAGGGATTGGCACACCCAGTTAAGATTTGCCTTATGGGCAGATCGAACCAGAATTAAAGCAGCTCTAGGAAACTCACCTTTTAAGTTAGTTTATGGCCAAGATCCAATCTTTTGGATTCATTTACAAATACCCGTCCTTAAGTTCATGCAGGGATTTTATAACAAGGATGATAGGATTGATGCTAGACTACTTAATTTTTTGAATATGGAAGAGCAAAGAGATGCTGCTTTGCAACAATTCTCTAAGCATCAAGCTGTTGTCAAATGTTGGTTTGACAAGAGAGCCAAAACAAAGGCCTTTATAATGTTAGATCTTGTGTTATTATGGGATAAGGCCAGGGAAAATAAAGGAGATCATTAGAAGTTTAATAGACTTTGGTTAGGTCCTTATCAAGTGGCTGAAATACTAGGTGAAAATACTTTTTGGTTGAGTGTAATGCCCCACCAAGTAACCTTAAAGGAAGTTGCAATTAACATCATAAGCGAACCAATTTTTTTTTTATAAAGTGCATTTAACATACACATTCACTTACTAATTTACAACAACCTCTAAGGCTACAAGGTTAGGATTACTTAAACCCACATATACATATTACATATAACCATAGCCTTATGAACTTTATGATATAAACATCATACATCATAAGAATACCACATAACATAATAAGATAATCAACCAAGATACAATCTCATAAACATTATCTTAATCCAATAGATATATCAATCATTCCCAGAATGAGGCAATAGTACAAAAGATTACAATTACAAAATTTCACCTCATAAACATAAGAGGGATAAAATAACTTATACAAGTTAAAATATTACAATGCAAGATAATACAACAAGAACCGCGAGCTGTCCATCTGGATGTCTCGCCACCAAGTACTGAAGATCGATGGGGACCCAATGATTTTGGTGCATGTTCCACCCAACCAATGTGGTACCCGAGGCCCACCCCCCATTCTAGGAGATAGTAACAAAGTAACATGGACAAAGATTCTACTACCTCTAACCAAAGGCAAACTCATACTGACTCATACTGTTATAACCAACCAAATGAATTAACAAGTACGAATCAAGTACAACTCAAGTATAATACAAGTACAAATGAAATACAATACATATACAAATCAAGTACAATACAAGTACAACTCCAACATCACTAACATAGGTCACATTGCTTCCAGACATAAAGTAGATCAAGTATGTTCAAATAACCATACACATAAAATAATTAACAATAGTTGTCATAGATAGAGTGTCATCACAAGGTTTGTCATGAGATCTCCTCTGGAAATTTTTCATGGGCTCCGGCATAAGTAATCCTGGTGGCCTCAACTGAATTCCGACACTCATACTCACTCATGCGGAATCAACTACCTCTCGCAAGAACAAGATAGTTGATCTTGCCATTCCAGGCCTTCTCACTTATTCCAAGTCTAAACAAGCCCTTGTGTCTATGAGTGAAGATTAAATTATCTTGATTAATGTGAAGTTAATCCTAATCTTCTAAGTACATTATTTTAATTATCACTTATTTAAATCACTCATGAAGGTTATCCAGTTTACCTTTTTGGGCTCTGGCACCTAACAGAAGCCACTCTTCTATTCGACAACACACATCCAAACAATCCACCAAGGGAACCACAAGTGCATACCAACTAGGCATCATAATCCACTCCAACACAAGGAGGATACAAATAATAGAAACTCACTCCAAACATCTTGGAGGCAAAAATCACATAATCCACTCCTTTCACAGGAGGCAACAAGATGAAACCACATAACAAGGTCACTCCATGCAAGGAGACACGGATCCCATAATCCGCTCCTAAACCAAGGAGGTGCAAACATCCCAATTCATGAAAATCGGGTAAAACTGAGAAGACGCCATGCACTACCCAAGGGGAAACAACTAGATGGCATAAAGATTCAACAACCCTTATCCTCTAAGATCTTCTGAAAGACTTATAATTTAGGACTAACACTAAATCCCAAAACCAACAATGCAACTTGACGACATAGCAACAAAAGCATTCGAGTCATCAATCAAATCTAATATTTGGATTTCCTAAATCCATACTCATTCAATAGGTAGTGTTGACAAAGTCAAAGACATGATAAGTAGATCATCTAAAATAATCATAACCCCTATTTCCCTTTTCATTATTGGAAATCTAAAACAATTAAACTTACTTCCTTTTACTGAATACAAAGAATTAAATCCTTTAAGATACTACTTTTGGATATACTAAATCCATATCTCTTTCATAATCCAATCACAATGATTCAATTAATCTAAATAGAAATTAATAAATAACATAATTGATTGCTTCATCAATAAAACAACTTTTTAATTTACTTTTAAATCGACACAAATCCATGCAAGTAAACTCTTTCCATTTCCTAACCAAATCTTACATCTCATTCAATTTTCTATTTAACACATTCAATCACTTTAATATAATAACATATTGTTTCTCTATCCATTTTCCATATACACTAATCAATCCAATTTTAAATCTCTATTCAATAATATATTGCATTCTTTAAATTAAATATTTAATTCTTTCAATTAAACTTTAACAAGCCATTTTAAAATAACAATAATTTCCCATATGTTTATAATTTTAATTCCACTAATCTAATATACAAATTTTATTTAAAAATAATATAAATAAATATAATACTTTAATATTATAAATTATAATATAAAATATTATTAAATAATATTTTAATATTATAGTAACAATACATAAAATATTAATATTTATAAATATCAATTTATTATTATTTTATTTTCAAAGCAGCCATGGGAAAATAATTTAACAGCAGTATCATGTTTCAAGCATAACTCAAAAACTACGATCTGGGTATTTATGATTTTTGGACAGAAGTAAGAACATTTCAAAATGCAAAAACCCTTTAAATTTCCTGAAAACCTAGTTTGTAAAACTGAAGTTAAAGGCGACGCAACCAGACCATTTTACCATGAAAATATAACTATACTGCAGATTTTAAAATCCGTTTTTTTATAATAAACATAAAGTTTCATTTTCTAAAAACATTCTAAATGCATTGTTCAATCTCTATGTTTGATTTCAATAACAATAAAATCAATTTCTTCAAATAATTTAAATTCAACTAAGGTTTTCACAATTTTCACTCAAGAATTTTCACAAGCAAAAGCTGTAAATTTATTTAATTTTTTTCTTCTAATATCAAGTTTGTTTTCTAAAACATATTTAACAAACAAATCTTTAATCACTACTATTTAAAAAAAAAACAATCAAGAACAATAAAACACAAAGAGGAAAACCTGGTACAAGAAGCTACAGGAAGAGATGAATTTTTGATGCAAGCCTCCTCCAAAAATTTTCTGAATTTTTCTTCAATCCTCCAATAAATCCAATCCAAAACCAAACAAATGCAAACAATCTTTCCTTCAATCAATTCTACAATCAAACTTTCTTCAAACCCTTGTGCAAATTTTCCAAAATTTCTTCCCTGCTGTAAAAATGTATTTTTCTAAAAACTTTCTCTCCTAAAATTAAAACATGTATTCTTTATAAATCAAAAAATACCTAATTCAACCCTAATTCACATTACATGCAAATTAGATATTTCAATTTCAATTTTAATTTTAATATTTACAACCCTAATTCACATTACATGCAAATTAGATATTCCAATTTCAATTTCACTTTCAATTTCAATTTCAATTTCACTTTTCGAAAACCCACTTTCAATTTAAAATGCAATTTCAAATAATAAATTAATTTCCAAAGTTGCATCTAATTTTCCAAATAAACATTTAATTACAATTTCTAATTTAATTCTCACACGTTGAAATTAAATTCCAAATTTAATTTTAATTCTTTTATTTCCTTTCATTCTCTTGCATCACGTTTAATTAATTAATTTAATTATTTAATAACTAAACTCAACCCTTTGGATTAAATTTAATTAATTAAATAATTTAAATATAAACTTTTATCCACATTGCATTATTTAAATTAAATAACTATCAACATGATTTAAATGCAATTATTCTAAGTATCTATTTCCAAATCAATAATCCTTCAGAAATAAATAACATTAAAACAAGACAGACAATAACTCGACACACACAACTGACGACACACTAAGGCTAGAGCATAGACTTGACACATGTTACCTAGCTACTATCTCCCGTTCAACTTAACCATTGGATCGACATGCTCAAACCTGTGAAACCAGGTGGAGTCGATGTCATGTACCTGCAATCTTGCAACCAAGTAAACAACATCATACAATATATCCAGCATATAATACACACCGTGAAGAAGGAATTACGCTTTCGTAGGGCGCTCGCAAGCGAGTGATGCAAACCCGTCTTCTTCACCAATACACTCATCGAAACTGACACTTCCATCATAATTCCAATAATCTCATAATAACATCTCATGTTAACTCTACAACATCATTAATTCATAATGCATGTGAAACAAAATCAGATAACTACATCCCACAATAATAATTGTCACTCAATAGTAACGATCGAAACATCATAACAAAATGTATCCAGTATCAAAGTAATTGCAACCAAACATAGCATAAAGCAACTTGAACAAGAATCAAAATGGAGGGGTATTACATTGAGTGCCTTAACAGGGGTGCCTATTCCATTACTAGTTAATGGTCAGTTTCTCAAGCACTATTTTGGTGCATAGAAGGTATGATGTTTTGAAAGAAATTGTATTATACTGTATCATATGTAATTAAGTTTCTATTTTTGTTAGTTTTTTTTTTGGTTTTTGTTTGATTCCTTTCTTTATTTTTGTTTGTTTGTTTTGTTTTGTCTTGTTTCATTGGGGATCTTCATTTTGTTCATTTCAAATTAAGGGGTTGTTATTTGAAGTATGCTATTGGTACTAGGAGAGAAGTTGGTTTAGGTGTTTTCATTATCCCTATTGAAAAGAATTTTGTTCTGAAACTTATGCTTTATGACCATTTTAGTTTGGGTTGGAAAAGTTATTAAGGATAAAAGATATACTGTGAATATCTCATGAATTGTGATCAAAGATCTGTTACCAAATTAGAAAAACATTTGCATGAGTAGGTACCTATTTGTTTTAGAATGGCTCTACCCTTTGATTCAAGTGAAAAATTTGATTCCAAAACTATCACGAAATTCATAGTAGTTCTCAACCCATGTTTCAAATTCATTATGTCTGAAGTATTGAGGAGTGCACAAAAGATTTCCACAAGCAAGGTTCTAAAAAAAAAATGATGATGAAAGAAAAGAAAGAAAGAAATGACAAAATCAATATCAAATGGGTAATCAAGTATCTCTATCGGGGCTATGGATTCCTGACTGGCAGTAGAACGATGCTTTGAGAGAACTAGAGGTATCTTTGTTGGGGCTATGGATGCCTATCTGGTAGCAGAGCAATTCCCAAAATTTTATTGCACGATAGTTAAAGGACTCAACCTATGTAGCTTGAATCTTAAGGTATAGTTGTTCACAAATAGAGAAAGTATCTATAAATAATGATGCACAAAATAGGCACACACTCAGATTAAGAAATAACTCATGGGCACATACATATGAGATTCTAGCTCAAACTTATCCTATATATCTGATCTTATTCAAGTTAGTATGCTTCATAAACCAAGTGGTTTTTGGGTGACTGAAGTTTTCTTTGGGTATTTTGAAAATGGGTAAACCATTTTCCCAGTCGAGTCGCCATTTGTTATGCCTTGCATAACCACCCCATCTTTTGTCTTGGTCAAAATGGGCCCCCCTTTGTTATTTTAATCTTTGGTTGATTTTAAACAAAGTCTGGAGTCTTTTGCTTCTAACACTTTGTTTTATTTTTCATTTAGTTTTCCGGAGTCGGAGCCAGAACCAAATTGGGTTTTGAAACTTCTTTCAAAACTCGATCCGATCCCCATCCCGACTATCTTTCTTTTACCTTTATCAAAGCTGGAGTGGGAGTTAAGTTGGTGTTTATTGAAAATTGCAAAATCATAATCCATCCCATCTCCGCCTCTACTTTTTCTTTTTGGTTTTAGTCTAGGTTCTTGTGTTAAGTTTTATTATGTCGGTCTTTTGTTTTACTTTTTGTGTTTGGTTTTGTTTTGTGCTTTGTTGGCAAACCTAGAACCGGAACGAGAATGAAGTTTGGAAATTCCTTAAGTTTCCGAATCAATTTCCATTCCGATTCTGCTCCCGCCATGTCTAGGTCATTGACTTTTTGACTGGAGTCGTACTGTAGTGAAGTGTTTGTTCTTCTCTAGTTCCGACTCAGCTTGATTGCATTTAATGCATTAATGACAGCTGCCAGGCGTAGGTGAGAACTCTAATTTTTACCTTCATTAAGGATTAAACGTATCATTATTATCATTGTTAAGAAATTGAAGAGCAAGGAAGAGTAGCTGCAGAGTCCATTTCAGTGAATCAATTGAAGAAGGAGAAGATAATTTCCTATGAATCGATTCAAAAGGTTAGCCGGGTTTTTGTGTTTGAGGTAGGGCCCTTACTCTCGACTTTATTTTATTTGCTTTGGTGTTTTCTATTTGTGTTTGATTGATTGATCATTCTTTGGGCAAGTTCGCTTTCTTGAAGTTTTTGCATGTTTGTTTTCCTTTCTCTGTTTGTTTGTTGTCCTTGATTTTGGTTTTATGATAGAGTTTTTAGTTTTATAGTGATAGAGGGCATGGTCGCTTTCATGTTTTGTCACGATCAGGTCGTGCTGCGTTAGGTTTTGGATGCGTAGGTTTAATTAGGGTTTGCACAGTGAGGTTGATTAAATCTAGGTTTTTACAGTGAGTTAGGGTTGGTAGAATTTAGTTTTTACTTAGGATTTCATTATGCATTTGTTTGGATAAATTAGGAAGGGTTGAATCCATGCCCTAGTTTTTATATCACATTTTCTAGATTAGGGTTTCATGTGTTTTTGTGATCACATTTAAAAGGATTAAATATGATGCCCTAAAAAGTATAGTCTACCCCACAGTCATATAGGCATAGTCTTTTCATGATGTATTTTAAGCCTCATTTCATATAATATGACCTTAGTTTTAATCATGGAGTTATGCCTTAAAGTTGATAAAATTATTGATGACATCATGGTCAACATAGCCGAAAGCGGGATCAGAATTGATTTAGAATTTTGGATGTGTTTTATGTTTAGTTTCAATTCCATCTTCCATCTCGTCTCTGACTCCGCTTATAATGAAAAGCTTTTACTTCATAAAAATGTTTACCTAGCAGAAGCGGAAGTGGAAGCGGAACTATAATGGAATATGAAAACATAAAATATAAAGGAAACTGAATCAGTTTCCGTTCCGGTTCTAGTTCCGATCACCATTTCACTTCTGACTCCGAGCTCGCTTCTTATTAGTAGAGTGATAGTAATAGTTTTTGCTCCGAGTCTGGCAGTATATTAGAAGAAGATTATTTAAGATATTTACTGCCTGGTTCCACCTCCGATGTATGTTTGAAAGGTATGAGTTTAAAGACACATGTTGAGATGTGTATTCAAGGATCTAATAAGAGATTTTGTTGCAGGAAAGTTAAGAGGATGTCGAGAACATTAGGAGAAGCTTCCCAAAGGAACTGGCCTGCAAGAACATCAAAGGTAGTACCTAAACTAAAGAAGATCAAGCCAGAACAATTGCCTTATACCTTGAGGTATAATCATAGGAGTCCTGTTGTGAAAGTGAGCAAAGTGGAATCAGATTGGTCAGACATCACCCTACCAATTTGGGTCAGTACAACTTTGAGGAGGCCTATACTGAAACATTCAATGAGGATGTGACGCCTAGAATCGAGAGAATTGTTGAGTCTGGTTTGGCTCATATCACTTTGTTTCCTTTATCAATCCAGTGCCCGAAGTTGATCTTGACAGCAGCCAGTGCTTACAATCCTACTACCAGACAATGCATGGATTCAAAAAATAATGTAATTATTGATCTCACTCCTCAAGCATTTCAAAATATATTTAATGTCCCCGATCCTAAGAACTTGGTGTAGTTGGATGAGGCAGAGGCCTTGGAGAAATATAGTAAGTTGAAAGAATCCAATAAATCTCATTTGAACAAAAAGTGGTTGAAGACGGAGAAGAAGTCTTTAACCAAGTTTGCAGACCAACCAAAAAGGGCATATTTCTATAAGGAGGTATCGGATTTAATAATGATGTTGTCTAGGGTTTTTGGGAAGAGAGATACATTTCGGTTCAAGGAGTGGATGTTTCCTTTCATTCAGACAATCTTAAATGGAGCCCAGCAGTTTGATTGGTCGATGATTGTGTCAAATGTTATTCATAATCAACTGACTAGCATTAGGGAGACTAAATGCTTCTTTATGACTTCCTACATTCTGTATGCAGTAGCAAGGTTGGGTATCTTTCTAGGTTTAAATAGAGTAGGGATAATGGGAGTGTTGGATGGAAAAAATAAGGTACGGGAGCATTATAACCAACTGTCTCTGTAGGTTGTTGAAACTCAATTCAGACGAGTTAATGATGCATTCATATATGTAGTCATTAACCAACTAAATGGAGATGCAGGGTACAAGCTGAGTCAAGAGGCCATGGCATTTATTGCTGAATGGGGATGTTGGTACATTCAATACCCCAAATTTTATATATTTCAGGTTAGCTAGTTTTGAAGGCCATCCACATTTGCTTCCAAGGTGTTGCAATAACAAGATAGTGTTGATGGAATTTGTATATCAGGCTCTTGGATTTAATGCTCGGTTTGGTTTAAAGCATAAGACAAGATGTCACAAGTTCCCCATGAAGTTGGGTGAGTATAGTTGTCAGCATTTGGTAGGAGCAAAGGTGGTTTGCAGTGAGTTGATACAGTTGAAGTTGGGTTTATACACAACTTGTATATATTTTGACCCAAAGGGTAAGATGCATGCCTTGTTGCCTTCTGTGTTTGACAAGCATTTCAATTTGTTAGAAGATTTATGGAGTGACCGGCAAGATGAGTATGAATTGAGGAAAAAGAATTATGAGAGATTGCCTATTGCACTCATGTCAGAATTTGGAGTTAAAAATGACATTCCTAACACTTTGGTGGATGATGGAGTTGTATTAGATCTATCTTATGAGGAATTAAACATAGGAACTAAGAGCTTGGATCCAATTGACTAGGATAGTGAAGAAACTATTGACATAAAGTAGATAGGAAGAATAGCCTTGGATAGAAGTGTTCACTGGTTGATGTTAAGAACCAAAGCTCCTCAAGGACCAACTCCTAAAAAGGGGAAAGGGTATAAGAGACTTAAAAGGAAGACACCTCCCAAGGAGCCTTTGGAGTTCTTTCCCCTAGACATTGAAGAGATAGAACTTGAAGTAGTAGGGGATGAAGAAGAAACACAAGAAGGAGATGCTCAGAAAGGATCGACTGTTTCAACACCTACATTAGGTGAATCTTCCACACAAGTCCCACTTGCAACGCAGCAGAGTGTAGAAGTTCAAAAGGGGGATCTTCATAGTATGGTTGAAGCTACCAAGGGAAAATAAGTGGAGAGAGAAATTCATGATGTTGAAATGGATTCAAATGAGACTATGTCAGAAAAGGATTTGCAAGAGAATATGCCTTTAGAGGAGGATACTGAATAGGTAATGACACAAGAGGAGCAATGGGCATTGTTTGAAGAAGTTAGAAAGAATGTTGAGGTAAAAGCTAAAGAAATAGAAAAGAAAAATTTAATGGGTGCTAAGACACAAACTGATTCCATACTGTAGCAGCAACAAATTGAAGCTAAGGCAACAACTGATGAAGTAGAAAAACAAAAAAGGCAACAAGAACATGAACTCAAGGTTAAAGAAGAAAATGATAAGTTAGAGTTAATACAAAAGATTCATGACCTTGAGGAAGAAAAGGCAAGAAACCGGAGGGAGAAAGCAATAAGATTAAGAAAGGAAAAGGATACCGAAGAGCTGGTTAGAAAGCAACAACAAGAAGAAGAAAAGGTAGAAAAACTTAAAGCTTTAGAGGAGGAAAGACTAGAGAAAGAAAGACTAGAGGCTTTAGAGAAAGAGAAAGTGGAAAGAGAAGCTCTAGATAAGGAAAGAATAGAGAAGGAAAGAATAGAAAAGGAAAGATTGGAAAGGGAAAAAGTGGATAGAGATCGATTGGAGGAAGAGAGGTTGAAGAAAGAAGAGGAAGATAAGAAGATACAAGAATAAAAAGATAGGGAAGAGGCTGAACTATTTGTACAGATGCATGTGGTGCAAGGACAACAAGAGAAATCAAGGGTTGATTCTCAACCCCAAGTAAATGTGCAGCCACCTTCTACTACTACTATTGCTTCCTCTTCTTCTATGATGACTATTGCTCCATGTGCTCCCACTTGGCTAAAATTGGACTTGCAGAAAAGGGGAGTGACGCCTTCACAACCTCTCAATTGGGAGGATATGATGAAGGAGACTGAACAAGAGAGGCCTAAAAAGAAGGCCAAGATCCTACATTCTACCAGACTCACGGACAAGGGAGAGATTGTTGCTGAGTGTGCCATACCAATGACAGAAAAGGAGGTAGGGGACATGTAGTTAACAAATTATCAATTGAGTACTGTTAACTTGGGAAGGCCTACCAGGAATCAACAAATGAATCTAATTGATGTGGTGGCTTCAACAACCAAGTCAAGAATGTTAAAAGATAAACAGAAGAAAGATGAGCTTAAGGCTCAGTTGGATCAATTGCATTCATTTTTGAAAAGTGTCTCCTCTTCGAGATCACAACAGGAAATGACTATTGAGACTCCAATTTTGTTAAGCAAAAAGGAGGTAGATGACTTAGTGCAGGTAAGAGGCAAAGCAAAGATGGTAGACAAATGGGTTGAAAAGTTGAATTGAGAAGTAGTTGAAGTTTTGGTCGAGGGTTTTGAGGTTTACAAAGGCACTGAAGAGTTGATAAGAGAAATGCATCAATATATTGAAGCATCCGAGAAACAGGAAGAGGAGTATAAAGAGTATAGTCAGAAATTGGAGAAGGTTAGTACATTGCCTTTGACTACTCTTCTTAAATAGTCAATACTTAAGGAGGATAATAAAGATTTTTTGGAAAAGACTTCTCGTATACTCCGATTTAGAACATATTTCTTGTGTAAGCACAAGAATGAGGTCCAAGATACTGTTAATAATCTGACTGAACAATTTGAGGAGTTGGAGGCAGTTATTGCTATCATAGTAGATGTTAATGTATTAACAAAGGAAGGCATGCCTTTGAGTCAAATAAAAAAAAAATGGGATGAAAGATTTAGAGGACTCATGCAGAAAAGAGATGATGGAGAAGATATGATGATAGATCGACTAATGGATGTCAAAGAAGAGATAAAAGCTGCTAGAAGAGAGTTGACAAAGATAAAAGATATGAGAGGGTTTGCTGCAGCAGAATTGGAGCAAATTAAATTTGAAGACAGTTGGGTTGATGGGCCAGAATTAGATGTATTACATCAAGTCTTCGCCAGTTATGACGAGTTTATTGTAGACCCAACTTCACATGCGTAAATCTCTTGCATGCATGACTTTCTTCTTCTTTGCATGTTGCATGCAACACTGACAGTTTTGAAGTGCATGACACTTTTTGTCTTCTATTTTCTATTCTCCAGTTTAACTGAATGTCTAATGTAAGAACTCAAAATCAAATTGATCTAAGTTTCCAAGAGAGTTTTTAGTTCCTAAAAGGGTGGATGACCTAAAATAGAAGTGGAGTTCGAATTTTTGTATATCTATAAATACCCTTTGGGTATCATATTGTAAAGGTCAGCTAATTGAATAGAATTAGCTTACTTGATATTAGGAGATAGAATTTTGTAGTGATTACTGAGATACATTGTACTTAATTTTACAGTTAAATAAAGTTATAGGTTTTACACAATATGGTGTTAGAATTGAGTTGTTTTACTTGATAAGGCTGATAAGTTATAATCTATCTGTATGCTAGTGATTGTGCTGAAGCATAAAAGTTTCTTGAGCGAGGAAAGTCATTTGAAGGAATCGGATTTAAGAATTATCTTGTTAGATTATCATTGAATGAAATTTATTGAAGTCTGTTGATCTATGATCTTGGCAATGAATGATTGTGTGTTCTTTTGAAATCTTTGAAGTAGTTGTGATAGGTGAAGTTAATTAAGCACCTAAAATGTATGCAATGGTATAGATTATTCTATGGATTGTGTCATCTTATGATTTTCTTGATCTGATTGGAAAAATATTCATTGTTGAAGATATATGTCCGAATGCTAGATAAGTTTTGTTCATGTTTTTTGGTTTACCCTATGATCCATCTTTTTCTTTTGTTTGAAACCCCCTTGATTTACTAAAACAGTTCGGTAAGAATGAGTTATTGCTTGCATTCTTTATTACCAACACAGGCCCCTTGAACATTACAGTTGCATGAACCAATTGAGTGACACCAGATAGTTGAGAACCAACTACCAGTACCTTGGGAGTCAGGCTACTATATGTTGTCTTTCTTTTTCAAGAGAAATAGAGTAGAAATATTTGTTTTAACATTGTTTGTGTCATTTTCACCATTGACACAGGGTAGTGGTAACCACCGCTATAACACACTAGTCAATATGGAAGCACTGCGGGGTAGTGGTAACACCAAACTACTGCAAGCTCAATATAACACCTCTACAAGGTAGTGGTAAGTATCACTCAACTGCCAATCACTCCAGGAGATGGAAGTAAAGGCCTAAAATCTTACTTGGTGTAATATAACTTGATGATGACCAAGTTGGGGGTCCACCAGTGAATTTGAGGCACATAATTCCAACTAAGGAAATGCCATAAATTATCCAAAACAAATACATGTGTATTAGACTCAACTCACTTAGGCAAATAGGACATGTGAGACTTCCCACTAAAATAATTCAAATTTAATAAGGTGTAAATATATAACTCTTTTAGCATTGCAATTAAGGTGTAAATCACAAATATATAAGCAAAAAGTGGCATAGTTGTCAAAAATTGCAATCTATAAATCAAGCACTACTGAAAAGACAACAAAAAGAGAGATTGCAACATAAATCCTGACCAAAATATAAGACTATTATTTAAAAATTAACAAAAGGAAAAGCTTAAACTTGTATAACATTATAAAACACCTAACCAAACACTATATAAAGCAACCTTTTTATATAGATATTGATCATGGGACATCCATCAAAGCATAAAAGCGGGGATTTTTTGTCATATATTGTAGTTACAAGTGCCCTACTAGACACACATGAAAATGTGGAAGCATAGATAATTTTTATCAAGCGAAATGTCAAAAAGTATAATTAAAAATACAAGTCCTTACAATTGAACCTCAAATTGGACGAAACAGGTTTATGATTTTATCTTTAGAATGTAGAAACTTTCTCTGTCAAAGATTCACAACCTTAAATTGGATCTCTAATTAGACCAAAAAATTTATGATTTTATCTTTAGAATGTGGGAATTTTCTGTGTTCAATATTCACAACCTCAAATTTTATCAAAAACTAGATAAGAAAATTTATGATTTTCTTTATCCACTGACGTTTGTATTCCTATACTCAAGTTGTGCTTCCAAGCGAAAACACCCAGAAGTGTTTCAAACTGGCTAAAAGTACTCTCCAACCTAGTTATGTCATTGATAGTGATCCAAGTTTTCCTGAACCATCCATACATGAATGTTGCATCACAATCTATTCTTCTAGCACATAAAAATTCTACATATTAACCTCTTCTAAATAAAACATTTAATCATAAAAAAACCATAATTAATAAATCATTTTAGTTTCAGAAAGAATCTGATGTCATTTACTATCAAAACAAAAGTTGTATAAATCACAAAAAATCCATGGAGCCTCCGAAATGTAGATTAAAGCAAGTTTACATGATGGGTTTCAACTTAAGAATCTTTCTTCTATAGCTATCAATGAATGTATTATAAGAAAAAAGAAAAATTCTTCATACTCAAAGTAATGCAGTCAAACATCTATTCCAAAAGTATGTTAGGAGGAGTTAACTAATTTTTTTAATTTTTTTTCTTGGTTTCGTTTATCAATATGCCACGTGGAAATAGAATAGTCACTAAGAAACCCTAACAATAAAAAACAAAATAAAGGTTCAAGAAAGAAAATTCCAATGTACTATTGTGTAATGGTGATGAAGGCACTTATATGAGCATGACCTGCATACAAATCTCTGCCAATGAATTTCCACCCATCCAAAGAGAAAACAAGAAATGTAAGGATTTGAGCAATATAAGTCCAAAGGGTTATGTTGTAACGATAATGGAATCATCATAAGATCACAATCGAGGAACAAATTCTTGTGAATGTAATTATGTGATCCATAACTCTATTGATCATGTGGCACAGTTGTGCTCTAAAAAATACATGATGCATTCATGTGTGACCCAATTTTAATGTGGCTATGTTGTGATATAAATGGAGGCACTCATATAAGCATAATTCATGTACAAATTAATCACTATCATCACAATTAGTTGTCAATCATCATTGGGTGCATTCACACTAACTAAAGTTTAACGGGTTACAATGTAATGATAGCATGATCTAAGAGCGATTGCCTCTTTTTGCAATAAAGATACTATAACTCTGGTTGATATGCAAATTGGTTGTGTTATATCAATTATGTAGTGCATTCAAGCACAACCCATGTTTAATGGGCTATTCTAGGGAGTGATCAAGATTTTCTAAACCTTATGAATTTTACTTAAAAGTGTACAACTTAAAATATAGACCAAGTTTGTTACATATGCAAATGCAATCTCGAGTTACCAAAAACTATAATAATGTGATATGATAATAACCATTATGGGAAGTATTAAAGAAATACCCATGCTATATAGGATGCGTTTCCCTAGTCAGATTTGCATACCTTAATGATCAAACACAAGCTTCCCACACACTCTAGGATACAATCCAAGATCATACCACACCTTGTCAAGACAACTAATTTTTTGACCCAAGATTTAAGGTTGTTTTTTAATACCAACAAAAGCATTGGTAACAACATGAATAGGGAAAAAACCCTAGGTATCCATAGAAACATAAACATAACTCTAGCAAATTAGTGAGGTTGTAATACCATAAATATTGAGGAATTGTAGCCAATAACAAGCACACTATGTAGCTCAGTGACATTTGTAAATGAAATCTATGGTAAGAAGAATGATAGTCACTTGAGGTGTGACAGTCAAAAAGAGGTTGAGCAGTGACAAGAGAATAAAGCTCAAACCTTGCATAGTAAAGTGGAGATTTGAACAGTGAGTTTCCTTACCCCCTTGCTGATCTTAAGGGTTTTTTAGATGTTATTAACAATATTAGACAAGGAGAATGCAATTAGGGAATGACTGTCCAAATGAAGCAACAACGGTAACCATAAGCTCAATGTTTCTTCTTAGCCATTGTATAATGGAGGTAGTGGATTGCATGTTTGAGCAATGTTTTGAGACTCATCAAAAATGGAAGAATAGTGAACAATACCTTGTGGATTGTGAAGTAGTGAAAATAAGGTTGAAGGATCTTAAGACCCATAATGCCATGAAAAATTGAGTCCCCTATAGTAAGTAAGTAGGTATTCTATAAGACATAGTTTGAATTTATAAAAGGATGCTCATGAAAGGAATCTTGAAGTGACAGTGAGTGAGTTGTTTGAGATTGCAGCTGAGGGTGCAATATCCAGTCTTAAAGGTAGTTAACAAAGCAATAAATGTGCAAGAAAATAAAACCCTACACAACAAACAATTCACAATGTTATCTTTATAATGCCTTGAGTTTGAAGACAAAAATATCATTATATCTTGATGAAAGTAGTGACCTTAATGGTCAATCACTGGAAACCATGATTTTAAAACATGTTATTGTGCTTATGGAGGCAACATTTTAAGCAAGCTGGTGAGTGGTGATTTGGAACAATGGTAGGTATGAAGGACTTGCTTTATATGCATACTATGTAGTCTATCTTAAGACAATGTTCTTAGAAGAGATTGAACGTGGATTATGGAACTCAAGGGTTACCATGATAAAAATTAAAGAAAAGACTAACATCTATTTAAAAGCCATTTTCATGAAGATATTAAAGATGTCACTGTTACCCAATTTCACTATTAGCTCAATCAGGTAGAGCTCTCAGAGTTTTTAAATAAAAGAAGGGTTCATTTTAGTACTGCTATATTCATTTATGTGTGTCAAAATAAAAAGAGGAATATTACATTATTGAACTACATTTATTCTTATACATACAATGTAAGAAAGATTGTACAAATCATTTTAAGGTAATCTTTATTGACAATGTAAATATATAAGATCTCACACAAGCCATGAGACTAACTACTTTAATGCAAACAAAAGAAAATATTATATATTTATAGAAATTGCAAAGGAATGCACATATAGGGAAGAGAGACCTTCCATTGCCTAAATGACTGGTTCTAGTTGAGTTGTCTTGCATCTTGGTCAGTCTTTCACTCGTTTTGCGTCCAACTGTCATTTCCTTGCCACTCCTAATTTCCTGCATTTGAGAGAGAATATTTTTTCAAAGCAATGAGATACCTTTAATACATATGTGCACTTACCTCTATAAACATACACTATGATCCTACAGTGCACTAAATCATTTAGTATCATGAAGACTTTCAGGAAACAACAAGAAATCAAACATCCTCTATCATATGCACATATTTTTATAACTTGTTTGCTTCATGTGCAGGTATAGGAAAAGTAATGTTTTTTTTTAATCTAATTTCAACATGTGGGTTAAAATTTGGCTCCCACAAGGGTCAAGCCTAACATGTTACATTTGAGTTTTTTGAGGAATAGTGAGACACAGTGTCATCATTTTTGTCAACTATGATCATGTAAGTATTGTTCTTGTAGACATAACAAAACAATGATCATTTAGAGTAATTAAAATAAAAAATGCATGGGGTACATTCCAATATCCAATAGTGGTAATGACATCATGTGTAGTGAGATCATGGCATATTAAATAAATTTTGAATGGAGTTGCATCAGATTTGAAAGATGATAAGCTACAGGACATCATGCTATGGAGCGTATCCAAGTAAAGGATAGCAAACATAATTTTCATAGTGAACTTCAATAAGGAATAATGAAAATATCTCATCATGGTGCAAGTAATTATGATCTCAATGCTAAGATCTTATTATGATACAATAGGTTTTCATAAACAATAGATAGTATGAGATAGCAAAATTAGTCTGTTTAGGTGCATAAATAAATGCAATGTATTGAGAAGAAACTACCATGCTGTATGAAGTAAAGATGAAACTAAAATGTGAAGGTTTCATAGAGAAAAAAGAAAAAAAGGTAGTAAATAGTGAAAAGAGTTGTGATCTCTTCAAGGCTAAGTGCCAATCCAAGCTTGCAAACCATGATTACTATGATCATTATTGATCATGATAAGATCACTCAGGGCAATGAACATGAATTATTACAGTCCTATGAAATAGAAATGACAATCCAATCACCTTTAGGACTATGTTTAGGTATGGCTATGGTTTTTTATACCATGATAGAGACTACTAAGAAATGCCTTGTGTTGGATGTGCACACACAAGAAGTTTTGTTGTTGGGTTTCTTTTCTCAAGATTTGGTGGCTTTGACTTCAAGGATATCAATATGAGATGCAAATGGATTTATAGGAATACCAAGGCAAAAATGATGGCAAGGAGGGCTTTTGATTTCATATGAGAGGTTCAACCCAAAGCACAAAGAGATTCAAATACAATAAAGGGTAATATTCTTCATATATAGTGAGTTGATCTTAGGTCTTTGTGCAACAAGAATTGCAATGCATGTAGTCTCCTTAACCATAGGAGACAGGGGATAATCCATTACTGTAAATGACCATCATAGTGCCTACATTAGTTGCATAGACACAATCAACTCTGAGTGAGCAAACCTTTCCAGTTGACACCTCTGTGGTTCTAAGAGGAGTTGCATGAAGTAGTTTGACAGTTAGGAGTACTCTGAGCGCATAATCCCCAAAGTAGTGACTAAGAGGATAATGACATGCAAAATATAGTAAGATGAATTAACAGTTCTATGATCACAAGATAGGCGCTTTAGGCATTTGAATTTGTTGTAACTATAGTTACATAGTGTGCAGATTGGTATGACAATGGTTTTAAATGCACAGTGATATAAGTTTCCAATAGACAAAGCTAAAGAAGAATTTGTGGTGCTAAGAGAAAGGCCGTGAAGCATGTTAATCTTGAAAAAGTTAACAAAGAACAAGATGATCAGAGGTTACAAAAAACAGAGGCCAAGGTTGGAATCTAATGGAAATATATGAGGAAAAGTGAATAGGGGTATGGATTTTTGTAATAACCCTGAAATTATAAATCCTTTATTTCGCCAAAGTGATATTCAATAAAGAAATTAAGTGTAGGGGTAGGCCATGAATGAGTGAAAGCTTTTGTCACCTATAGAAACTTCAAGTTTCTACAAAATAAAATGAGGAGCTTTATTCATTTTTATATGTAAGAAAAGCTAACCTAGCTCATTTTTTCTTGCTCTCCAAAATACCTCTACCTGAAAAATGCTTTCACAAAGCTCAAAGAATCATCTCCATGGCGGATGGACAAAGAAATGAAACACAAAGAAATAAAACAAGTGAGAAGAAATGAGGAGAAGCTATAAGGTTTCACGGCTTGAGAGGCTAAAATCATTGAAAAAATAAAGTTGTTTACTCATTTTGTTTTAAAGAAACTACTTACCAATCTATTTTTTGAGGAGAGTTGACAAGATTTTTCTTCACAAAAGTCTCTAAAATGAAAAAATACATCTTGAGAAGCCTTCAAAAGAGCCTCCAAAAACCTCATTGTCAGTGGCCATGAGTTTTCCAGAAAACTCAATGAAACAATGAAATGCCTTCAAAAAGCTTTTGCCCTCAATTTTGTGTTTAGGGTTTTCAAAAACTTTAATTTTAGTTGACAGATAAAGGTAATTTTCACCTTTATTTTAAAATGTTTCAAAAAAAAAAAATACAATCAATTTTTTGAGAGTTTA
Source organism: Sequoiadendron giganteum (assembly GCA_007115665.2). Lineage (NCBI taxonomy): Eukaryota > Viridiplantae > Streptophyta > Pinopsida > Cupressales > Cupressaceae > Sequoiadendron > Sequoiadendron giganteum. The sequence continues at coordinate 422,050,640 of CM021108.1, forward strand.
GGATGCTCTCCTCATATGTTAATATGTATAAGTCTTTTAAGACTTATTCCTTGTTTCCTTTATTTTTGTTTTGATTTTTGAATGTAAAGCTTTTTCGATTAAGTAATGCCTTATAAATTACTTAATCAAAATTGCTATTTTAAAATGAAAAATTAATGAAATATGCCTTGTAAAAATGATTTCAGAGCATATAATTGAGTTTATTGTCATGAATAGCATATAGGTAGGTTAAAATCAGTTGGAAAACAAGGCCAATGATATAGGGAGATTTTACTTGCTTTTTGAAGAGATGGAGAGGATTTAGGCATCATTTTCTTGTGCCTTAATGTTTGACATGGTCAAACATAACTTCTTCAACACTTTGGAGCTCTTTTGGAGAAGTTCCAATTGCTACTTTTAAGGCTTTTTGGTGACATTCGAGATCTTATAGATCCTTTTTTGGTGGGAGATGGAGAATGAATTGTTATGTTCTCATTTTGACTCTTTTGGAGAGTTGGTTCTTACTTGCTTCTTTTTTTGTTTTTATGAATTTTTGAAGTCTTTGAAGGAAAATACAGTTTTGTAACTCTTTTGGACATGTTAGATAGTGGATACCTTGATTATTAATGGAGATAAGCAGTATTTATTCCTTCTCATTCTTTGTTTTATTGTGTGCATGTTAGTTGATTGATATAGCTACTTGTGAAGTTATTTTGTTTCCTTGTAGTTTTTGTCTCAATGAAAGCACCTTTTGCAAAAAAATATGTATGTTGCAAGTCATAGGATGTGTTAAATGCAGATTTTCTAGCTGTGAGAGATGTCTTTCCTTCTAGAGGTGAAGTGTTCAAGCCTTCCTATGAAGCACTAATGCAAGAAACATATTATTCTGGGTTTTGTAAGCCAAACTTTTCCATTGATTAAATTGTGTATGCAAGCTATTTGCAGGTCTAATGACATTTAGGTGCATCACCGTAGGATTAGTTTTCAGTTTCAGTACTCCTTCTTATGCTTTTCCTTGATAAGTAGTAATTTTAGGTGACACCATAAGAAGCTGGCCTTCTTTGGAGGTTGAACTTTGCTTATAAGTTACCCACAACTTTAGATGTCTTCCCATATTTCACTGGATTGTTGAATTTCATATTCAACAAGGTGCAAATCAAGGTGATAATAGTCACATGCAAAACCCTAGAAGCTAGAGTAATGAATATTGTGCCAAAGAGGAAAATGACCTGGGATAGATTTAGGAGATCTCCACATTATCTAATCACAGACAAATACATCATTTTAATTTTTTTAAATTAAAAGAAATCATTCTAAACCCTATATAGGATACATTGATACTTCAAAAGCATTTGAAGGAATTTGAGATTATGCAAATATATGTCAATTAAATCCCTGGATTACAAACAATAGCACAAATAATGTAACCCTTGTTGAGCAGAGCATGAATGAGATAAGCAAAAATGAATCCTATGCCTCCTATCACACACATCTCCTTACCATTCTCTATCATTCTTTATTGAAACACTTCTCCATTTTGGTGGGCTACGCCTAAAAATAAGGTTTTGACGAAGGTTTTAGAGTATGTTTATGAAAATGAAAACTCCATTTTGGTGGGCTACATATGAAAATAAGAGTTTGACGAAAGTTATAAAGTAAGTTTATTAGAGTATTTTGGCAGGCTACTGATTCTTGATTCCTTAAATGATTTGTTAAATAAATGACTTACTATTTAGTCATTTTTATTTGTGTGAATAAATAATTTTTTAGCCAACAACCAAATTAGTCATTTATTTACTCATCTATAGCCGAGTTACAAAAAATTAGTATAATTTAATCATTTTTCAGATGTTGGGCCTAAAAGTTTAGTCACCTAGTCATTTATTTGCCAAATTCTACTAGTGGATCCATAAGATTATATTGTGTTGTAGTATGGGTTCTAAATGAGGCTTATGAAGAGTAACCTTAGCCCTATAGGTTGTAACAACACATTCAAGATTCTTATTTTGTATGGTAATAGTAGACACATGATTGTCGGCTTCTTGAATATCATTCACAATATAGTCATAATTGACAGTTGTATAACTAGCATTATTATTTGAAGTATTACCCTGGTTGGTGGAATTTCATTTCTTGTGGTTATTTAAAGGATCCTTGAATATTAAATGATCATTGTTTAAGGAGTAGTTTTGGTGGTTAACACAAATGTCTCCTTTGTCAATTAGATCCTAAATAAGGTTCTTTAGCTTAACGCAATTTGGAGCGGTGTGACCTTTCACTCTATGATAGTCGTAGAAATCAATGTTTTTCCATCATCTGGGTTTGACTTGAGGTTCATACTGTCTGACTTCTAGGAGTGTGACTAGGTTTTCTTGGATTATTTTGTGGAGAAATAATTCAATGGGTTCCCCCAAAGGAGTTTATTTCCATCATGGGTTTTTTTTTTCCTAGGAGGCCCTTTCTATGAGTTATCTTGAATATTAGCCAAGGTTTGAACATTGGGTGGTTCCTATAAGAATAAATTTCGTTAAGCATGCTGATCCATCTTAGCATCAACCACACCATCATTCACCACATTTTTATTCTTATTCAAAAAACACGACTTGTCATTTGAGGAATTCATATAGTCTTTGTTATCTTTGAAAATCTTGAGGAGTCCTTTGGAAATAATAACCTTGTCAAAGGTGTTAGAGCATTTCACTTTTAGATAGAATCCTATTTTTGCGTCCATATTCTGAACGAATATTTGGACTAGTTGTTTGTCAAGAAAGTGGCATGAAAATTTACTATCCAAGCTTCACCATCTCTGAAAGAAGGAGGTGAAGGTTTCTCCATTGTTTTTCTTTGTGGTGCATAGGTCGGTCATTGAGACTTCACATTCTACGTTGTAGGAGAAATGTGAGATAAAATTTTCAACCAATTCATGAAAATTTTGAATTCTATTTGGTAACTAAGAAAACCATTCCATTCCTTTCTATCCTAAGCTTCTTGAGAATATGCACATAAGATAAGTATCATTATGGACCACCTCTAAGAAAGCTATGTGTAATTCTCTAATGTGTTCCCTAGGCTCTCCTTTTCCTTTGTTTTTATTGAACTTAGGTATTTGAAAATTATGCAGAAAAGGTGGCATGGGTCGAGCCTTGTCAAAAGGATAGGGGAATATGTCCTCTAGTGTGTAGCTCTTCTTTGGTCCTATATGGATGTTGGAGATTTTTTGTTGTAAATATTGGATTTGAAGTGCCAAATCATTAAGTTAGGTGAAAGTGGATACGTTGTAGCCAAATATGGGATGTGATGATAACTAACCTTGAGGGAAATTTTGTGATGAATCTTTTTGGTAGTTATGTGAATAGCTTGGTGGAATCTAGGTGTGAGAAGATGTGGCCAATTGTTGTTGTGGGTTTTGGTATTGCTGATGAAAGTTTTAACTAGATGGACTAGTGTAGTTTTGACTATGGTAATTTGGTGGGTTGATGTTTTGGTATGATGGATTCATGTTTTTATTATGATTTATGGTGAGACTATGTAAATATTGTGATATGAGATTGTGATTTTTGATGGGTGATGTTATCATTGTCAGACATGTGAGTATGGATATTAGATGTAAGTGGTTGAGAATTTTGGAATGCATATGAAGGTGCTTACATATTTTTTACTTGGTTGGAGACATTAGAATTATTGTGGAATGGTATGTTGATATAGTGGATTGGTAATAGTAGTTTGAATTTGGATATTGTTTGTATTAGTATTCAAGTTAGTTGATGGTGATTGAGAAAATTGAGCTAATATCAATGAGGTTTGTGGATTGGTCATGGAAGTAGATGCAATGGTATTACTTGATTTTGTATTGTATAGTAGGTAAGTTATTTGCATGGTGTAGGTGGGAGTCTCAATGTGTGTGGAAGGTACTGATACTTGTGTAGAGTTAGTGGGTATAATTTTTTGTGGAATGATGGTAGCAATTTGTTGAGATGTGATGTTAGGATAATAAATGGGAGTAGGTTGAATGATAAGGTTGTTATTTTGTGATGTGGAAGGTGGTATGATGTTGTTGGGACTTGTTTCCCCCAAGGTCAAGGATGGAATATCAATTGGTGACATCCTAAATAAGTGTTGTTTCAAATGAAGAAGGTAGTTTAGCTCCTTGTTGGATGAGTAATAATAAATACTCATCACGATTGGTTGCTAGAACTAAATCTACTGATTTCATAGTGTTAGGATCCTATTGGGCTTCAACCAACTCCTCAAGTGTTACATCTCTTACTAATCCACCAATGTTGGGAGTGTGCTTAGGACTCAGTGGGGGTGGTGTTTCAAAACCTCTTTCTACAAACATGTTTGTGAATACTCCTAGTGTTTTAAGGAAAGGGTCTAATTTTGTGGGTATCATGTTGGACTTTTGTCAATATTGCATTTTCTTCTTAGTTTGTGACCTACTTTCTACTAGAATATAAGATATTTATTACCTTTAAACTTGGATGGGTTGTTGGGTGGTTTGAATGATGGAATGGAAAAGATTCAAAAAGTGTATCTAGATCTTTGGATTGTATGAGTGAAATTTTGATGATTATATATTGAATTTTAAACTAGACTTGTGAGTTCAAACCAATGGATTATGGAATAGGTCAACTTAGAAGTAGTTATTCCTTGTAAGTTAATCTAACCATGGGTAAGCTAATTTAGTTTTTTATGTAGATAAGATAGACCTCTAAGTAAACTATCAAACTAGAGATGAGGTAATCATGAGATCTAAGTATGTAAAGAATGGAAAATGAATGTGGTAGATGATCAAATATTAGGTCTATCTTTGTGTATGCTAATAGGTATCGGTTTTATTTTTTGCAATTCTATTTGTAGGGTTGTAAGATCTGGTGATAGAAAGTAATATAAATGACATAAAAATTGCATTGAAGTACAAAGAAATTGCACCACACAACAGAACAATTATGCCACAATAAAGGACAATTATGACAATCAAAGATTCAATTATGTGATTATGAGGAAAAATGGATGATAATTCAATTTTCAAAGAATAATTGCTTGTATGATAGTCTGAGACAATTGTGCCACTATGTGTTGCAATTTCACCACAATAAGCTACAATTGTGCCCCAATAAGTTATAATTATGCCCCTAATAAGCTGAAATTGTGCCAATGCAAGCCGCAATTATGCCACTCTAGGAAAAATATGCCAAATTGGAAATAGATGTGTTGTTTTGACGTAAAAACAAGTTTTTATGTTTTTTATGACATATATTTATGCAGAACGATAAACAGTTGCATGATAAAATATATGTGTGAGTTTCTGAGGTTCAATTGCATGATTCTGAGTAATTTTAGTCTAATTTGAGTGTTTTTGAGAAAAATTGGCAAGAAAAACACATCACAAAATAGATAATAGTTGTTGAATTTTCAAGGTGATAATTTGAATGGTATCACTAGTCTGAATAAATAATACACTCCAAGAATTATAGCCTAACTTGGTATAAAAGGTGTATCCCACTCGTATATGCCCATCGATAAAATATCATAGAAGACCATAGATACATGGCTTCACTCTCAAAAGGAGATAGATAGGTATCTAATGGCACAAAGTCTCACCTTCCTCCTTCCTTTATGGGTTTTTACACCTCCAAAAGAATTCTATCTCACCCTAAGATGGTACATGTTGGGTAACTTTGTGCATGTGTTGTACACTATAACCCACCCGTGGCAATGGTCAATGGTCTTAAAGGCTTCTAAAAAAAATGGTTCATAGTGGTTCCATGAATAGTGATCTTGTTTGAGGACACATGAGATTGGAGGGGTCTCCTCCACTCTCTTCACCTATACGCATCTCAAAGGACTGAGGATTGCAAGGCTTGGATTTTATAATGCTAGCTACACCTTAGGGTACAAGTTTCATTCTCCCTCCTTTATATACCCTATCGCTAAATTTGATTGAGGTCATCCTTGGGGTGATGAAATCCCCAAGTAAGCCTTCTACTAAAATTAAAAAGGAAAATGATGATTTTTTTTCCCAAGATTGCACTAGACACGATGGGAGAGCATACATAGATTATCACTTCCTTGGGTAAACAAAAAAAAATGTGAATCCTAAGGTATTTTTTATCTCCAATTTTGCACTAGATGCGAGGAGAGAGCATATGTACCTCAGACTTCACTAGACATGTCAAAAAAATCATTAACCTTAAGAAATTAAAGTAATATTTAATCATAAAAAATCAAACACAAGATCTTGAAACATATATGTCATTAGTTTAAGTGTTTGATATTCTATCTAATATAAGCCACAACTACTCAAAAAATATCAGTAACCCAAAAATATACAAATAATTTTGCAAAAGTAGATGGAAAATGATTAAACAAAAAATTATACCTTTTGATAATTGTGCTGTTTTGAAGAGAAATTGCATCAAATAGGAGACCAAATGCACCAATACCTCCTACAATTGCAACACTTTGCATAGAATCACACAAAAAAATTATAGAAAATAAAGCAAAAACCTAATCTAAAAGATCAAATTGTTAGTTCAGGGATGGTTTTTTGAAAAACACAGTCAAAAGTCCATAGGAGAACAAAGATTAGCAAAATGAAAAGACCAAAGATGAAGTTTTTAACCTTTTAAAACCCAATACTTTCCTATCAGGAAAATACACAGTTTTGAGGATCAATTGTGCCACTTTAGAGAGAAATTATGCCACAACCATCCATGGATGCGCCAATATATTGATAAATGTGCCAATCTAGAAACCTATATGCCAAACGACCCAAAACTTCTAAAAACATAGAAAAATCACAACAAAACATTAAATTTAGGGACATGAGTGTCCCACCAGACATGCCAAAATCTATGACCTGGAAAATGATTATGAAATCGAATGACAAATAGCAAAAGTAATAATTCACAATCAAATCCAAAAGAGATCATATCAATGAAGCATACAGTAAATCAAAAACACATACTATAAAATTGCATGAACCCTTTGTTGAGCATCATTGTTCTACTCTTTGCACTTTGGAGAAAGGTGTAATAGTACTTTCTCTTAGATTTTTTTGGTAGCACAGTAACATAAAGCACTAATAATACGAGTATAGTTTCTTCACAATGATAAGAGAGGATGAATAGATGATATGAAGGTTGAATTTATAGATATTTGATCATACCAATCAATAGTCAAGATCTAAGGAGAGACTAAAAAGATAAATGGCTCATAATCGATGAGGAGTTAATTGATCTCTTGATTGTAGCTAATTGATCATATGGGTCAGTTAAGAGAATTGATTGGGGAGATAAGTGTGATTGACAATTAGTAGACATAATAGATTGATCAATGAACTCGAAGTGAGTGGAAGTGGACTGGAATTGGTTGATGAGTGGAGTAAGAGCAAGTCTTAGTTGGCTATGAGGCGAGAATGCATGGGTATTTAATAATTAAATAAATAAATTATTAATTACATATGGAAAGGTGGAAACAAATAAATTAAATAATCAATTTTATTTATTTTAGAAGAGGATAATGTTGAGAGATAATTGGATAAATTAAATAATTAAAAATAGCTATTTAATTAAAGAAGTGGAAAATATGAAATGAATTAATTAAATAATAATGAACTATTTAATTAAACTTTAGAAAAGAAGAATAATTAGTAAATTAATTAAATAATGTTAATTATTTAATCAATATAGATGAGTAGTGATGAAATAAATGATTTAATTAAATAATTCAAAATTATTTAATTAAAAGTGGAAAATGACGAGAAATTCAAAATTAAAATAATTAAATAATAGAAAATCATTTAATTATCATGAAGTGAAAATGATCATAATTTAATAAAATAATAAAATTATCGAATTAAATATCAAGGATAGATTAGGTAGGTCAGATGATAAAAAATGAGATGTTTTGGAAGAAAACTAGTCAAATTTAAGTGTTTACACCTTGTTCCAAGTGGTTGATTAGTGGTATTTTAGGTTTGATATATGCATACAAAGATGTCCAAACCTCAATTAATATATTTATGACCTACAAACTTCTTTATAGTCTATTATGGTGAATACTCCTTATAATATTGATTGCCCAAAACCTATGATTGTCTTTCCATTGACCCATGCCCTTCATTATACCTCCATAAATTCCAACAACAACTCTATACAAGTTGTGGCTAGTTGTAATACACACCAAACTCTCACAAGTAATATGCAATGCAAGACTTCATCACCTATGATGAAATCATTTAAACAATGGACAACAATGGAAGCATAGGAATTTAATATAAAATGATCACCACAATCAAAATTAATATTTTCTTATAAAATTATTTTTCATGCAAACTTCATAAAATTGTAAACTGCAAACTTGGAAATAAAATCTCAAAACCCAAAACATTGTAGAATCCACTGGCACAAATGTTCAACACAATAGACAACTCTACATGAATCCACTCAATCAGTTAGGTGGGTTTCCATCCATGAAAATTATTTCTTGAAGGGATTTCGTCCTTCGATTGAAGAATGGACCAAGTTCAATTTATCCAAACTAGGGTTTGTAAACTAAAATGTCAAGAATGAGATTTTTCCTCTAAATCCCCTTTTATAACCACTTTTTGGAATAATAAGATATTATTATTGGTGTCCTCTTATTTTTTCCTACAAAAAGTGACTTTAGACTCTTTTTAAATAATTAGCATTTGTCTTTTAATTTTTACTTTTTTGACAACTTAACAATTATTTATTTATTTTTGTTTTGCACATCCAACAAAAGATATAAAAATGTAAAAATAGATCAAATATATATTCCTACCATGCCAAAATACTCTTAATCTCTCAAGAACTTTGTGAAAATTGGTGCTTTCCAAAAATAGCAAACTTCTCCAAGAATTGTGGAGAGCTCCTAGAATGTTGAAACTGCATTCAAAAAGCACCATTGGACTCAAATGGATTTTCTGAACTCAATTTCACTGTCAACATTCCTTCATGATAAATTTGGTGTTCTCCAAGAATCTTAGAACTTTTCAAGAATGTTGGAATGGACCAAGAAATGATATTATAGTCCTCCATTCCCAAAATTGTTTGTCCTCGAGCAATGCTAACTCAATCCTCCAAATCCCTCCAACTAACTCTTTTGCAAATACGAAGGTCCCAAATCAATCTAGGAAGTTTGTGTCCCTTTTTTATTAATGTATCAAGTTGCAATACAACTTGAAATAAAAATTCAAGGTACCATTGGACTCAAATGGATTTCTTGAACTCAATGTCATTATCAAAATTCCTTCATGATAAAGTTGGTGTTCTCCAAGAATCTTGGAACTTTTCAAGAATGTTGGAATGGACCAAGAAAGGACATTATAGTCCTCCCTTCCCAAAATTGTTTCTCCTCAAGAAATGCTAACTCAATCCTCCATATCCGTCCAACTAACTCTTTTGTAAATACCAAGGTCTCAAATCAATTTGGGAAGTTTGTGTCCATTTTGTATTAATGTATCATGTTGGAATACACCTTGGAATAAAACTTCCCTCATTATTTGTGCTCTAAGTACATCAATCTTATGCAAGTATACAAAAAAAATAAAAAACATTAGCTTTTCTCTACCATGTTTTTGTTGCATCACTCTAATAAAAATTGAAAAATTCACGAAAATATTTTATGTTCTTACTTCTGGAGTCCTTGAATGGTGGGTATAACCATACAAAAATTTGATGTCTTGTAATTGTCCCAAAGATAAACCACTAATATCCTGATGAACCAAGTTGAGATATCTGAAAAATTCTAAATTATTCCTCTATAAAATGGAACACCTCATACCAGAGTGTCTCAATGCAAACATCACCTTCAATCCCATTGTCAATCATGATCCTATACATCTAAGAAAAAATATTTTTAACTAGTAAACATGATATTAAAAATGAATGATTATAGATCCGAAGAGACAACATGGATTAGTTTGAGAATTTTTTTTTTTTTTATAGTTTTTAACTATTTTTATTTCAAATCCAAAAAATGGATATGTCAGCTGAAAATTTCATTTCCTTCATATGAAACCATTCACCAAAATATTTCCATGATTTAGTGGTCTTGAGAGAATTATCCTTGCATTTTTTCAAATCTAAAATTAGCAACTCATTGGTTGATTCCATCAAGATCAACAACTTAAAACTAGAAAAAAGGTTAAAAAAATAAATTATTCTTATTTGCATAGATGATCTAAGAAACAAAATAATGTAAATTGCCTCTCCAAAAGTTAGGAAATCATCACAATCAATCACCATTTGACATGTGCTATTTCCCTTTCCCAAAAGTGAATGACATATTGTCTATGATATACATAAATGAAATGTCATGGTGACTTAATTGTATAAAACAAGTAACATAAATGAGGAAATTATAATGTGTAATCCTTCGTGCAACCTTCTCCATATTACTACCAACCTCTTAACACCATCAGTTGATGTTCCCTTGCATGAAGACTGAATATTGAAGTGATATTCTCATGCTTATGTTGTTATACTCTAATATACATGTGTACTTCCCCTTGAAATTTTTTATTGGAACCCATAACTTTCTCAATAGTAAGGGTATATCCCACCCAACTTCTTAACTCTAGATAGTGCTATTTGCTTCATGAAAAAAATGGAGATGCAACATCACACATCATGCAAGGTTGACCCAAAGTAAGCTCTATTCCATAACAAGGTGCCATATCTAAGCCCATGTCATAAGATTCAATACTCTCTTTATATCTACCACAAATGCTTGGAAGTTTGTGTTTCTTCATGATCAAATCAACTTTTAATGTCTTATCCTTTGTGACCTCCTCATCTTTCATCCAAAAGTGGAAATCATGTATATCGCTTCATTCCAACTGCATTCTACCATGCTTAGTAAAAAAATTATGAACGCGTAAAGGACAAGAATTTGTCTTACCATATTTCCACATCAAGCATCTTGATGTGATTATCTCCATTGGATCATTATCTACAATTTTTTTTTTGAATGTGGTACTTGGATCCAAGCTACGCCTCATGAAATGAGAGAACTAATCTTTCACATCTTTTCCAAAGAAGGTTGATCCAATATCTTCAAATAAGTGCATGTCATCAAGATAAATCTCATCTTTGGTAAACAAACCAAGTTTTCCTAAACTAAATATTTTTCTCCCTCCATCAATAATGTTATAAGCTATTCCATAAAGATGCATCTCATTACAAAGACCAATATTAAGTGATGTAACTAAACCAAAATAATCATATGAAGAGAAACCTACTATAGTCGTAACTTGCAAACAAAAAATCCTAAATTGAAGATAATTATTTGTTCTTGATACCAAATATCTTAATGGAACCCCCAAATCCCATATTCTTATGTGAAAAATGCTTGAATTCTTTCACCATTTTTGTGATTCTTCCTTTGATAAAAACCACTTTACAATGACAAAGTACAAAGCATAAATTATTTACTCTCATGGTTACTTTCATGCCTTGGATTATAATCTAGAAGATGATCAAATTGGTTGCCTTCAGTTGTTTTTTTGAGAATTATAGCAAGCTCAAACCTAGCATTTTTCTCAAGTGCATGCTCCTCAACAAGGTTTTTCTATAAATCAAACTTATATATTTCTTTAATTAGAAAACTCTACTCATATTTTGAATTAATATCATCATAATGATATAAATGATTCTTAGTGGTTGTTGATTTGAAAATGTTAGCAATCTTAAAACCATCATTAGAATCAAGTGAGGAACTATTCTCATGTGCATGCCTCTCAACAAGGTCATCCTAGAAATCCACCTCAAAAAGTGAGTTATTGTAAGGTATCTTTGCATCCATCTCAAAGAGTGGGCTATCAAAAAATTAAAATTTATTTTCATCATCTTGTTTAGACCAGTCCACCTATTGATCCAACTCTTCATCATAAGGATTCTCTACGTCATTTTCTTTAAGAAGGTTCAAATACTACTCTTCCTTTACAAATGATCTTGAAAAATTAGCTTCATTATTATTTTTTGATTTGGAATTGTTGATGGCCAACTGGACACATGCAACACAAGAAAGGCATACATCATCTTACCTCTCTTGAAAAAGTGTAATGATCACAAAATCAATCACCTTCCAAGGTCTTGGGAGTTGGGTCACAACTTTGATGTCTGGTTGACTGGTCAATATGATTGTAATGTTCAAGGATCCTATTGGTATTTAACTAAAACTATACAAAATGTTTACTTCTCAACTTTATCTAATCCTAACTAAGAGGGTTCTACGAAACTTCAAAAGATAGATCAAGGAATGCAAAAAAGTGCAAAGGAATTCATTTTAATCAAATCCAATTTATCCATGAATAAAGTGTTGCAAGATTTTTCCAAGAATGAAGGTGTTTTAATTGATGTCAATTGGTCAACTGGTTATCAACTAGTTGTTGTCATTGATGTCATGGACGTAGGTTATTGGATGTATATGTTGAGGATATTAAGAAAATTGTTAAGGAAAAGGTTGAAGGTGTTCAATGTTTGCTTCGGGTTCTATTCCAAGATTTTCTCCTGTGTTCATGTGGTTCAAATATGTTGATCATGGTTATTGAAAGCTGCTATATTCAAATTTTGAGTTTCTAGATCATTGTACAGTGCAAGTTATGTTCACCAGTTGTGAACTATATTTTTAAGGGTATCTAGCTGAGGTCCAAGAGAAATGTAGTTGCTCTGGATTTCTTCTTGGTTGAGTCTTATGACTTGTGGTTCTAGAGTTAAGTTTTTATGATCATATTGAAGATAATTTTATTGTCTAAAAAGATTAGATCGTGTTAAGGGTTGTGTGCGTGATAGGGAGGTTGGATGAATCACTCACTGATTCATGCTATAAGTCTTTCTTGGAAGACCTCTAGGGTGTCTTTCCCCACCACTAGCAACCTATAGGATATCTTCCTTCTTAGGATCCCCTGGTTCTCCTTGCCAACCCAACTATCAACAAAGTTCCTTCTCCCAAGTCAAAACTTGGTGCAATCTTGTAGCACTAGCCATTAGCCCTTAAACTACCTTAAAGGCTACTAACCTCCAATTTCTTGAAATGGTTTTATAGAGGTTTGGAAGTGCTTCCAAAAGCTTCAATCCATCCTACTAGGGACATTAGGGATCCACCTAGCTCCATCTGCAATTCACTTTCACCAAACTCCTTCATTAGGCCTAGAAGGCTACTAGCCCTATTAGGTCTCCTCCGAGAAATCAGGGATTTTCCCAAAGTCCCTCCAAATAAAACCCCAATCTTTTCTTGGGATTCCTAGTTCATATGCCCACCCCTCAAGGATTTTTGGGGTCTTGGGCCACAATTGGCCGTACAATGCCCTAACTGAAAATGAGCCAAAATTAAGGCTCTTTAGGCCTTTCCTGGCTCCTCTGCAACTTGCTAAGTTCTCCCCCTGACAAATGGATTGGTAGAGTCTCTTCCTCTTTACGATATCTTGGTAAGACTCATATCTTCCTTCTCCAAAAGGATTTTTGTCTCTAAGTTAACACCTCTGCAAATTAAGTGCTCTGCACTATGGTCTTTCCTAGCCGGGCTAGCCTCCGGATCGCCTAGGACAAGAATCCAACAATAGCTCATGTGCTTTCAAAGGCACCAACTCCCACTATATGTACACCCATGGAGTCTAGTCACTAATCCCAAAGGGCCTTACAATTTGTACGGTGGGAAAATGAACTAACACTCCATTCTTTACAAACTGTCTGGTTTAGACCAGCAATAGTGTAGAACACAAAATATTTACAATAAGTGCTTAAAGCTAAACAAACAAACTATCTAATGCCACACAGAATTCAAAGAACAACTACCCTACATCATGCACAAGTTATAGTGCCAAAACTAATCAATTAAAATATCACTGCAATACAAAAACCAAGAAATTTCACACACAGTCACATATGCTTTTCTTGAATTCAAAAACTTAAACCGTATAATAGACATCCAACCTTGCTCCAATGGTGAGGCATCCCATAAATAGGGTCACAAAATAGTTAGTTTCTCCCTTGGGCTCTTCTTGGTCGTTTCAACTCCAACTGACAATGTTGTTGCAAAGTTGCAAAATGCCCCTTTTGCAACTGTTGGCTAATGACCAAAACATGTTTCTAACCCAAGTTTGACCCAAATGATATCATGATGACATCATCATCCAACTGGTGCCAATTAGAAGGCTTTACAACTTCTTAGCCCTATTTGCATCTTGCAAAAGTCCTAAGCCTCTTTTGATCTACAACTCTATTGCACCTACTCCGTGGTCAACATGACCTTCATCTAATCACAACAAAAATACCACTAAGGCTCACTAAACTAAAATAGATTGCTTAACCTATGGGTGCTCCTGCACCATTCTCCCCCCTCTGCACAAACACTAAGGAATGTGGGGAGATATCAGAGACAAATCAATGCCATTCTTTTTGAAATGAGCTTCTTCCACCCATGTAGCCTCAGACTTTGGTTTGTCTTTCCATTGTATGAGGTGTTCCATGTACACCTTGTGCTGAGTAGACTTCTTCACTCGGGATTCCAAGATCCTATCTACTTGCAGCTTGTCCTTAGGAGGTAAGACTACAATACTCACATCCTCCAATACATCCATACTGTTCAGATTCATATCAGTCACTGGTCCTTTATACTTGATCAAGTCAGCTACATTAAACATTGGTGAAATACTTAATTCTGTAGGAAGCTCCACCTTGTAAGCATTCTTTCCATACTTAGCTAATACTTTACATGGTCCCACTCTCTTCATCTGTAACTTTTTTGGTACTCCTTTCTGCAATCTGGACTTTTTGAGATGGTCCATGACATAGTCACCTGCTATAAATTGGATATCTTTCCTAGACATATCCAACTTAGTTTTCAGCTTATGAGTAGCCTCTATGATTATTTTCTTCACTTGCTCTTGAATCTCCTTCATGGTCTAAGATAAATCCTCTGCATGGCCACTCCTATGCTCCATAGCTCCTAGATCTCTGAGCTCACACACACCTCTTGGGTGCATACCATATACTATCTCAAAAGGACTCCTACCTGTGGTCCTGTTCACATTGTCATTGTATGCATATTCAGCTTGTGATATGACCAAGTCCCATGTCTGACCATACTCCTTGGTTAGGAATCTTAGAAGGTTACCTAACACTCTATTTATCACCTCAGTTTGTGCATCTGTTTGAGGATGGTAAGCTGAACCAAAAGATAAGTTAGTACCCAGTCTGCTCCCTAGAGCTTTCCAAAAATGACTCATAAACTTCACATCTCTATTTGATACTATGCTCAATGGTAATCCATGGATCCTCACAATCTCTTTGAAGAAGAGATGAGCAATATAACTAGCATCATGGGTGGTCTTGCAAGGAACAAAATGACTCATTTTACTGAACCTATCTACCACCACATAAACACTATCAAACCTTGTCTTAGTTTTAGGGAGTCCTACAACAAAATCCATACTAATGCATTCTGATGGTCTATTGGGAATAGGTAGAGGTTGATACAAACTTGCATTTCTAGCTCCTCCCTTGGATTTCACACAAACTACACACTACTCCACATATCTTTTGACATACCTTGGCAACTTGGGCCAATAATAGAACCTCTGTACCAACTCCATTGTCTTGTTGATACTGAAATGGCCACTGAGACTACCATTGTGCTTCTCCTGAATGAGATTCTCTCTCATTGAACCTTTGGGAACACACAACTTATTCCCCTTGAACAAAAGTCCACTCTACAGTGTATACTTTGAGAATTGACTGTGAAAATGATTATCAAAATTAGAACATACCTTATATGCTTCAGAGAAGTCTTCATCTTCTCCATAGAGATCCTTGAATTTCTTGCACTATCAGCAACCCCCTACTCAGTGCATATGCCACCTTGTTCAATTGTCCTTTCTTGTGTTTGATAGTAAAGGTGAAGGCTTGGAGGTACTCCATCCATTTCAAGTGCCTATTACTTAGCTTTTCTTGTGTGTTGATGTAGCTAAGTGCCTGGTTATCCGTAAACTCTACAAGCTCCTTAGGTAGGAGATAATGTCTCCACTTTCTAAGAGACTGCACTAGAGCATATAGCTCTAAGTGATAAGTAGAGTACTTCTTTTTGGCCTCATTGATATTTTCACTAAAGAAAGCTATAGGCCTTCCTTCTTGGCTTAGTACTCCTCCTACTGCAATTCCACTGGCATCACATTCCACTATGAATAACTTATCAAAGCTAGGTAACAAAAGGATGGGTTGAGTTGCCACTTCTTGCTTCAACTTCTCAAAACCCTTCTCTGCTTCAAGATTCCATTTAAATTTAGTCTTTAAACCACCCTTGATAGTATCAAGCACTGGTGCACAAATGCCACTGAATTTTCTTATAAACTTTCTGTAAAACTGAGTTAACCCATGAAAACTCCTTACCTCTGTCTCGGTGGTTGGTGTAGGCCAATTTAGAATAGCTTCCACCTTTCTTGGGTCCATCTTCAATGACCCTTGGGATAATACAAACCCCAAATACACAAGCTCTTGCTTGAAGAACTCACACTTTTCTAGATTGATGGATAACCTCTCCTCTTGCAACCTTTTAAGTACCATCTCCACATGCTTCAAATGTTCCTCTACTATCTTACTAAAGATGAGTATATCATCTAGATACACTACCACAAATATTCTTGTGAAATCCTTAAGCACTTCATTCACAAGCCTCATGAATGTGCTAGGGGAATTTGAGAGGCCAAATGGCATAACTCTCCACTCATACAACCCACCAATTATCTTAAAAGTTGTTTTCCATTCATCCCCATCTTTGATTCTAATTTGGTGGTACCCACTTTTGAGGTCCAACTTAGTGAAGTACTTTGCCCCTCCAAGATAGTCCATCAAATCCTCTATCCTAGGAATAAGAAATCTATATCTGATTGTAATCCTATTGATAGCCCTAGAGTCAGTGCACCACCTTTCTTGGTTGCTAAGACCACTGGTACTACACATGAACTGATGCTCTTCTTGATTAGTCCTTGGTTTAATAAATCCTACACTTTCCTAGCCACTTCTAGGTTCTGATCTGGTGTGAGTTTATAGGCTGCTTTGTTCGGCAATGAAGCCCCTGGTATGAAATCAATCTAATGACTGATAGGTCTCTTTGGAGGTAATTTTTTTGGTGTCCCATCACTGACTATGTCCTTGAACTTCTCAAGTAACTTCTGGACTTCTTCTCGTATAGGTGTTTGCATAGTATTTTCTTCTTCCTTGGGTTGCACCATAATAGCATATCCTTCACCTCCTTGCTGAAGAGTGTTGATAAACTCCTTGCCACTGCTTAACAAGACACTAGGGGTCTTTGAATGTACTTCTTCTTCATCCAATAGTAACTGTATCTTAAATGTTTTACCATCCTTCTTGAATGAGATGGTGTTCTCCTTTCCATCATAGATGGCTCCTCTGTCATATTTACATGGCCTGCCCAATAGAAGATGGCATGCATCCATAGGAAACACATCACAAACTAATTTGTCTTTGTATCTTCCAATGGAGAATTCCATTGATGTCTGCTCATTCAGAAGGACACTCTGCCCTTTATTCAGCCATGTCACCTTGTAAGGATTAGTATGGGCTATCTTCTCCAATTATAGCTTCTTTACTGCTTCCTCTAAGATGATGTTATCAGTGGACCCTGTATCCACTATAACTTTGCATACCTTCCCAAGTATTTTGCATCTCACTCTGAATAAGGCTCTCCTTTGCTTTGGCTCCTCCTTGATTGGTTGCCTGATTAGAACCCTTCTAAACATCAAGTTCTCCCCCATTTCTGACTCATAGTGTCTTCTTGAGCATATGTTATTCTCTTCTTTGTGTTAGAAGAAGATGCTTTCTCCGGGCACCTATAAGCAGGATGTCCCACTTGGCCATAGTTATAATATTTCATGCTAGCAAAGTAAGAGTCACTTCTACCCGCACCTCTTCCTTTGTTAGAACCTCCTTGAGATCCTCTACCTCTTTCATAACATCTACCTTGGTATCCACCCCTATGTCCTCTTTGATCTCTGCCTCTTCCTCTGCTCTTGGAAGTTTGATCTTGTTTCCTTTTACTTTACTCTTCAATCTTTATAGCCAATTGATAACATTGATGCACTATTTTGGGACTTAGAAGAGTCATCTCCTCTTGTATGTTCCACTTCAAACCATTAAGGTATCTAGCCACCTTAAGGATTTCATCTTCAGATACATTAGACCTCATGGAAATTTTTTGAAACTCCTCTGTATAGGAATTTACATCTTGGTCTCTTTGTCTCAAGCTCTGTCTTTTCTTATGCAATTGAATTTTGTAGTGATCTGGCATGTATGCCTCTCTCACTTTGACAATCATTCCCTTCCAAGTGGAAATAGGTTTCTTGCCTTCCTTTTCTCTCTCTGTCTGGATGAACTTCCACCATGTCAAAGCAGAACCTCTCAATCTTGATTTTGCCACTTTTACCTTCTGTGCTTCAGTGAATCCATCACACTCAAAATGGTTTTCCATTCCCTCTATCCAGTCCATGACTAGATCTACTTCCAATTTTCCACTAAACAGTGGTATGCCTTCAAGTTATTTTCCACTCATAGCCTTCAATGCCTTCAAGAAAGGCTCTTCTTGCAAAACACGGCCAGGTTCAGGGGTCTTGTCTTCCTGTACAACCTCTTCACCCTTGGGTACTCTTCCTTCCAATTTATCACTGACCTCATCAGTCTTGGACTGTACGTTACTCATTTCTTGCTCAAGTTGGGCTATTCTTTCCCTAAATAGCCTATTGTCTTCCTCCTGGTCATCGACCTTCTTGGCCAATTCTATATTTGTCACCATGATTGTAGAACCACTAGACTCAATCTCTGACATGCAATAAAGAATCCCAAATTTTTTTGGGGCTCTGATAGCAATTTGATAGGGAGGTTGGATGAATCACTCACTGATTCATGCTATAAGTCTTTCTTGGAAGACCTCTAGGGTGTCTTTCTCCACCACTTGAAACCTATAGGATCTCTTCCTTCTTAGGATCCCTTGGTTCTCCTTGCCAACCCAACTATCAACAAAGTTCCTTCTCCTAAGTCAAAACTTGGTGCAATCTTGTAGCACTAGCCATTAGCCCTTAAACTACCTTAAAGGCTACTAACCTCCAATTTCTTGAAATGGTTTTACAGAGGTGTGGAGGTGCTTCCAAAGCCTTCAATCCATCCTACTAGGGACATTAGGGATCCACCTAGCTCCATCTGCAAGTCGCTTTAACCAAACTCCTTCATTAGGCCTAGAAGGCTACTAGCCCTATTAGGTCTCCTTCTCTGAGAAATCAAGTATTTTACCAAAGTCCCTCCAAATAAAACCCCAATCTTTTCTTGGGATTCCTAGTTCATATGCCCACCCCTCAAGGATTTTTGGGGTCTTGGGCCACAACTAGCCATACAATGCCCTAACTGAAAAGGAGCCAAAATTAAGACTCTTTAGGCCTTTCCTGGATCCTCTGCAACTTGCTAAATTCTCCCCTCACAAATGGATTGGTAGAGTCTCTTCCTCTTTTCCATATCTTGGTAAGACTCATATCTTCCTTCTCCAAAAGGAAATTTGTCTCTAAGTTAACACCTCTGAAAATTAAGTGTTTTTAACTATGGTCTTTCCTAGTCGGGCTCTTCTCTGGCTTGCCTAGGGAAAGACTCCAACAATATCTCTTGTGCTTTCAAAGGCCCCAACTCCCACTATATGTACACCCATGGAGTCTATTCACTAATCCCAAAGGGTCGTACAATTTGTATGGTGGGAAAATGAACTAACACTCCATTCTTTACAAACTGTCTGGTTCAGACCAACAATAGTGTAGAACAAAAAATATTTACAATAAGTGCTTAAAGCTAAACAAAAAAACTATCTAATGCCACACAGAATTCAAAGAACAACTACCCTACATCATGCACAAGTTACAATGCCAAAACTAATCCATTAAAGTATCACTGCAATACAAAAACCAAGAAATTTTACACACAGTCACATATGCTTTTCCTGAATTCAAAAACTTAAACCGTATAATAGACATCCAACCTTGCTCCAATGGCGAGGCATCCCATAAATAGGGTCACAAAATAGTTAGTTTCTCCTTTGGGATCTTCTTGGTTGTTTGAGCTCCAACTAGCAATGTTGTTGCAAAGTTGCAAAATTCCCCTTTTGCAACTGTTGGCTAATGACCAAAACATGTTTCTAACCCAAATTTGACCCAAATGACATCATGATGACATCATCATACAACTGGTGCCAATTAGAAGGCTTTACAACTTCTTAGCCCTATTTGCATCTTGCAAAAGTCCTAAGCCTCTTTTAATCTACAACTCTATTGCACCTACTCTGTGGTCAACATGACCTTCATCTAATCACAATAAAATGCCACAAAGGCTCACTGAACTAAAATAGATTGCTTAGTTTTCTTAGACAACCTATGGGTGCTCCTACACTAGTGTGCTTAATTGTTCTATGTGTTTTACACTAGCTTGGTTGACCTTGTGTTAAACACTAATTTCAAAGTTCATGAAGTGTGTTGGGACTTATTTGGGTCCTTATCAGGCGTGTGTTTGGGTTTCTCTCATTCTAATTCCACCTCAGAATGTTCTGGTGTCGACCTAATTTAAATTTAAATGATGTATGGCTAACTTTGGATATGTTTCAAAGTTGAAGATGGTATAAATATAGGATTATATATTAGTAGAGCAAGATAGATACAAAGTAGAGAATCAGTATGTATGTGATGCGAGTTTGGCAGATCGATGTGAAATCTAATTATTGAGTTTTTGGATGTAGTGAGCTGAAGGTGTACTCTATCATTCATTCATACTTGCAAGTAGTTGAGTGAGTCATGGTGGAAATCTCTCTCGTATTGAGATTTTCTTTGTGTAACATATATCTTCTATCTTCTTTGTATCTATGTGGCAATGAGCCCTTCCGGTGGTTAACCCTTGTTGGATCGTGAGTCTTGATTCACACAATGAGTCATGTTTTGGCAGTGAGCCTACTCTAGCAGTGAGACTTTGTAATCAATTTTGATATTCTTTATATTTTGAGTTAATCCTCGTTGTGGTTTTTCCATTATTGGGTGTTCCACGTAAATCTAGTGTTACTATGTATGTGTGATGATTTTTAGTTTTTTCTCTTGCACTTAATGTTTAATCTTTCTAGGAGAGTAAATAATTTGTGATTGATCTATTTTTTCGTGAAAGTCTTAGGGCTAAAATTTATTACAACTGATTCACCCCCTCTCATTTGTCTTGTTCAACAATTGTTATCATAGCTTGGTCCCTTGGAGAAGAGCTTACCGCTTAAGGAAGGTCTAGTATGATAGGAAAGATCAATTTTTAGTATATGAAGTTTGATGGACCTAATTATGCTATCTAGAAAATACTGATGGAAGAATATATGTAATATTGTAGATATGATGTGGAGAAAGCTTACAAGATTGCTTACACCCCTCTTGCTAATGGTCTGAGTACGACTGATGAAATCAAGGCGCATGAGGTGAAAA
>CM021108.1:422073471-422274007 GCA_007115665.2 Sequoiadendron giganteum
TTTCTTTATGACTCAGATTAATGACAGTTGGTTATGGCATCAGAGAATGTACCATATGAATTTTTATTACCTGGCGAGGATTAATGCAATACAATTCATGAGAGTTTTACCAAGGATTACAAAGCTTATTAATTTTATTTGTAGGAATTTCTAGTTTGGAAAGTAAGAAAGAAACAACTTCATATCAAAGGAACAATCTACTACCGGACTAGTAGATTTAATTCATACAAATATCTGTGGTCCTACGAGAGTGAAAAGTCTACAAGGTGAAAGGTACTTTATGCTTTTGATTGATGATTACTCTAGGTACACATGGGTTACATTTTATTAAAGAGAAATCTGATGCATTAGATAGATTAAAGACATTCTAAGCTATGGTTGAAAATGAAGTAAATTTGAGAATTAAATGCTTAAGGTCTGATAGAGGTGGTGAAATAACCTCCCATGAGTTTAATATATTTTATGAAGTTCATGGAATAAAAATATAGTTGTCTACTCTGAGAACTCCTCAACATAATGGAGTTGTTGAAAGAAAGAGCAGAACAAATCAAGAAGTTGCTAAATCAATGATTACTAAAGTTGGCCTACTGAAAGTGTACACGAGATAAGCTATTCACACTACTATCTATGTGTTCAATCTATTTCAAGCAAGAGCCAATAGTACAAAGACCCCCTATGAGCTATGGTGTGGAAGAATTCCTAATGTTAAGTATTTCAAGGTATTTGGAAGCAAATGTTATATTAGATAGGATGAAGAAAATTTAGGGAATTTTGATGCCAGAAGTGATGAAGGTAGTTTTCTTGGATATTCTACTAGAAGAAAAGCTTACAAATGTTTCAATAAAATATTGAGAAAGATTGTAGAAAGAACAAATTTCAAGGTTGATGAAGCAATGAAGAATTATATTGAAGTTTATGGGTATGTATTTGATGAACCTGATTGCGTAAGGATTGAAGAAGTTGTGGAAGAATAGGAAAATGATGAGTAAGAGAAGTAGAATGAGGAATAAGAAGAAGCTCTGGTGGGATCCCCTAAGAAACCTAAATATTTGTAGAAAAATCATTCAGATGGTCAGATCATTGGAGATAAGAAAAAAGGAGTACTAATAGGAAGCGGAGTTGATGTTGATGAGATAAAGATCGGTGTTTATTTTTGGAGATTGAACCAAAGACTATAAGTGAAGCATGTAAAGATGAGAATTGGTTGGAAGCTATGAAAGAAGAACTTATGCAAATTAAGAAGAATCAAACTTGGGAACTAGTCCCTAGACCGACAAATAAAAACATTATTGGATTAAAGTGGGTATTTAGAAACAAGTTGAATGAGAAAGGAGAAGTTGTTAGAAATAAAGCAAGGCTTGTGTGTAAGGGCTACTCACAAGTAGAAGGCATATATTTTTAGGAGAATTTTTCTCTAGTGACAAGAATGGTAGCTATCAAGATGTTCTTAGCTTTTTCTTCTCATAATGATTTTAAGGTATATCAGATGGATGTTAAGTCTGAATTTTTTAATAGTGAGCTAGAAGAAGAGGTCTACATGGAACAACCGAATATGGTGTACAAATTGAAGAAAGATTTATATGGATTGAAGTAGGATTATAGAGCTTGGTATGAAAGGTTAGACATGTATTTGATTCAACAAGGTTTCAACAAAGGGACAACATATAGTAATCTATATTTTAAAATTGAAAATGAAAAAATATTGATTGTGGCTATCTATGTTGATGATATTATTTATGGAGGAAATGAAACTATGTGCAAAATGTTTATGGAAGAAATGAAAAAATAATTTGAGATGTCCATGTTTGGTGAGATGAATGTATTTCTTGGGATGGAAATCAATCAAACAGAGAAAGGGATTTTTATTTCACAATCAAAGTATGTAAGATAAATGTTGAAGTTTGGGATGGATGGTTCAAAAATGGTATACACCCCTATGGTGACTAATTGAAAATTAAGTAAAGATGATGATTCACCTAAGGCTGATCAAAGAAAATATAGATCTATGATTGGTGGACTATTGTATTTGATTTCTACTAGACTAGATATTATGCATGTAGTCTATCTTGTGGCTAGATTTCAAGAAGATCCTAAAGTAACACATATTATTGTTGTTAAGAGAATATTCATATATTTGAATGGCACTCGGAATTATGGCTTATGGTATCCTAGGGATATTGACTTTGTACTAAGTGCTTATACAGATGCAGATTGGGTTGGATGTGTAGATGACAAACAAATTATAAGTGGTGGTGCATTCTTTCTTGGTTGCATATTAGTGGCATGGTTGAGTAAAAATAAAGATTCAGTTTATTTTTCCACTGCTGAAGTTGAGTATATTTTTGTTGCATCTTGTTATACACAAGTTCTATGGATGAAACAAACATTGAAAGATATCAAAATATTTTATGATGATCTTATTTCAATCTTCTGTGATAATACAAGTGCAATTAACATGTCAAAGAATCTAATGATGCACTCAAGGACAAAGCATAATAAAAATTGTGTATGTACCTATGAAGGATCATATTGCTGATATATTCATGAAGGCTCTTCCTAAAGATACTTTTGAGTATCTTCAGGAGAAGTTAGGGGTGATTTACCCTCCTTTCTTGAACTAGATGCATATGGAGATGCATCAATCTGGTGGGTCTATGGATCTATCTTTATTCTAGATTGATGTTTTGGTGGCTACCTCTTAGTTGGAATAAGTAGTGTCATGTGTTGTCATTGAAAGAGTATTTTTTTCTTAATGTCAAAGTGGAAATCAATGTAAAATATCATTTTCCTTTTCCATTGATTTCAAAGGGGGAGATGAGGTAGATGTGAAAAAAATTATCTTCCAAGAGGGTAAATCAGAAAGTAAAATCATGAAAAGTGTGTTCAAAGATATTGTGTTGTCTTTGATGGTTTTCACATCATTTATTTCCACCAATGACAAAGGGGGAGATTTCTACAAGATTGTTGTAAGAATGAAGGTGTTGTCAATTGGTCAACTGGTTATCAACTTTTTGTTTTTGTCATTGATGTCATGGATGCAGGTTATTGGATGTATATGTCGAGGATATTGATAAATTTGTAAAGGAAAAGGTTGTTGGTGTTTAGTGTTTTCTATAGGTTTTTCTTTGAGATTATCTCCTGTGTTCATGTGGTTCAGATATGTTGATCATGGTTATTGGAAGCTGCTATATCCATATTTTGGGTTTCTAGATCATTGTACAGTGAGAGTTATGTTCACCAGTTGTGAACTGTATTTTTTTAGGGTATTTGGCTAAGGTCCAGGAGAAACGCATTTTCTCTAGATTTCTTCTTGGTTGAGTCTTATGACTTGTAGTTCTAGAGTTAAAATTTTATGATCATATTGAAGATAATTTTGTTGTCTAAAAAGATTGGATCATGTTAAGGGTTGTGTGTGCTTAATTTTTCTATGTGTTTTACACTAGTTTGGTCGACCTTGTGTTAAACACTACTTTTAAAGTTCATGAAGCATGTTGGGAATTATTTGGGTCCTCATCAAGCGTGTGTTTAGGTTGTCCTCATTCTAATTCAACCCTAGAATGTTTTGGTGCTGACCTAATTTGAATTTAAATGATGTATGACCGAATTTGGATATGTTTCAAGTTGAAGATGGTATAAATATAAGATGATATATTAGTGAAAGGTATGCAAATAAATAGAGCAAGATAGATGTGAAGTAGATGCGAATCGATGTGTATGTGATGCAAGTTTCTAAAATCAGTGTGAAATCTAATTGTTGAGTTTTTGGATGTAGTGAGCTAAAGGTTTACTTTATCATTCATTCACGCTTGCAAGTGGTTGAGTGAGTTGTGATGGAAATATTTTTTGCATTGAGATTGTCTTCTCTCTGTAACATATCTCTTCTATCTGCTTTGTATTTGTGTGGTAGTGAGCCCTCTAGATGGTTAACCTTTTTTGGACAGTGAGCCTACTCTGACAGTGATCCTTTGTAATCGATTTTGATATTCTTTATATTGTGAGGTAATCCTCACCATGGTTTTTCCCTCATTGGGTTTTCCACATAAATCTGATGTTGTTGTGTATGTGTGTTGCTTTTTAGTTTCTACTCTTGCACTTAATGTTTAATATTTCTAGCAGAGCAAAGGATTTTTGATTGATCTAATTTCTGGTGAAAGTCTTAAAGTTAAAATTTATTACAACTAATTTACCCCCCACTAATTTTTCTTGTTCAACGTAAAGAGATACTTAATATAAACTATAGATATTTGTTGGGGATATGAGATCGATTTCATCATCATAGATCAACATCTAAGACAACAGTTCCTTAGTGATTTTCATTTTTCACTTCAAAGACACAAACAACTATACCATAAAGCAGAAACAGGCATAGTAAATCCCCCATCAATCCTCTGAGAAAAGTAAATGCTTAATTATAACAGATTCAACACAAGCATAGATTCAATAAATTGAATCAGACAATAATGAAAGACAAAACTATGAACACACAGATTTACGTGGGGAAAACCTTTTCGGGTAAAAAACCCCACCCTCCAAAACACTCAGCTCGCATGTATTATTCAGTAACTAAAATGGTTACAATACAAAACTAGAGCTATGCTCTTCAGGAGATTACATCTTGTTCATCTGCAGAATACAAGAAACAACAAAAGAGAATTTTCACATAATAACAATGTCCTCAATGACATATCATGTAGATTCCCTTTAGCTCCTCACAAAGCACTCTCAGCTAGCCTTGCAACCATCCAAGCCTCAAGGCAGAATAGGTTCACATTGATCAGAAATGAGAAACTAAGTGTTCATAGTCAAGACTAGTCCAACACTCTTAGCCTCTCTCTAATCGCTCATCATCCTAATCAAACTGCACACACAAAATCTTATACCATGTGCTTACTTGTTCAACCCATCCTTGCTAGAAAAAGTCATCAAGATAATAAATTATCCACCTACAAGCTTTCCATTTTTGATAACGTGCACCAATTATTCAACATGCATCGAGCCATGCAACAATTAATCGGTCTCAAACATGTCTGTCAAAATTGCTTTAAAAATGCAGCTTTATTGTAATCAGGAAATAAAACTTTTGGCCAACCAGATCTTAATAAATCTGCCACGTTTCACCATTTCATTAGTTCATAGCTTCTGAAAAATGGTCAAACTTGGTCAAGCTTGGTTGGCTGAGCTCTAAGCTCATCTGAGCTCCTACCACGTTACCGTTGAGCTCACACAACCTAGTCGCGGTACAACGGTGAGCTCGCCCGACCTCACCCAACTTTCTACCTTGCTACCGTTGCCTTGTCGGACTTGCCTCGCAGTATGGTAGTAGAACATCTGAGTCCTCTATCTCTGACCGCCCTGCACAATCACTGGTCATGTTCACCCTTACCATGGTGTGGCAGTAGCTATTGGATAGGCCGTCAGCGGTCCCACCACACTATCGTGGAGACCGCCAGGTCTCATCGTGGTAGAGTGGTGATCGCTCAGGCTGACTGCCAGCGGTTTCACTGTGCTACCACGGAGACCGCTAGGTATCACTATGGTAGAGCGGTGACTACTCAAGCAAACCTCCATAATCACACTGCAGCCACCACGGAGACCGCTAGGTCTCACCGTGGTAGAGAGGTGGCCGCTCAAGTTGACCACCAATGATCTCACCGCACTACCACAGAGAGACGTTCCACTGCCAGCATTGGGGCGGTGATGGGCACCACCGATCGCTAGACTAGACACCGTAGTGAGTCTTCTCACCGCCCATGATAAGGTGGTAGACCACCAGCCACCACCTCACCACCTCTATGCCACTCATCGCGCTACCTCACCACCAATCGAACCACCCTACAGTAAGGCAGTAACCACCACACCCACGACCACCATTAGACAAGAAGAAGATTGTCGTAGTAAGGCGGTAACATGACCCAACTACCAGACCAAGCAAGGTGGATCATGGTAAAGTAGTAAATCACACAACCGTACCACCAAGTAAAGAACATGCAATAGTATTGCGGTAAAGGCCAAAAGACATGAAGAAAAATGCCAAGTCTTCAAGGGGAAAGACTAGAAAGTTGAGGCATACTTTCCCAACAATCTCCCACTTGCCGAAGACTTTCAGGCTTCCTCCAAAAACCAAACAAGGACCAACACTAGCTTCCATGCTCCAACCAAGACACCTGCAATGACTTCAAAAAATTCCACCATTTCAGGCAACAAATCCAAAAATAGGAACATGCCAAGGTGAAAGAGCACCAGTTTTAGGAATGAAAACATCTGATCCTTCAGGTGGCAAGGGCACCATGATGCAAACAAAGAAAAATGTGAACACATAAACCATTCTCCAAAACAAGAAACCATCAGCTAGAATAGCAACCAAAAAAATCAATTGCCCGCATCCGACTGATCAAACCTAGACGATTGAAAACCAACACCCACAGCTCATGTTAAAACATCCAACCTTCCATACCTCAAAGGTATGCACATCAGTACACTCATGCCAATAGCACAACCAACCCATCAACAACAGAATACGAGCACCATGTGCCAACCAGTCAAAAGACCAAACACATCTAGGTACTCCCACTACAAGGGTAATGCCAGATCTGAAAGATTAAAGACATAACCAGTCTACCAATGTCTGCACATAGAAAAAAGTATCCATGTAGTTCCAAGGAACATCCACACCCATATGCACAACCTACAACCACCTGCTGCAAGAAACATTTCTCTCAGTAGTCTTCCCCATTCTTCCAAGGTTCCATATTTGACTGAAGAAGGAAACACCATGGCTCCACATACATCTAAATTCATATGAAAATTCAGGAAGAAAAAGACCAAAATAGAAAGAAACAAAAAATCAAAACATGTAGCATCCTCCTACATACATTTCTAAATTCCAGCTGTGTCAAGAAAGATCTTCTTCACATCCCAAAGGGAAAAACCATAACAACACCCAACACAGTTCCATGGATGTAAGCACCTCAAAGAAGATTAGACTAACCCATATTACCATCTCCTATCAGTCCTCAAAAGCACAAGGAGATACACTATGTTGTCCACCTTCCATTATCAATCCTCTAGAATCTTTAGAATAACTCAAGATTCATATCATGAAAGCAATCATAACACATATCTGAAATTTATAATGGGAAAATACCTTTCAAATAAAATACACAACTGAGTAGACCAAGAGGAAAGAGATTCTCCTCCAAGATATACAAGCCACAATGACTTACCCAAGAGCATTCTCCTCACTGGTCTCTATTGAACTCGCATTCAACCAAGGTGTAGGCTACTCAGACTTTCAACTGTAGCAACAACATTCTTAAAATAATTTCAGCCTCACCTTATTCTCCATGCATCCATGAGCACCAACAACCTGGCATCTCATGCCTACTCCAAACTGCATCACTACAATAAACATGAAGTCCTCCAGTATATGACCATAGTACTCAAGACACAGGGAGAACCCCAGACCACTATCAAAGCTCCAAAACCTAGGACATGAACTTATCATGACACCATGTTCTACACATCTCCATTAGGAGAGACCATGCTTCAAGTGAAGAAGACATGGTCTCAAGAGAAAAGCAACATGCCAAAAATCTAATGCACAAGCAAGAGTATACCAAGACATAAAGAAAACAAACTCTAAACCAACATCACCTGTCAAGCACTACCAACATCTCAGCCAAAAACAACCAATGTCCTCCATGGCTCCAAGATGTTGCACATCTTCAAATAGTGACCATGAAGATGCGAAAGGAACTCTTCTAGAGCAACATGATCTAAGAGTCCCCACTAGAAGCATCTACAACACCAAAGAAGATCATTCATCACCAAGTGATGAATCCATAGTCACTACTAAAGCTCCCACTGAACCGTGACACCAAGCTTTCCAAGCATCATGACCAACCACACCATCACTGTCAAAAGGTTACACAAGCCATTGTAACAAGCTCTCCATGACATCATGATTCACATGCTACTGGTCCATAACTAAATATTCAGGTACTCAAATGTCATTCCTCCTCTCATCTCAAAAATAACCACGCCAATGCACAAGTGACCACATACAAGGTCAGCTAACAGATCTGCACCAAATAGTTACAACCTCATGGATATTGACAGTCCACTTCCGAGTTGTCTCACAACAAACATGTAGGTAAGGAAAACCCACCACATTGCACAACTCGTGGATGCAGAAAATAAAACCTGCAAATCTATCATCACATTGGAAACTGCAAAAATGAGATCATCAAAGAGAATAACCAAAGCAAACAAACATGACTCAAAAACTAAATCAATGACAGATCCGATTTTCCAATCACATCCACACCTCAAGCACCATAGTCTAGGAAACCAACAAGAAAACACCACAAGAATGTTGAATGAAAAAACACATACCAACATTGTCATGTAGAGAAGACATCACACCTCCTCAACTATGTCGAATTGCAACTATCTCATCCAGTCACACCCCAGAAACTAGGGTCTAGAAAATAGCTGAACAACAACTCCACACACCACAAGTTTTTCTTGACCATGTAAAACCAGCAAAACCAGAGTGTTTATAAAATAACCATGCATCTCCATATTCACCACTCATCTAGATGACTTGGGAGTTTGCACACAACCATCACGGTTAACCAAAAAAATGAAAGACATGAATATGCATGATAGACTTTTTAGGAAAATCTACAAAAAACCTCCAGAGCCAAAGACCTGAAACTGAAACATGCGAGTGCAATATACAGGTAAGTAGGAACAATAGGTCCATTCCAAACCAATTACAAAACCTCAACCATGCACGAGCATACGAGAGAGCCAGGTTATACAAAAGTTATAGACCACCCAAATCAACTTCATAGCCTTCATCCAATCAGAGCAACAAAGAAAATGCCTTCAGTGCTAAGTCAAAACACCCAACACAAGCACAATGCTCCATGGCTGAACATAAAAAAAAGAAACTTCATACGGCCAGGGAGCCTCTCACATAGACACCTCATATGAAACCACACTTCGGTGCAACCGAACCATAAGCACATCTCACACCCTTTGCATCAAGAACATCTTGTATGAGCCAGGAGCCTCAAACCATATTGTAACAATATGATCAACTCCAGTCATCTTCAACGTCTTTCAAACCTGCGTGTTGAATCAAAGAAGCAACTTCCACTCATCGAAGGATCAAACACCAACTGATTCCTCCAAATTTCCTCAAGCTTTCCAGGCTAAGAAATCATCATAGGATAAATGCCCAAAAATTCAGTAACCAAGAGAAGGCTTTGACACCACTTGTTGGTATCATCAAGCCTCGACCTCCTTCAACCAGCTCTGATACCACTTGTTGGGGATACAAGATCATTTTTGTCATCATAGATCAGCATCTAAGACAACAATGCCTTAGTGATTTTCATTTTTCACTTCAAAGACACAAACAACTATAGCATAAAGCGAAAATAGGCACAGTAAATTCCCCATTGATCCTTTGAGAAAAGTAAATGCTTAACTTATAACAGATTCAACACAAGCATAGAGTCAAGAAACTAAATCAGATAACAATGAAAGAACTATGAACACACAGATTTACGTGGGGAAAAACCTTTCAGGTAAAAAATCCCACCATCCAAAACACTCAACTCACATGCATTATTCAATAACTAAAACGGTTACAATACAAAACTAGAGCTATGCTCTTCTAGAGATTACATCTTGTTCATCTGGAGAATACAGGCAACAACAAAACATAATATTCAAATGATTACAATATCCTCAATGACATATCATGTAGATTCCCTTCAGCTCCTCACAAAGCACTCTCAGCTAGCCTTGCAGCCATCCCAACCTCAAGTTAACATAGGTTCACATCGATCAAAATCGAGAAAGTAAGTGTTCACAGTCAAGACTGGTAAAAAACTCTCAGCCTATCTCTAATCGCTCATCGTCCTAATCGAATTGCACACATGAAATCTTATACCGTGGGCTTACTTGTTTTGCCTATCCTTGCCAGCAATGGTCATCAGGATAATAAAATATCCACTTGCAAGCTTTCTATTTCTGATAAGGTACATCGATTATTCAACATGCATCGAGTCGCACGACAATTAATCGGTCTCAGACATGTCCATCAACTTTTCTTTAAAAATGCAGCTCTATCGTAATCAAGAAATAAAAATTTTGGCCAATCAAATCTTAAAAACTATGCTATGTGTCACCATTCTATTCATTCACAACTTCTAACAAATGGTCAAACCTAGTCAAGCTCGATTGGCCAAGTTGTGATCTCACCCGAGCTCCTACCGCGTTACCGCCGAGCTCACACAACCCAACCGCAATACAACGGTGAGCTCGTCCAAACTCACCTAGCCTTCTACCTTGCTACCGCTGCCCTATCAGACTCGCCTCCCGGTATGGCGGTAGACCATCTGATCCCTCCCTCTCTGACCGCCCTGCACAATCGCCGGTCACGTTCACCCTTACCGCGGTGTGGCGATAACCAATGGATAGGTCGTCAGTGGTCCCACCACGCTACCATGGAGACTGCAGGTCTCACCATGGTAGAGCGATGACCACTTAGGTTGACCACCAGTGGTCTCACCGTGCTACCGCAAAGACCACCAGGTCTCACGATAGAGCGGTGACCGTTCAGGCTGACTTCCAGCAGTCTCACCTCACTACGACAGAGAGACATTCCACTGCCAATGGTGGGGCGGTGACAGTCACCATTGACTGTTGGCAGCTTACCATGGCCACTATGGTGAGTCTTCTCACTGCCCGCAGTAAGGCAGTAGACTGCCACCCACCATCTCACCACCTCTGCGTCACTCACCACGCTACCTCGCCACCAACCAAACCACCCTACGGTAAGGCGGTAATTGCCATGCTCGCAACTGTTGCTTATTGCGCCACCGCCACAAAAGAAGAATATTATCATGGTAAGGCGGTACACACTGCCCAACCGCCAGACTAAGCAAGGTGGCCCACGGTTGTGCTGTAAACCAGACAATAGTGCCACCAAGTAAAGAACATGCAACGGTATGGCGGTAAAGGCCAAAAGACATGAAGAAAAATGCCAAGTCTTCAAGGGGAAAGACCAGAAAGTTGAGGCATACTTTCCCAACAATAATTAAATCTGTGACACACACAATCCAATTTATCCAGAATTCTAAATTCAGGGGCATTATTCAAATTTCCTAAAAATATTCATTTATTGAAATTCCAAAATAATTCATAAAAATACCATTTATCTCCCAAAAAATCATAAATTAAATTAACAAGAGAAATATCATTCGCATGCATGAAGAAATCTTGAATAGATAGAAACATATTTATTTTATCATTTCTTTGAGTCCAAAGGCCTTCTACGATCCCAACAAAACTACAGTAGTACACAAATCTTTTTCTTCTAAGATCAACTTCTTATGAAAACATAACTATGAAAATACAGTGAAATAAATGCTTTTATGAAAACCTATGCTATCAAACCTCCAATCCAATTTCCAAATTTTGGCCTTTTTGGAATGAGAGAAGAATTAAAATATATAGGCATATAGAGATATCATTCCCTCCAAAATCAACATACAAAACACCCAATGCGTCAAACATGCAAGATCAACTAAATCAAGAATTTTCCAAAAGAGAACTTCAATTAACATGCAAAAAATTGAATTTACAAAAATCATTTTGAATTAACTCCAATTGTCTCTACAACACCTCCCTTTTGAAGAATAAAGAATTATAAAATGGAATATTCTCTATTTTTTAAATCACATGTTGACACCTAAGTTTGTAGTTGTTTATACTCCTTAAAAAATTTCAACACCAGAGCGATCAACTCTGCATCTGGTCCATCGACCTATTCCAATTTGAAGTTGTCCTTTTCAAAACTATTGGATGTCCCCTTTGTACACCTCTCTAACCTCTAGATTTCATCCTTGACCATCTAAGGTCGGCCTTGATATTCATTAGTCTATCTAGAATGGTTTCTCCTGCTTCTTGTGTTGAATTGATTTCATTTTCTATATTATTATTATCCCAGGTGCTCTTAATAGCTGGTAAAGTGTCAAGTTTGTGTTTACCTTGCAACAAAATATCTAGATTGATGATGTTGACTACAAAACTTTCAAAATTTGAAGATTTTTCATATAACTCTTTATGTAACTCCAACAAATTTGATCTATTCTCAGCTAGAAGTTCTATTTTAAAATATTGTATTAATACTCTTATCTATAAAATTGATATTTTCAACTCTTTTGATTGTATTTTACTTAGCTCTCTAAGGCGTTTTAGGTCTATCCTATACTTTTCATCCTCATCCCTCAAATTATCAATCTTTTTCTATAATTTATCTTCTAAATAATATGTCGTCTCATATTGTTGGTACCCAAAGACCAATAATTCCTCCATTTCCTTCTTGAAAATTTCAATCCACTTGTCAAAAATTTAAGATTTTCTTTTCATCTCATTTAGAGAGCCCACTTCTTTGTGTGCCATAAAAATAGGACCCTAAAATGATGTAGCCTTCTTAGTCACTAGGGAAAAAAACCCCTTCAAGAACACTTTCATCTGCTCAATCTAAGCCTTGAGCATATCCTTGTTCTGTTTATCCTTGGCCATTATAGCTTTGATTGAATCAACAACTAGATCCAAGGATGTTACATGTTCTCTCCTTGTTTTATTTTTGAGGTTGAGTGTGGATAATTGATAATTTACCTCTTGCAATTCTTTTTCATCTTTATCCACCATGGGAATAGCAATTTTTGTTATCATTTCCCCACAGTCATTTATCTTGGTTGTTTGGAGATTTCAGGGCTTTCCCCTTGGATTGGTCTTCTCCAAATCTACAACCACGTCATGCCAACAAAGAGGTTGGAATGTCACCTATCTCCTCTTCTAAAAATTCAATTTCAACCATGAAGGAGCTTTGGGCTAAGTAGCCTATTGTTCATCTGGTTTCCTTCCCTCTTGGACTTTTCCAGATTATTCCATGATTTTCAATTCTTTATCATTTGATATTGATGAGGAATCTTGATCATTATTTTCTTCTCTTTATATATTTTCAATTAATTCTTGTTGCTCCTCAAAAATTAGTGCATGTTCTTCTTCCTTTTCTTCGAATATTTATGGATTTTCTTGCTCAACCTGGACATGTTTCTCTTTTTTATCATGTCATTGAGCATGCACAAGATCATCCTTAGATGTTTTTACTTCATCTATAGGAATGTCCTTAGGTTAATTAGGTTTCATATCCACCTGATCACTTCTTTTACTCTATTCTTCATCTTGATGTAAGGGTACTTGTTGTTTCTTATGCTCTAAAGGTGTAGGAGAAGGGAGGTATGTTAATTTTACCACCTCAATGATCGGTGGCTCTACCTCAATTTCCTTTTCAAGCACTTGTTCGAGGCATCCTTTATGGGGAGAACTTGGGAAATAGTCATTACATGCCTAATCCTAATACCTACCCTACTTTAAAGGCTTTATATGTTACTAAAGTTGTCTTGAAGGCTTGTGTTACCTTCTCCATTATCTACTATGTGTCGAGAACTTCTTGATTTTGTACCTTTTCTTTATGTACTACCTTTTATACCTTAGTGGAATTGATGAAGAGGATCCAATAGTAGCAGATTACTTCTTTCTTTTAGGTTGGGTTTCCTCACCTTTGAACATTTTTATCCTTAAATCCAACCATGTGTTGCTTCAACTAAGGACTTTCTCAAACACAAATTAAATAGAAGGGTCATATTTTTTCTAAGCAATCAATTGGGTCCAATGTCTTATTATCAACCTTACTTATATCATACATTGGATGCAAGATTTTATCATCATCTCACAATCCTTCTAGGATTTCATCCCTTATCCTAAATTCTTTCATTTGGAAGAAGGTTAACCTATCATAGCTCCTATTTTTGACCTCGAAATCATCTTGGAGGTGGGCCCAAAATTCTTCAATGTTTGACTTGTGAAACAAGAGCATAGAGGGATTGAGATCCTGCATCTTTCCTTTTGGATCAAGATTGTCCCAAGGCATATAAGGCTTAAAATTTAATGCCTGTAATTCCTCTAGGGAAGTCTTAGAAGAAAGAATGGAATAACATCCATAAAATTCTAACTGAAAAGTTTATTTCAACCCTACTTTGTGTTTTTCTAAAAACTTGAGATGTACCTCCATAACGTGCCTAGAAAACTTGATTAATATTAGCTTGTCATCACGACACATGGGTAGTGAGTAGGATGCCTTATCAAAACCATATATCCTAATTTATATAGACTTGGGAAATTGGATGAACCGCTAACTCCATTCTTTAATAAATACCATGGCTTCCTTGAACAACTAAACCCTATGTCCCTAGTGAGTTGATTGATCAATGGGTAGATGAAAGCATAATTAAATCCCTTGAAATACTTCTTTGCTTATTTTTGCTCCAATTGGGGATAAAATTACCACATCTTACTCTTACTGGGAGCTTCTCCTTTGATTCCCTTAGTAGTTAGTCCTAGGAAATTCCCAAATCTTCCTACCAGATATACCACATAAAAAGACATGAATAATTGTTTGGTGTGCCTTAGCATGATTAGCTGAGGATGAATGGCATCTAAAACAATCTAGCCACGTTTCAAGAAGACTTATCCTTTCAAGATGATATGGATGAAGTGAAACATCCATGTATCATTCGTTATAGACTCTTCCTTTCCAAGAGATCTACACAATAGAGTGATGATGTCTCCTCCTTCTAAATATAATTTTGATGTAGTTAGCTTTTGTAGGATCTTGGCCATATACTTACTCTTGTTCCTAAGCCATATTTTGTTGAGATGTTTGAGGTTTTCATTTGTATTGCTCTTATATGCCTTAATTTATTTTGTTTCAATTACCATTTTCAATTGGGCATAGGGAGGCAAGTCAAATTTTTCCCTAATCATAGGTGTAGACAAGTCAATTGTCTCAATGCCATAAAATTCATAGCACTTCCTATTTCAAGGGTTGTAATGTTGGGCTACAACCAACATAAGTTCAAGACATTTCATTGCCACTAGGAAGGAAGCTACATGTGCTAATCCTAAATTGATAATATTTTGAGCTATAAGAGAGGCATCATGAAAAAATATTTCTTCTTTTAGGACCTTGATGTTGATGTGTCCCAATTTTGTATCTGTGATCTTCATCACTTTACAGGTGAATCTGGACACACTTGGGACAACTTGAAACTTCTATTTCATTGTTATAGGAAGTTTAACAATGTTAGATTCCTTCTCTTTTCTTTCTTCCCTCTCCTCCCTCGACACTTCCTCTCCAACAAAATCCTCATTGATATCATAAATTTAGAATACCTACAAGAAAGATAAACACATTAAGCATCCATTAGTATTTATATTTTTGGGAAGTTTCATCATTTTACTAGCATTGTCTATCTAAGGATAGTTTGGACCAAGATAAGATCATAATTCTAGTCATGAGAACATTTGAGACTAAGAGTCTTGTTGGGTTCCATAACTCAATAGGAACCTGAGAATTTTCCTACCTTTTTGGAGTATTTGTGGGAGTAAGGTCTGGAAACAAATATTGGATCTTTACTTGAGATGTCCAATCAGGGTTTGAAACCTTGATAGGACATCAGTTCTTATAAGGTGGGAGGCGCAATTATAATTAGATATATTTCTTTGAGAATTTTTGAGTGAAGATTTGATTGGGAGTAAAAAACCTGCAGGAATCATTTAATGTGCTACAAAATAAAACCTTATAAATTACTCAAAATGTCTAATAGGGGTTTGAAACTCCAAATAGATATTAACAATTCTATGGTGAAATATCTTTTTAAGAAAGATCTGATTGAGACTAAAAGTCCTACTTGAATTCCCGATTGAGGGCTTTAGATAATTTGTAGGTATATCCCATTGGGGTATCAAAACCTGAAAGGATGTGAAGCCTATTAGAGCGATTGAGACTGGAAACTCTGACTGGATCTCTTAAAACCAAAGGAACCTCCAAGTGGGGATCAAAACAAAAAATGAGTTTCAAACCTTAAAATTTATGATTCAAAGGGTCGAATGGGATTCGAAATCCTTAATGACCACCTAAATAATCCTAATCTAAATTAACCAAAACTTCCATGAATTCCACCAACATGAAGGGATGAGAATTGAAGGGAAAAATGGAGACTTGAGGTTCAAGAAAACCACAGACATCATGAAAACCACAAAAACCTAGGGTAAGAATCGAGACTAAGGGCATAGACCAAAAGGTAGGGAACATACCACACAAATCCTCCAATCATGGTCTGATACAGAAGGGACGAAGCCAAAAAATATAGTACAACAAAGGGAAAAACAACAAAGAAAACCAAAAGCAAAAAAAATGCAAACAAGCAGGAAGAACAAAGGAGAAAAGAAACACACAAACACTAACCTAGAATACAATGAAGGGAAGATGTCATCCATGATGTAAATGAAAATATCATGATCTTTCTTACTCCAAAAGGAAAATTTTGGTTAGCTTGTGATGTTTCTCAAGCAATTTACTAAGGTAGTGAAAGATTAATTTAACAAAATAGCTTGATTATTGACTTAGGGATTCATAAAAGAATTCTTGTACAAGGGTGAAAATTCCACCATTAATGCAATAGGTGGAGTGGGATTGCATGATGAAAATGGATTTTGAAACCAAAACAAGAAAGGTCAAAAATCCATTTGGGATTTTGAACTTCGATTGGATCTGGAAGAGGGAAAAGGAACAAGGAAAAAAGCGAGAACAAAAATCAAATTTCATATCACCTTAAGATAAAATTCCAAAGTGAAAAATCTAATTCAATTCCTGACACTCGATAAGAAAAGACAAGTTGAGACCGGAAACACATAAAGGATTTGGACATCTAGACAAAAGTCCAAAATTCTTTCAAGGTTTTGAAACCTGGAAAATAAAACACAAGACGAGACCAAAGATCCGAAAGGGATTTGTAATTTTGGACAAAAATTCTAAAATTATTTTGGAGTTCTAAAACCCGACAAAGAAGAAGCAAAGGCAACCCAAGAAAGAAAAATCTCTTAGGACCAAAACAAAAGGAAAGACCAAAGCAAGAAAGGAAACAACAACCAAGCAAATGACAAAAAAGGGTGACCCCATTTTATTTTAAAGAAATGGGGTATGTATGCAGGGAATAAAAAGTATCAATGGAGTACTTATCTTCTTCCTTTAGTAATGATTCTTCAACTATCTGTCAACTAATAAGGTTTCGACTTCAAATTCTCTAGCAATGCTATTAGATTCTTTTGAGATTTTTGAAATTCTAGCAATAGTTCTACCATGGATTCTTGAAATTTCATCTTTTACATCAAATTGTTTATCTTACCCTATAGTTTGGAAAGAACCTTTCTTTGATAATCTTCTACAAGATAAATCATTGTTGAATCTTAAAACATGAAGCTGTTAAAACTCATATGTAGTCACTAACCACTATTATGCACTCTACTCAAGCCAACATACAATTACTAAAATTGACATTTTCTACTGAATTTTTTTTTGCAAAAAGGAGTTAACTTCCCAATAGGCTAACAAGATCACCAGCTTTGATACCATTGTAATAACCCCTACCAATTTTTTCCACAAACTTGTATTTACTTCAGCTCAAACTCACAAACATTTCGTGAAATAGTTTGAAAACCATAAATCAATCAATAAATCTAATTTGAAGGGTTTAGAATACCTAAAACTATCAATATTGATCATAGGAATAACCACAAGCAATTGTCTTACATGAATATAGTCATTGATATTCTTACAAACACTTTTGGCATTCAATAGTTTAATTTAATAAAAGTGTATTATAATAATGCACAATTGAAAGATAAATTTTGGTAACCTTAAATTCTTGAATTCTCTCATATACATCATAAATTTGATAAATCATTCATTTTTCTCCTCATACATGGTTGTAAAATTGAATTACATTGGTTTGAGTGGCTAATTGTTGTATTTCAAGTTTGATATATGCATATAGAGATGCCCAAACCTCAATTAATATCTTTATGACCTATGAATTGCTTTATAGTTGATTATGGTGAATACTCATAATATTGACTACTCAAAACCTGCAACTGCCTTTTCACTACCCACACCCTTCATTATACCTCCATAAATTCCAACACCATCTCTATACAAGTTTTGGTTGGTTGTAATACACACCAAAGTCTCACAAATAGTATTCAATGTAAGACCTCACCACTTATGGCATCCTCATTCAAACAAAGACCATGGGAACCATATGAATTTGATATAAAATCATTGAAATAATAAAAAATAATCTTTTCTTACAAAAAAAATATGCAAACTTCAATAAATTTGTAAACTACAAACTCAACAAAACTTGGAAATAAAATCTCAAAACCCAAAACATTGTAGAATCCAATGGAACAAACATTCAGCATAATGGTGAACTTCGCATCAATCCACTTGATCAATTAGGTGGGTTTTCATCCATGAAATTGATTGCTTGAAAAAATTTCAACCTTTCAGTTGAATGAACCAAGTTCAATCCCTCCAAACTAGGGTTTGTAAAATAAAATTTGAAGAATGAGTTTTCTTTCCTTTAAATCCCCTTCTATAAATATTTTTTGGAATAATAAAATATTATTATTTGTGTTCTTCTATTTTTTTCTCCAATAATAGACTCTTTATAAATAATTAACATACGTTTTTTAATTTTTATTTTTTGGACAAGTTCATTCATTTAACTATTTAATTATTTCTGCACATCCAACTAAAGTTACAAAAAATATTAAAATAAATAAAATATGAATTTTGACCACTAAAATACTCTTAAGCCCTCAAGACATTGAACTTTATGAAAATTGGTGCTTTCCAAAAATAGAAAACTTCTCCAAGTGTGGAGAGCTCCCAAAATATTAAAATTGCATCTATAAAGTACCATTGGAGTCAACTTGATTTCTTAAACTTGCTGCCATTGTCAAAATTCCTTGTAATAAATTTGACATTCTCCAAAAATCTTGGAAATTTCTAAGAATTTTGGAATGAACCAAAAAGTGACACTACATCATTTCTTTCATAGAACGAAATCATGTCATGTTGCTTCAACCTATTTATGAGATAAGACCATTTTTCCCAATAGATCTTAGATTTTATTGGTGTGATTAACTATAGTTCATCCATAGGACATATGTTCATTTTGATTTCCATGGATTATTGTATGTGTTAGACCAAAGCACAAGCATATAAGAATTTGTTGATGGAGGTAGTAATCAAGTTTTTAGAAAATTATATCATAACCAAGTTTGAGATGCCTTTTTCTTTGGTATGTGATAATGGCCATGATTTCTCTTCTACAATTTTAATGCAATGGAATTATGAACATAATGTCTTTAAATTTGCATCTAACTACTACCCATAGGGTGATTACGTTGTAGAGTCCATGAATAAAAATTTACTTGATGTTATCAAGTTGTTAGAAAGAAATCCTAGGGGTTGGCACACACAATTGAAATTTTCTTTGTGGACTAGACTAGACTTAAGTCTTCCTTAGGAACTCCTTACCAATTAATTTATGGATTAAACCCTATTTTTTGATCAATTTGAAAACCCTACGTTTTCATTCATGGCTGAATATTATAATGTTAATAACAAAATAGAGGGTAGGCTAGGATTTGTTGAGTCTATAAGAAAAGAGAGATGTTGTTTTACAACTTTTTGTGAAACACCAAGCTTTTGTTAAAATATGGTTTGACAAACATGCCAAAGTCAAAGCTTTTAGGATATCAAATCTAGTCCTCTTATGGGAAAAGCTAGAGAAAAGAAGGGTGCCCATAAAAAAATTGAATGATTATGGACCATATAAAATTTCTAAATTTTTGGGGGAAAATACCTTTAGGTTTAGTTCATTAACTAGAGAGCCTATTTCATTTCTATTTAATGGAAAATACCAAAAGCATTGATTTAATTCCTAAAGAAAATGCATACCTTGCAATATAGTTAGAGTAGGTTTGTGTTTGTTTCTATTTTTCTATTGAATTACTTTCATCTTTGAAGTTTATTCTTAGATTGTAATAGTTTTAGTTTATTTATTATTTTATTTTGTGTTAGGTTTTTTTAGAGTTCTTATTATTTAAGTGAAGTATTGAATGTCCTTACATAATTGTAACATGAGGATGATTCATTGAGATTGTATAGTTAGTATTTTTAGATATTTAATGTAAATTATTCTAGCGTCTTTGATTTTATTTCATCCATTTAAACTCAAGGATGTTAATGTGTATTTTTTTTTTGGTGAATTATAATCTATAGGTAATCGAAAATCTAACACACTTGAAATATTAAGGAACCCATAAGTTAGCTTACATTGAATGCTATTATTTTACTCTAAATGAAAATTTGAAGTTACATTTCTTTCGATGACCATTACGGTTCCCAACTCAATATGTGGGATTCATTGCTTAAGAATTGATGAATTTGAAAAGTGATTTAACATAAAATTAGTATCAATAAAAAGATAAAATAAAATAAAATAAGAGAAATATTGAAAACTCAATTATTTGGGTGATTCTAGTAATCTCTAAGGGAGATGGATGCCTAAATAGTAGTAGAGTTATTATACTTAGAGGAAACTAGAGGCAACACCTTCAAGGCTATAGGCACCTAGTTGGTAGAAAAGTTATTCCCAAGACATCACTACAAATTAAAATTATAACTATAATCACTAATTTGGAGAAATTTCACTTTATTTTGATCATAACAACACTTCATGGAACTATATGAATCATTGGCACACAACTATAGTGTTCAAATTCATCTTAGACCTTTATAATGATCTCTTTCTTAATGTTGTTAGTATTTTTTTTGGTTATTTTGAATAAATTCAAACCAAAGATTCTTAGTATTCTAAAGGTTCAATGTTATAAAATGTTGGGAGCATTTTCCCAGATGAGTTGGAATTTTTTTATACCTCACATACACATCCCATTATTTTTCTTGGGAAATTATAAGTACACCCTCTTTTCATTTTAGTTATTTCATCATTTTCATCTCTTTCACTTTGTTACATTTCAACCCTTTTTATCCATCATTTGTTTTACTTCATATATATTTCTCCAAGTCCCTTTGTTATCCTTCGGGCTTAAAGACCCCTTTTGCACCCCTTAAAGTTGGTTCTAAGTCCTCAAAGGAAACTAAAAACTAAGTACTTCCCATGGATATCAAACTCTTACATGAACTTGGAACCTAAAGTTTCGAGTTCTAAGTTATCTACAATCCTCACAACTTTCTTTGTTTATTTTTTCTTGATTTCCCTAGGATTTAAAACTCCTAAAGAACCTTGGAACTTTGTAACTTAAGTTCCAATTTCCAAGTTTGTTCCTCTTTTTGCCACCCACATTTTTTTATGTTATATTTTATGATGGACCTCAAATGTTGATAAGGAAATTACCATTTGCAACTTGAGATCTAACTAATTGAGGTCTTTAATAACCAAAAATATGAGCTAAGGGTTTATATCTTCATAGCTTCACCCTTTTTCTTCACTTTTGCATTTGAAATCATTGTTTTCTTCTTGAGCTCAAACAACATGCATTTTGTTGCTATTATAAGAGCATTTAAGTCTGCTATTTTAGATTTCATGAATATTTTTGCATGTGGGGCTAAAAATCACAAATTTTATTTTATTTTTGGAAAAATTACAACCTTCAACATATTTATCTTCGTAAATGTTTATCTCTTTAGAATATCCCAACACATATTATGAAAAATGAACTCTTTTATAGAACCATTTTCTAGTGATCAAATATGAGTGGGAAACCAACTCTTGAACATATGCAATCAATGTCATTGTTCCTCAAGACAAGATCCATAAAATATGTTGCAAACAACATCCAAAACAAACCACATTCAAATGGCATGGTCATCATTTTCATTGTCTTAAATGTATTTGGATCAGTTCCCTTATGATGAACAATGGTTTCTAAGTAGCAACATGTCAAATATGATGGTTGCAGAACATTGAGATGCATCAATGGTGATGAGTCATTTGGGAGCGTAGGTGGGAGGTTGGTGAAAGGAAATTGTGTCATTATATTTAGCGTTCAACATTTAAAATTTTTGTTAACTAACACACTTTATTTTTTGCAAGCACATCATTCCTTCATTGCAATTTAAATTCATTATATT
Source organism: Sequoiadendron giganteum (assembly GCA_007115665.2). Lineage (NCBI taxonomy): Eukaryota > Viridiplantae > Streptophyta > Pinopsida > Cupressales > Cupressaceae > Sequoiadendron > Sequoiadendron giganteum. Next base: position 422,095,628 of record CM021108.1, read on the forward strand.
TTCCTTGTTGCTTGTTATGTTGGAGTTTTTGGCCATTCATGAACTATGCTGTACTTTTTGAAAGTTCACATACTTGTTGACATTTAGAACTTATCCACTTTTTAATCTCACACTTATTGCTAATGTAGTGAATCATATTGGAATTTCACACTTTTTAAAAACTTAAGAATCACATCACCCTTTTAGCAAGTTCACAAACCTACAAAACTACCAAGACTTCAACTTATTTCTTCCCCCTATCACACTTTCAACAGTTTCACAAACTTGAGAACTTTTTGATATTTTCTCGAGTTTGTTGGTTGTTTTTACTATAACTAGGTTGATCTTATATTCTACCTATAGAATTTCCAATTCTAATCAAGGGCAGCTCAAAGTATCTAGACCAATTGACAAGGATTTTAACAAACAAACCTCCTACACTTCAGGCTCTGTAAGACCCAGGAGGGTGGTCCCCTTAATGTGTTTATAATCTCTGCACTGAACTTATAAACAATCATTAACAATAACAGATAATTTCATTTAATAGCTCAATAGAATAAGATAATACTGAATTGAATTGGATTTTTATCAATAGTATCAACTACTTGGAGCATGAGATGATTACAAAAATACTTTACAAATTAAGACAGTCATTTTATTTGCAATTTGTAGCAAGCTCTAAGCAAAGAAAAACAAACACAAAACCTTACAAACAAATATGATTTAGAACAGTGCCATATACCATTGGGGAGTCGAATTCACAAACATTTAAAATATGTGACAGATTCAAACACATAGCATAAAAGACCTCTGACGATATTGCCTTAAAATTCCATCAATTTATACCCTAACACAATACTTATTACCAAACCTTTTTATAAACACATCCACATATAACTCCATTCAAGCATTTTAATTAATCTTTGAATTAAAGCCAAAATGAGAATCATACACACCACATCAGTGATATGAACACAATAACCCTTTATTATATTATTCAATATTATGATATGCTTATACAAAGGAGAGACATGAGCTCAAAATGATTCATTCTAATTCAAATGCTAGTACTATCATGAAACATCAAACCTTCATAAATTCAAAACCCTACAGAATGACACAAAAATCTAAATTGTATTTACACTGAATCAACAGGCCTTACAACTTGCTCTACAACTATGCTTAGACTCGACCTCAAAAATATCTAACTTGCTAACCCCTATTTCTGGCCTTGAAATCCTTCTTATAGAGAGTGAAGGATCAAACAAGCATCGGGCCAGAAATACACATGTCATCGGTCAATTGGACTGCCCTAAGACACTTCACAAAAATGATTACAACCTTTGAGTCCCCAGAGCATCTTCTTGTTAATTCCACTAATTAGAGAATAGTTGTTGCATTGGCCAAACCTAAAACCTGCACCAAAAACCACCATGGAGACAAAACCACAATCTGTTATAACCATAACCGCTGAGCTATTAACTACCAGTAGTAGGCATTTTATTACTCATTTTTTGATTAAATACTTGTCCACCCACCTCTAACACTCTTCATATGTTGGCCAATCAAAATTCACCACCTCATTCACCTTAGTATTGTAAGGTGTGTATTTCACTACTACCTGATTGGCCTCTCTTTCAAAAGACTCTGAAAATGTGTTGGTGTTAATTATCTTATCCATGCTACTCACTAACAAATCATAGTCTAAATCATCACAAATCAATTTGATTTGTGCATTGACGACTTCATCTGCTTTATCCTACCACTATTGCAGTGATTTAATATTTCCTTGTGCATCAATTATATCTTTCAATAATATATCACTCCAATCATCAAAGCTCTTTACTAGTTTCCTAATTCTCCTACTCAAATCATCAAGTCGGGCCTAGAAACCCTTAAGTGATTTCACAAAAAAATGAGTAGGCCTCAATGATTGGGGTCTGTTATCTGCATCAAATCTAGAGGCCTTATACATAATATCCAAATCATTGGCCCTTGGGATCCACTTCTCAGCCAAAGGAAAAACTATTTCCCGATCTCTATTAATATTTATTATTTCATCCAAGAATAAAGAATATAAAGAATGTACTGATGGTACTATACCATCAACCTTATCATTCAAGTGCCTCAAAACTGTATCAACAACCTCATTCTGTCTGGCAACTGCCCCATCCTCACTTGATTTTAAAGAAGCCTGTAACTTTGCAATCTTATTTAACATCTTCTTCTTAGTGTGATCCACAGAGTATTCAACCTCTTCCTCAATTGGCCCTAATGTAGGAATGAGAGCAGGTGTCTAGATGGGGGATCTTAGAGTAGAAATAATTGGAGAAGTAGGGGGTACTGATCCTGATGTAGAAGGTAATGTCGTGATACCAGGAGCACTTGAGGATTCTCCCACCTGCATATATTTCAACCTATCTACCTCAGATTTCAACTCAACATTCATTTTTTGCATCCTACTATATTCTCCAATTATGATGTTGTATTTCTCCATCGAACTCTTCTTTTCAGCCTCTTCTCTTTCAGTTGTCTTCTGGGCCAATTGGACCACATTTATAGTTAGGCTTGTAGCTTTTGTAGTTGAAGTTTCAAAAGCTCTTTTGATTATTAACCCTCCCCTTAGGTTTGGGCTAATATCAATCACATTTGGCTTTCTACCATGGGATGCCAATGCCTAGATTGCCAAAGTTTCATATTCTTCACTAAAGGGAGAGTCATGTAGGGCTGCCTTAACCTCTTTCTCATTGTTATGTATGGGATGCTTGGACTTCAAAATGAAATTAAATGCCACTGCATCAGATATGTCCCACTCAAGAAAAATTAGGACACCATCCTGACTCACTATTTTCCTTCCCTCCTTAGGAGTGATGCTTTTGAAATCCTCCATCAATTCGGACTTCACCTCATCATCATTCTCCTGATCAGGCCTATTAGGCCTTGATTCTCTCCTCCTCTTGCATTTTTCTTGGTACTCTTCAAACTTCATTCTCCACACCAATTGCGAGAATATAGGAGTCTTCAAAAATGCATCATCATCCAAGAATGCTTTACAGGCCTCCATTCTGGAATCTTGTACACATTGTCCTTTCACATCCATATCAGATAACGCCAACTGTGTTGATCTTGGAGGGGAAGGAATACCAACCTGCAAGTCTTGATCTATAACAATTATCTCATCCATCAAAGTCTCTTGTGCTTCTTCAACTCTCTGCCTCTTAGGGCTTGACTCTAATGGTAGTAATGCAGGATCACTCCTCGGTGGTGAATCCAAATCAATAATTTTTATCCCTCTAGGTGCTCTGATCTTTGGACTTGACTAAGATGATGTCTTCATTATTTGCTTTCCTTTATTATCCCCTTCCTCATCATCACTACTATCATTCCTCTTTCTCTTGTAAAGAGGTCGATTCACTAAGGGTTGATAAGTTGGCCTTGTTTCTTTAGGCCTCACCTCTAGACTTTGTATACCAAAATATAATTCCAAATTGACCCTCTTGGTCATCAAGGTGCCCATGATCTCCTTGAAATTATCCATCAAGAAGTCAATTATCCTGTGGAATGGAGTGAACTTCATTAATGGATCATATTTTGGATCCATTTTATGTACCATGGCCAACAAATTCTCATATGCAATCGACTTTTCCTTATTCAATTCTTTCCTATTCAAATCAAACTCATTTTTTATTAGGTCTTCAGGAAAATTGAATTCATGTACAAACCTACCACCTTTAATTTGTTGCCAAACAAGGCAAAGAAATCCTCAGGGTCATGTTGCCTCCTAGGACCACTCCTCAAATGAAAGTCATCAAAGAATCTTCCAAAGTGGTCCCATCCTCCCTTGGAACAAACAAAATCAGAAACAACAGTGTAGTCAGTGAACAAAGTCCCTTTTCCCCTCCCTGTCAGGTTGTCCTCGTGAATACAACCTATTTGCCACATGACCTCGACAAACCCCATTCTTGATGGTACATTAAATGGGAGAATATGTGGGGCTCTCTGGAAACCATATGATCTTAGAACAGTACTTATGGGGTAGAAGATGATGTCACCCCAATTGTGGCAGATTTTCAAGTCAGGATTCCTCACCTTTGGTTTGAGGAAGTCATGTAGGTCTTCAAGGAATCTAGGCACATTTGCTACAAACCGAGCCCTGAGTCTGGAGGAAAAGCAATTGTCAAATTGCACAAAACTGGCACCTCCCCTGTTGTAAGATAAGTCAGCACACCAAACCTGTACAGGTAATCCTTCTCCATTCACATCTCGCCTCAACTCCATCTTCTCTAAGAAGAAGTCAAAATTCTTATACAGGAACATGTGCATTAACAGGGAATACCAAAAGAAAGGTGTGCTAGTATCACCCACCTACAACTTCAACAACCCCTCATGTATCTTTTCTACCAAAAAAGATGCAAAGTCATACATCATAGAGAAATTGGGATGCTGATTTGGGCCCCCATGAACATGTATGCAATTGGGATTACAGTGAATAAAATGTAGCCAAAAAGTGATTGGAAAAGCAATTCAACTTGAAAGGCTCTTGGTCACTTGGGCTGACATGAATTGTTGAACTGCCTGCCCCAACCAAATGAGGAGGAAGCAACTTTAATCTAAAAAGAGGCTTCGATCTTGCGTACTCCTGCTTCATCTCCTCAAGATCAATTCGAACAAAAAGTGAGCTAGACTCACTCTAATCAAACACCTGTTGAATCTCATCCACACTTATACTTGGCAGAATCCCACAATCATTATCCTTTATTACTCTTGGAACAAGGTCATATCATGTTGCCATGACTCTGAGTAGGTCCACATCTGGGAACATATTTGGTACTGCTAGCTTCCCCATGTTTTATCTCCAACCATTAGAAAAGGGGTGAGGTAGATTTCACTTTCCATACCACAGCCTAAACATTTCCAAACCAGTCATAGGAACCCTAGCATCTACAATATTATAACTCTTGCACACTAGTCCTTCGCCTAGGGTTCTTCCACTCATCAAAACTAAACCCCTCTTCCTATCATTTGTTGATAACAGGATTTTATCTAGAAAATCATCATATAAATTCCTCTGCAAATAATCAATATGGATGGAATGTTGCTTTGGTGGTGCCATCTCAAACAAACTAGGGTTACCTAGAAAACAAAATACAACAAGACCTTGCGATTTACCTCAATTTAAACAAACTAGCAACCCTACGACAATAATCACAAACCCCTCTGATAAGCACACTACAATCCTTTATGAAATCACTGTCAAATTAGCCAAGCAGTACAAAAAACAACTCACGAAATTTTGTGCCTTGTAGAAAACCAAAATCCTGTTGTGATTGCTCGAAAACTTTATCTCTAGATCTAAAACTACTTTGCCAAGGTGCTTGAATGCTTTGTGGTGAAATAGAATGAAGGAAAATACTTTATGTCAATCGAATTTAACTAGTAAACATCTCATCCACCATTAAAGCACACTTGTATGTTGCGCCAATGGCTCCAATCGCATTTGATGTGAATTCAAATTCTACTCGTCGATCTTTTGTCTTTGTTAGATCATCGAACGACCACCTTCAAAAGGGTTGATGTAATCTCCATCTCAGCATCGAGGGCCTACCACAATATGCAACGCCAAAGGAGTACACATGACACTTGTCCATGATATCGCAATCACTAAACATCATGCATCTTTGGATCACGTGATGGAGGGAAACCGTTGATTCCCCCCATCGAAAATTGTGTTCATTCATAACAGTCACCAACACCGAACATAACCGTCGAGCAACTTTTCATCAAGATTATAACATCACCGTTAATCTTTAGCACATGCATCTCGTAGCTATTTTAGTAACCCACTATTTAATGTATTAAAACCCGACACAAAATTAAAGCACTTTATAAATCCTTTTCGATGTCGACAACTGAGACATGTGGTGCTTACTTGTGATTTCATAATCAGTCGAAATATAGTGGTGAATCCATCGCGAGATCGTGGGGAACAGTTAGGATCAACTTTTGGATGATCGACGGTTGCTAAAAAAACATTCCCTACAAATTATAAAATCATTATTAAAGGGACAAGGGGACATCACCTAGGCCAACAACAAACGATGGCTAAACATTTTTCTTAAAAATGGGGCACGAGCCAACTTAGACTTAGGAAATAATAAAGTTTAGGAAAAATATTTAACACTATTTATGAAAAGGGGTCCGACCTAGACGAGTCAATGGGATATAAGTCATTTTAAAAGCTCCCTCAAAAGGTAATGACGGAAAAGATCCTACCCAAGGTATTAGATATAACATTAGGACTTTATGAAGGAAAAAATAGAACCCTCAACCTTAGGTTTCTTCTGAATAGTATGACAAACCAGTATAGAGCCAAGATAATAATGGAACTCAAAGATCAAAATTTGAAGTTCCATCAGAGTTCACAAACTAGAAAAATTGGAAACACTCATGACTTGGAGACCTTCACTCATTCCTTTGTCAAGTTTTTGGGAGGTTCACGAGCTTTCTGAATTTTGCAATAAAAGCACAAGGGTAAATGCTTATACTTAGCCAATTTTGGATTTTGACACTTTAATTATTGATTGAAGTATAAGGGGGAAAACAACACAATAGAATGAGGAATCTTTTGAATATAGAGGCCTATTTAAAATCTCTTGGATCTATTTTAAATAATGAGTCAAATATGATGGAGAAACACTATAGGACTAGTTAAAATGAGTTAGCTTATATCCTAGTGACAACCACAACACTACTAAGCCTAAACCAAATCCAAAACAAGAGAAAACAATCAAATGGACATAGCAAAATGGAGACAAACAAACAAAGCACCACCCATTGAACTTGAATCACTTCCCTTGTCTCTCCTATTTCTTCTTTTCCAAATATGCCCTCAGATTTGTTGTCTAACTTGTGTAAACACCTGCAAATTGTAAGCAAGAGATTTGGGGATAAGTGGTTGTTCAAGATTAAATGGAGGAGAAAGGCTTCTTTTATAGACAATCATTCAAATAGATGATCAAGATCGAGCTTCTAAAAAGGTGTCAAGATCAATGGCGGAGGATTGATGCACCTGAAAGTAGTGGGCTAGGGATGGCTATGATGTCGACGACTATGACAAAGACAACTAAGATTAATTAGAAAGTGGAGGGATAATGGATGAATTAAAAGTTGGAAATAAATTAATTCATGAGAAAGGAATATTTGGCCAAGTGGAGGATGAATAATTCATTCGAATTATTTATTTGAGAAAAAAAGGAATGAGCATTTAATTACAATCATTTGCATAATTATTTTAATTAAATGAGAGGAAATGTGAAAAGGGGCATTAAATAATTAAATTGAGTTAATTATTCAATACAAGAGACACACGAAGGACAATTATTTAACAATGGGAGAATTAAAAGGGGGAGTGAATAGTTAAATAATTAATAATAGTTACTTAACTATAGACGAAAGAAGACAAACAAATAATTAAATAAATAGTAATTTATTTAATTATTGAAGAAAAGGGAATATTAGCAACACAATTAATTTATTTAATTGATCAAGGTAGAATAAAGGTTAGGAAGTGAATTAATTGAATAATTAAGAAAAAAAAAATTAATAGAGGAATATGATAAAAAATAATTAAATTATTTGTATTATTTAATTAATAGAGGAATATGATAAAAAATAATTAAACTATTTAAATTATTTAATTATTGAAAGATGAAGACCAAGAAAAATGATGCTCATAGACTTAGGACATTTTTCAGTGTCTACATTTTTCCCCTCTTTGACATAATGCAGTTCATCGAATTGTGTTAAGGAAATTTAGTCAAAAGATGCCCCAATGAAAGTAGGGTACTGGTATGCCCCCTTGAGAAAATTTTACAAATTTTCAAAAAAATCCAAAAAATTTGGAAAATTGTCCTAATAAGATATTTTGGTCGCTAGGAATCCAATGGTGAAGACAAAATTGATTTTCAAGGTCGATCAAGGGGTCAAATTTGAGGTCAAAGTCATCAAAATGTTCCTCCAATAGACAAGGCAAGTGGAAACCCTGATTTTGAACCTATAAATAAAAATTGGATTGACCAAAAAGGTTCATTTGTGCAATTCTCAATTTAGAAAATCTTAGAGCTCTGAGTGATTTGGCTAAGAAAATTTCACCTGTTCTAGTTCTAGTCATTGTCCATCGTGCATATTGCATTTGTACCCATCACCGACCTAGGGGAGTGCCCACCCCGGTGAGTACTACAAACCCGCCTTTTGACTTTTTTAATTTTTACGCATTTAGGTAGGGAAAAGAATTATCAAGCAATTGCATCATAGGATTTTGTGACACAATTTCCTGCACAAGAGACGTAGATGAGAAGTGGTTTTCCATAATCGTCTCATCGTGACACAATTGATTTAGGGCTAGGGCAAGGGCAATTGCCTCACGATTCAACAAATGGTGTGATGGAACTAACTTTACAAGTCGCATATGCAGTCATGAATGACGTAATTGATATTTTGTGACACAAGCATTGGATGAAATGACGTAAGTGAAATACGAGTGATGCAATTGTAGTTGCGAGCTGATGGAAAATGTGTGTGATCCATTTATAGAATAATAATGACACAATTGTCTGGTTAAAATTTCCCTAGATTAGGATATTTTAACTTGGTCAACTTAGGTCAAATAGGGTCAAATGGAGACTTTAGATTGACATGATGGCTTGTGTGATTACTATAGATTCATCCACCTGCAATATATACATGGGAGTCATGACTAATGTATTTCGGTTGCAAGACCAACTTGATGAGCAAGAGAGACAGGCGTTTCTTGATCTTGGTTTATTTATTGTTACCTTTATGCCCATGATCAGGGTGAACAGGGGCATGTTGATAGCATTGGTGGAGAGGTGACACTTTGAGACTTGCAGTTTCCATTTGCCAATGGTAGAGGCAACTGTCACCCTTCAGGATGTCTACAAGATATTGCATCTATCGATTCATGGCGAGTGGGTACGGTATGACCTTACTCAAGGATTGTAGGTGATATATGAGTACTATGAGAGCGATCATGATGCAGAGCTTGGTATTCAGGGATATGAGATCAAATGGGAGACCTTGGTAGAGAGGTACGACAAAGAGGCACGGTTTCCCAATGGGTTGGGGAGAGATTCTTGGGGGGATGTTCCAGGATGGGATAGTGTATGCATGGGGACCATGCCTATTGGGTATGTTGTACTTTTAGTTGCATGATCTTTCCTATGTTTGGGATAAAAATTTTGGTCTATCATCAACATAGGCATCTAAGACAACAGTGCCTTAGTGATTTCAATTCAAAATCACTCCAAAGACACACAACTGTACCATAAAGTGGAAGCAGGCACAAAGTATCCCCCATTGATCCTCTGAGAGAATTGGATGCAAAAAAAGTAACAGATTCAACATAAACAAATAACCATTAAAGACGAAGCAATATTGACACACAAATATATGTGGGGAAAACCCTTTTGGGAAAAAAACCCCACCCTCCAAAACACTCAGCTCAGATTGTATTATTTAGTAGAAGGATTACAATAAAAAATATACAGAGCTATGCTCTTCCAAGAGTGTTACATCTTGTCCAATAGGAGAATACAGGTAGACAACAAAACCAAAACCTTTATGTAGTTCTAATGACATCTATATGTCATTACTATGTAGATTCCCTCTAGCTGCTCATAACAAACTATCATAGCTAGCCTCTCGGCTAGCACACCCCCAAGGCCTCACAACATGTTCACATCATTTAGATCCAAGAGACAGAGTGTTCGCAGTTTCAATGCCTTAGCATACTACACGAACCCACTCCATGCCTCTCGATCTTTCAACGACTCTCTCCCATCTGCCACCTTTTGTTTATTATCATAATGTATATCTTTGACCAAGACATACATCGCATCCAACGACCCAACCAATTTTTGACCCTCAGGTTCATGCATCAAATAGTTAGGAACGCATCCAATTTGCACAAATCTCCTTTGCATCGAACCACCTAGGCAATAACTTCTTGCCATAAAATGGGTTCCTGTTCACCACTCAGAGTCAGCAATAATAACTTCTTTTGAATTTTAGCTAAAAAAAATGATGAGCCAAGCCACGTGTCCACCATCCATTCGCCGGTTGCTCTGACAGTCAAGTCCAACTCGGTCAACCAAGCTCCTAGCCCATCTGAGCCCCTACCGCGTTACCACCAAGTCCATTCGACCCAGCCGCGATATGGCAGTGAGCTCACCCGAGCTCACCCAAGTTTTCACCATGCTTTATCCTCTCCTTTGTCTTCAGCCAACTAGATACAATCAACCTACCACATGTCACCCTGTCATTTGCCTACCGCTCTTACACCAAGTCCAACTTGGTCAAACTCTGCCTCAAGCTCATCTGACATCCTACCATTGTACCACAGCCCAGATCAACATGCCTCACGGTATGGCAATAAGCCATTCGAGCTCCTTCGATCTCTGGCCCACAGACCGCCACCACGCTACCATAGCCCCAAGCAGCTCGCCTTGCGGTATGGCGGTAGTCGTCTTGGTTGACCACTGGCGGTCTTACTGTGGTATAATGGTAACCGCCAGCCAGGCCACTAGTGGTATTACCACGGCCATCGTGGTGAGTGAACTCACCGACCACGGTGGTGGAGGTAACCGCCAAGACCACTGTAGGGGGTCTCACCATGCTACCACGGTGAGTTGACCCACCGCCTGTGGTATGGCAGTAACCGCTAGGACCACCACAGGCGGTCTCATCATGTTACCATGATGAGCTGAACCACCACCTACGGTATGGTGGTAACTGCCAAAGCCAGACCGAAAGACCGTTACCGCGGCCACCGTGGTGAGGAAGGAGATTGCACATGATATGATGATAAATACCATAAAAATGAAGGAAAAGCCAAGGCTGAAGGAGAAACATGCCAGAAAGCTAAGGCAAATATCCCAACATCCTATAGGAGAGGGCAGAGTCTGAAAGGTGGTGTTACTTTGCTTACTATATGGGCCTAGGAGCACATATCAGTGTTCCAACCACCGGTGGCATGACAGATGGGAGCAGGTGCTCCATATGTATATCTATATTAGGGTGCTCTGACACAGACTCATGTGGGAGATGTAGGTTACTAGATACATTGTTTGGATACTTTGGTTAGTTTCATCTGGAGGCCGTCTAGGGATTGTGTTGTGGTTTGGTGAGGATGATCACTTGCCATGGTGTCGACAACCCAAATATCTTATAGGGCAAACAGTTCAGAGCCAACACATTATAGAGATGTATCTTCCAAAGTGGGTCAGATGGTAGTTTGGGGAGAGACAGGGTGTTCCCATGGGTACAAATAATTTTTCACATTCCTCCCGAGAGGTTCATCCACAGGGGCCTCAGTTTCATGCCCATATTCAAAATGATAAGAAAATTTCTCTTCGTTTGCTCTATCTAAACTTTTATATTAATCTCTCAGGTTTATGAACAATTTCTAGTGTTCGAGAGTTTCTAAAATTGAATAATTTATTTTTTATCCCTAGGGTAAAGATGTCGTAATGTTAAAACCTAAATGTGCTCATTATTAGGATCTTGGCCAAAACTTTCATTTTAATAAATATACTCTAAGACCCTCGACAAAACCTTATTTTCAGGCCACAACTTGCCAAATCGAGGAAGTAAAAGGTAATACCAACAAGGAATAATTTCGAAGGATTTAGATGAAGGTTTGAATGCTAACATGATTTATAAATATATATTTCATTCTAAGCACCATATAACCACATATGAGAATTTCCAATAATACAAATTCGTTATGAGTATGGAACTCTCACCGAGGCAAGTGTATATCATAGAAATTGGCACAACTAATCGAAGGATGAGATAGTATAGTTAATAGCCACAATAAATGGAGATAAATACGTACAAAGGTACACAACAAGAGTTAATTCGGAACCATCAATCTACAAGCGCATTCACCAGTCAACAATAATGTTAGACACTATCAGCACCAAGCCCCAGTGACCAAATATGTGTATTCCCTAACACATAATTCATTGTGCCTATTGTCGATGCCAAAAATTGACAAGGTAACAACCTTTATGGGAAACTCAGTTAAAGGGGGAACTAATTGCGCTAATTGAGTGACTTCTGGGTTTTTTAAGAAGCCATCTTCTTCTATAATTTTGGGGGTGAAAAGGGGTAGAAAGAAATGAATGTAAAATAAATCTAATCTAAGGAAATGCACCAAAAAGTAGATATGGGCACAATAAACCTATCCTTCAGATATGATTTAAGGGTCATTCAGCAATCTACTACGTCTTAGGACAACAAAGATCAAAATGGAAATTTGAACAACTTATTTAATGAAATAAACTAACTTTCGCATATCTACTGAAAGGAGCAGTCAAAGAAATGGTCTTAATCAACTAACTTATATGGAAATTATAGAAGTCTACGAGAAAATTATTCAATACAATAATGGTACAGTGTACAGTTTTATCAAATAGAAAAGAAATAGAAAGGACAAACAATGGCACAATCTGCAAATCTTATACAATAAGCTAAAAAATAATACAAAAGGCCTAGTCTTTCCACAAATTTCTCTACCAATTCCCAACATTTCTTTAAAATAAGAAGTAGTATTTATAATTAAAATCCCACCGCTTGGTGAGATAACATAAAAGATCTCCAGATCATGAGTAAGGATGTGTATATCAATGATTCCCTCAGTTTTTGCAATGAAAAATATTTGAGCCATGAACGTGGTTGCCCTCAATCCAGATGCATCCCCTATGAATGATAATAGTGGTCCCAAAAAAACAAAGTGCCACCATGTGTCACCCTTTTCATGACGGCCGCTAGAACACGTGGAAAAAATGGTGAGGATATTGCTTGTTCCTTACTCCTGCATGATAAATCCTTTAGAAGATTCACATGGAAAAAGTTTGGGGCTCGAGTTTCATTCCACCTTCATTACGATGAAGGTTTGCATGTGAAGACACATGGAGGTCTTCCCTACAAATGGCGTTGTTGGTGGGGGCTGCCAAAAATGTATGTGGGTTGATGCTACATGGCATGCAATCAGGGCTCGATAGGGAAGCGAAGGGAGGAACCCTTGAAGTGTCTGAATGGGTGACATGTGGAAGCATGGTGGGAGCCACTAAGAAGATTGAAGGAAAAACCCTACGAAGAGCGTCAAATGACAAGTGGCAGCAATCGGATGGAGTCTTTGTGAACGAAGCCTGATGAGATTTTCAATAGATGAGCATGGGTTGGTACTTAGCAAAATAAAATAACCCGAAGGGAGCTAGGGTAAATTTATTTTCACAGCTTTTGGCAACTATCAGGGGCATTTTGCCTATAGAACGAGAAACCAATTTTTTTGGTTCACAGACTAGAGTCCTTTCATGGGCAACACGATCAAAGCTTGGAAAGAGCGGTCTATAGAGGCAACCATTCAACATCAAATGGAGTTGATATGTCGCGCAGATTCTCTTGCACCCATGTAGATCGATCATTTATTTGTAAGGCAATGTCGAAGATATATCGGCTCAAGACTCGAGTTGAAACACTAACCACACCATCAAAAGGGTGACACTTTCAATATCCTTTGCAGTGAGGGGCTGATTGAAAATCTGAAAAGTGGATGCATCTCACTGCTTCTCTTCAATCTTCACCACAATATGCTCCATCGTGGCCACCAATTCATCTTCAAGAAACATGGATGGTAAGCCCATCTGAGCTAGATAACAAACTTTATGGGAAACTCAGTTAAAGGGGGACCTATTGTTGGATATTGTGGTTGTGTTGCTGATATGTGATTTTCATTGATGTCAACACTATTAGCATAAATGGATTGAAGGTTGTATATGTCAAGGATATTGAGAATATTGTAATAAATATATTGCAGGCAGTCTGTGAAGCTGAGAAGGTTAGAGTGATGGAAAGTTTTGTACATTGATGATCAAAAGGCACACATTAAAGGGTTTGTTGCTAAGCCTATCTAGTATGTTGTTTTAAAGTTTCAGAGGTGTGAATCAAGAATTGAGAAAGTTATGAATTTATGTGTTCCTAAAGTTACTCAGTTACTGTAGCAGGTGTTTTTGGAAGATGTAATTGCAATTCTAATGAATTGAGTTTTTGTGTACACTCCTGGGATATTCAATGATGTTTCTAGATCGTGCTCTATCAATTTTGTACATTTACGTTGATTGGTGTGTTCATGATCAAAGATCTTCCATTATGTGTTCAAGTTTTCATGTTCTTGGTCAACATGATGATGGTAGCATGTTGTGAATCCTTATGGATTAATATTTTATTGTTTGGCATGTTCGAGGATATTGATTTAGGTCCTCACTATGTTGTGACCAACTTAGGTTGGTGTGCATTGAGATTTGTTCATGTATTGAAGTCGACTGTCATAATTTATTCTTTATTTTGTGGCCGACAGAGTTGTTGATGAAAACTCATGTAGCGGATATATAAGAATGATTGTTTTCTTCATTTTGAAGTATGCTCGGTGAATATAAGAAAATTGTACGAATAAAGATCAAGCTTTGTAGAAGCTAATTTATGTGGCTAACCGAAACTATCATCAAGCTTTGTAGAAGCTAATTTCTTAGTTCAAATATGTAAGAGAGTTATTGAAAAAGTTTGGCATGGAAGACTCAAAGCTAGTTGGTACACCCATGGTAACCAAATGCAAGCTAACATAGAATGATGATTCTCCTAAGCCTAATCAAACAAGATATAGTGCAATGATTGGTGGATTGTTATATTTGACTCAGACCAGACTAGACATTATGAATGTTGTGTGCATGGTTATTAGATATCAACTTGATCCAAAGGAATCACATGTGACTACAATAAAGAGAATTTTCATATACTTAAAAGGAACAATTGATTTACGTCTTTGGTATCCTAAGGATGATGAATGCCTTTACAGATGCAGATTGGGCAGGAGATGTGGATGATAGGAGAAGTACAAGTGGTGGTACATTCTTCCTAGGGAAGAAGTTAGTGTCTTGGCTAAGTAAAAAGCAGAACTCTATTTCCTTATCTACTGCTGAGCCAAAATATATTGTTGTTGCAAACAACTGTACTCAAGTATTGTGGATGAAGCAGATGCTAAGAGATATTAGAGTTGAGTATGATGAGTCTATTGCTACATTTTGTTAGAATTCAAGTTCCATAAATTTTTCTAAGAATCTGATGCTACACACAAAGACAAAACATATATCTATCAAGTATCACTTTTTGAGAGACAAAGTGAGTGATAAAGAGGTCATATTGGAATATGTGCCCACAAAGGAACAAATTTCAGAAATATTTACTAAACCATTGCCTAAGGATAATTTTGAGTATCTCAGGGGAAAGTTAGGGGTAATTTATCCTCCTAATCTAAACTAAGATACAATTCTTTGCATCAATCCGTGCACCTACAGTCAGATTTTGTTTCGGATTGATGTTATGATTGTTAGCTACTCAGGGGAGTATTCAGATGATTTAGATGATATGTGGTTCAGAGCTTGTGTATCTTTTCCATTGATGTCAAAGGGGGAGAAGAGCAATGTGAAAAATCTTTGTAGAAGAAAGGGGGAGATGTGTAATAAGTACTAAGAGGGAGAGGTGGAAGAGCAATAGAAGAATGGGTTGAGAAGAGTTAGTTGTGTTGATGGTATTTTTCACATCATGTGTTGCCATCAATACCAAAGGGGGAGATTGTTGGATATTGTGTTTGTTTTTTTATATGTAGTTGTCATTGATGTCAACACTATTAGCATAAATGGATTGAAGGTTGTATATGTCAAGGATATTGAGAAAATTGTAATAAATATATTGTAGACAGTCTGTGAAGCTGAGAAGGTCAGAGTGATGGAAATTTTTGTACGTTGATGATCAGAAGGTGCACATTAAAGGGTTTTTTTCTGAGCCTATCTAGTATGTTTTCCAAAAGTTTCAAAGGTGTGCATCAATAATTGAGAAATTTATGAAGTTATGTGTTCCTATAGTTACTCAGTTATTGTAGCAGGTGTTTTTTGAAGATGTAATTCCAATTCCGATGAATTGAGTTGTTGTGTATGTTCCTAAGATGTTCAGTGATGTTTTTAGATCATTATCTATCACTATGGTATGTCTGTGTTGATTTGTGTGTTTGTGATCGAATATTTTCCTTTGTGTGTTTTATTTTTCATGTTCTTGGCCGACATGATGGTGGTAGTGTGTTGTGTATCCTTATGGATTAATATTTTATTTTTTGGCATGTTCGAGGATGTTGATTTAGGTCATCACTATGTTCTGACCAACTTAGGTCGGTGTGCATTGAGATTTGTTCATGTATTGAGGGTGACAATTGTAATTTATTCTTTATTTTGTGGCCAACAGAGTTGATGAAAATTCATGTAGCGGATATATAAGAATGATTTTTTTCTTCATTTTGAAGTATGCTCCGTGAACGTAAGAGAAATGTGTGAATAAAGATCAGATCATTTTATTTTAGAGCAGAGTGTGAAGAAGATTGAGCAAAGTGTGAAGAAGTGTTTATGTTCCTAACCGAAACTATCATCAAGCTTTGTAGAAGCTAATTTCTTAGTTCAACCTCATCAGATGGATTTAATCTGATTGTTTTATGTAAGGCAGTGAGTCTTCCCTTTGAGAAATGACCTCTAGGCAGTGTGCTTGAATGCATGTGCATTCCCTATTCATTCTTTCATTATACTTCTAACAGGGTATAATCTTGTGGACTAACATCCACTGTGGTTTTTCCCCTAATAGAGTTTCCATGTATAAAATCTTGGTGTTCACGTGTCTCTGATGTGTTGTTGATTTATGCTTTCACTATTAATTATCAAATATGAGATTAAAGTTTGATGAAAGTTGAATAACTGTAAATTTTGTAACAACTGATTTATCCCCCCCTCTCAGTTTTCTATCCTTGTTTTTTCAACACCTGTTGCGCTAAATTGAGTGACCTCCGAGTTTTTAAAGAATCTGACTTCTATAATTTTGGGGTTGAAAAGGGGTAGAAAGAAACAAATATAAAATAGATCTAATCCAAGGAGATGCACCACAAAGTAGATGTGGGCACGATAAACCTATCTAAGATATGATTTAAGGTTCATTCAACAATCTGCTATGTCTCAGAACAACAAAGATCAAAATGGAAATTTGAACAACTTATTCAATGACAGAAAATAACTTCCATATATCTACTGAAAAGAAGAGTCGAAGGCATGGTCTTAATCAACTAACTTATATTGAAATTATAGAATTCTATGAGAAAATTATTCAATACAATAATGGCACAGTATATAGTTTTATCAAATAGTAAAGAAACAAAAAGGTCGAAAAATGGCACAATCTATGAATCTTATACGATAAGATAAAAACAATACAAAAGGCCTAGTATTTCTAGAAATTTCTCTGCCAATTCCCAACATTTCTTGAAAAGAAGAAGTAGTATTTATAATTAAAATCCCACTGCCTAGTGATCCGATAACAAAAAAGATCCCTAGATCATGAGTAATGATGTGTATAGAAATGATTCCCTTGGTCGTTGCAATAGAAAATATTTGGGTCATGAACGTGGTCGCCCTTGATCCAAGTGCATCCCCTATGAATGATAGTAGTGGTCCTAGCAGAAGAGAGTGTTGACATGTGTTGCCCTTTTCACGACGGCCACTAGAACATGTGGAAACAATGTTGAGGTCGTTGCTTGTTCATTAGTCCTACACGATAAATCCTTTAGAAGACTCAAGTGGAAAAAGGTCAAGGTCCAAGGTTCATTCCACCCTCATTGTGATGAAGTCTTACATGGTGAAGACACGTGGAGTTCTTCCCTACAAATGGCGCTACTAGTGGGGGCCTCCAAAAAATGTATGCGGGTTGATGCTATGTGGCATGCGATTGGGGCCTGATATGGAAGCGAAGAGAGGAACCCTTGAAGTGTTTGAATGGCCAACACGTGGAAGTACGGCAAAAGCCGCTAAGAAGAGCAAAGGAAAATCCCTACGAAGAGCGCCTAGTTGACAAGTGGTAGCAATCGGATGGAGTCTTTGTGAGTGGAGCCCGATGATGTTTTCAATAGATGAGCATGGGCCAGTACGTGGAAAATAAAATAAACCAAAGGGAGCTAGAGGAAATTTATTTCCACAACTTTTGGCGACTATCAGGGGTGTTTCTCCTGTGGAACGACAAACCCAAAATTTCTGGTTCACGGACCAAAGTCCTTTCATGGATGACACGAACAGAGCTTGGAAAGAGCAGTCTATAGAGGCAACCATTCGACATTGGATGGAATTGATATGTCGCGCAAATTATGTTGCGCTCCATGTAGATCGATCATTTCTTTGTAAGGAAGAATCAAAGATATATTAGCCTATGACTCGAGTTGAAATAGCAGCCAAACTATCGAAAGGGTGACACTTTCAATATCCTCCATAGTGAGGGGCTGATTGAAACTCTAAAAAGTGGATGCATCCCACTGCTTCTCTTCAATCTTCACCACAATATGCTCCACCGTGGCCACCGATTCATCATCATGAAAATGGGATGGTAATCCCATCTGAGTTAGGTGGGAGAACTTTGCCCACATGTTATACATGGTTCACTCTAATGCAGTGGCACACTCGCTAGCATTAAGGATAGCAATGTGGCAATGGATAAAATTTTTGGTTGTTTTGGCATCAACCTTCATGTCTTCAATCCCCACACTTGCCAAGAATTCATCTGGGACCATATATAGTTTATCCAACAACCCTCTAGCCTTAGGAACTCTCTCCATGATAGATTGAGAGAAACACTCGATCATTCCACAAACCTCCCTGCCTAAGCTTGTTGCATCTACCATAAATTGGATCATCGGCTGGAGAGTCAGGCAAAATTCCTTAACCCTTTCCGAGTATGAAATATATAGTTGTTGGACCACTTGAAGGAGGCCTAACTAGGTGGCAGGAGGTTGGGCAGAGCTCTTCAAAAGGACAATTTTTGCATCCCTCATCTCCATATTATGCGCTAGCTCTGCAACCCTTTGGTTCACTATGGTGAGTTGTCCTTGCAAGACCTATGATTCTGCGATCCAACTTGCCTCGGCTCATTCCTGGTTTGTTGCTTTGTTCTCCAAGGAAAATTTCATCTCTTGGACCTCATTTTCTAGTTGGGTTCAGTGGACATCAAATTTTCCATCCTTCTGCTTCTCTAGTGCAACACATTAGCGATCAAGCTCTTCATTCTTTTGTTGTAGTTCCTTCTCTACCCGTGCCAATTGGTCTTGATAGCCCTAGTTTTTCTGTTGTAGCTCAGTGATCAGTTTGGGATCGAAAGATTGGAACTTTTCCAATTCCTCTTGAAGCTTAGCCTTCTTTGTCTCTATTTGTTGTGATAAGTGTTTAAATTTAGCATCTCTCACCTTTTCCTTTTCCAATAATACCTTGATCCTCTCCTTGACATTTTTCAGCTCTTCCTCCTTCTTCAGTTGGTGACCAGACTTAAGGAAGTGGATGGTCACTATTTGTTGCATTTCCTCCATTAGCTCCACCTTGTCCTGTGGTCGACCTATTCTTAGATCGAGCCCCATGGCATACATATTTTAATCATCTAGTTGCACCTCCTCTTGCGGCTTGATGATAGTTAGGTACATAGTCGCAAAATGTAGCATTTGCTGAGCCTTGTTGAAAATAGTCTATACTTTCAAAATCAACTGGATTTTTAGCATCCTTGGCCCTTTGTTTCTGGACTCTATGTTCCTGTGCCTGTTTAGTTTTATCGCCCTCGTACAAGAGCTCTCCTGGCGATCTGATGAGCCCACCCATAAAAGTTGCACCGAGAGGAAGGGCAAAAGGAAATGAGAGGGTAGAGGCCCCATGTGATTTCTTCTTTAGAAGACTGACTGCTTGAGTAGAGGAAGGAGGGATATTCCAATACCTATCCTATGAATTGATAGGAGGACTCGAGGGAAGTGGTGTCATGGCGAACTCCATTTGTTGAACAAAATGGACTGGGGCCGACACAATAGCAGCAACAAAGGTATCAATGGTAGTTGCGAAAGTAGAATGTGAGGCGTTAGCGAACACGAAATGGGCTAAAGCGAAAGGTGTTAAGGTCCGTGGAGCAGTAAAGGTAAATGGTGCCACATGAGAGAATTGTGTGAAACCTCCCGTGACCATGGAAGCAGAGGTGGAAAAGGAAGGTTCAATGCTTGTAATGAGTGGTGTCATAGACACAGTAGGGGTTACTAAAGACTACGAAGCAAGATAAGAGGGAGTGAAAGATACTTGCAAAATGAATGATTGATATCCCTAGCTCGTTGCGGGCTCTTGGCACGCCATGGGCTCCTATGAAAACTCTCTAGAAGATGTTTCAGTGCACTGCCGCTTGGTGGGTGGTGATTCCTCCACCATGATTGTCTTTGATTATTATGATTGTGTGGTTCTAGGCCTCTTTGTGATCCAGGTGCGAGTCAGCAAAGCCCTCGCACACGATATATTTACATGCACATTCAAAGAAACCTTGCCAGATTTCTTTATTTCCTTCCCTTTCTACTAGGTTGAGGCCGTTTGAAGCTCTACTTCCAGTTTTTCTCCACTGATACATTCCTCATCCTCCTCTCGATCAACATCTCTATCATTACTATCGTCTAAATTGGGGTACTCATCATTGCATAGTTTTTCAAAATTGTCATCCATTTGTCAGTGAGATGGATTTCCTAGTGGTAAATCCATAAATCCCTAATTTTCTCTTCACTCCAATTGTAATTATTCGCCAAATTATTGCAAAGAGTATCCCCAATCGACTTTGTTTCATCATATTTCACTTTCTAAAAATAGAACTTGAGCCATTTCAGTCGACTATCTCTATCTAGAATATGGACCAGGTCCACCATCATTTCATCTGTATCCTCCATTAGATTTCATCACTTTTCCCAGTAAGGTTGGGGACTGTTCGTTACCTCGACATATTCATTTGGTAAGTTATTTTTGGGGTTGTAATCCCATTTATCACAGATCCATGCCAGTCCCATATGAGCCAAATTTTCTTCCAACAATTCATGATTTTGCTTCTTGGCCATGATCACCATTTTGAAGCTCATTGGACAGCTAAAAAATCCTTTCTTCTTAGATTTTCCTGCAAAAGGTGAAATCAATAGTCGATACTTGGTGGAACATTTCAAGGGCCAGTATCCGATCTATAAGACATGCCGAAAGCTAGAAAGGCTCCCCAGTGAACCCACGCATTTGGATGAATGTGAAATTCTCCCCCAAAAATCAATCGCACTTTGGAGTGAAATTCTGCATGAACTCAATTTGGTTTGAGTTGAGCTGCAAGATACTATCATCATCACTCAAATCTTGCAAAATTGGAGTCAAGAAATAATCTAAAAATGCGTAATATTCATATGTTGCAAAGAGGAGAGGATTCCATACCGATACTGGATTTTTTCATTGATTTTCATCAAAAATGGCCAAACCCATATGCCTCTAGAAGAATTCGGGGTTTTCATGCAAAAAAATGTATGCAAGGAAAGATGAAAACCTGAGCCTCTATTGCGTCTTGTACTCTACTATCTAGTTTAGTATTTCCTGAATAAGGAATTTTGTGAAGTCGTACCAAAAAAGAGAGTGCTTCCTACATAGCTGGAACCCCAAACCTAGTTGAAAGTCTTCAACATATCTGTCAATATCCAAGCCACAAACAAATGTCATCATTGAGAAAGCATCTTTCATGTCCTCTTTGAAACCTCTATGCGTAATTGGGTTCGATATCTTTTTCTTCTGATCATCCTTGGAATTTGAGGTAAATCCAGAGCAAGATCTTTGGTTCTCCATATGCTCTCTCCCCTTGATGGGGTGAATGAATACATCATTTTGACCTTGTGGCTTTGCTCTGGGATGCACAGCATATCCCAGATAGCCTCTTTGCAGATGATAACACTTAGCTCTTTTCCCTTGATGGTGTTGGTAGCCGGGTTGAAATTTTTGATGGCTTCGTCGACCAATTTTGGGTAGTAGTGCATGAATGAGACCATATATTGTGGGAGCCCACTGAACCAACACTTCTAAACCAAGGATTCCAAGTCACTATTTCTCTTCATCCTTTTGCAGGCCTCCCTAAGACTCTTAGGGTTCTTTGTGAGGATGGGATCATGAATACTATCCCACTCCTCCTTAATTTGGTTGTGATCCATGTGGGTATTTGGATTTTCTGAAACCCTTGTATTCACCCATATTGGCTTATCTGGTATACCGAGCAAAGCATAAGAGACATTCTAGAAAAAATAGGCTATTGGCGTTGCACGCATGGCTTCATATAAACTTTGTCTTTTCTCACCCTATATTTTTGCTTGCAAACTCTGGGTTGCCTCCATCATTTGAAAACTTCTACTCATAAATCACACTGAAGCAATATGAATGAAACCTAAAACATTATGCAAGGCTTTGAACGCAAACCCAGATAGCCTCTTGCTTCAGGTTCATTCCACACCGGGGAATTGAATCTTCTACAATTACCTCTGTACTTTCGTTGCTTCGTTCTTCTCAGCAATTTTGCACTTCAAAGTCTCTTTGTGTAGTCAAGAATTTTTATGCTTCGTTTAGCTCTTGCATGAGAGACTTAACTTTTTCTTTGATTTTCGTCTTTCAACCGGTAGACAATGGTTGCCTTTCTGCATTTAATTCGGCATGTACCTCCCGCTCTCTGGCTTATGCGAAATGAACTACTTGCCTTTTTCAAAAGACAAGAATTCATAATTACATTAATGATCACGTCCTTTAGTGCAATTTTCCTGGGAAAATGAGTCGCTAGTGCAATGCTTTCTATCCTTTCGCATGCGTTGGCAATTAATATCCCAAAATGAATAATTAAGCCAAGGTCGTAATGAGTACTCAGAAAATATTTGCGTTTAGCCTTGGAGCTCAAAACGACCGACAACATGACACGTCAACATTCATTCATGTGAGCTATCACATGGGACTTCCACCAATTTAGTCTAATTGATTTCCACTCCTTAATTTTGCATGTAGCAATTTGTACCTGCAGACGCAATTGGGCTGGAAAATGAGCAGGCTTTTGGTGGAATTTTTGAGTTAATACTCGATTAGACTCATGTTTATGGCATGTGGCTACCTCAGATATTTCTATAAATAGGCCCTATCACAGTAGAAAAATCACACTTAGCGATTAACAAAATTTGGCATTAGGTGATTGGCTGAGATTATCGTTTAGGCAGTTGAGTAAGCTTTGAATTTGCGTAAAGCATAAACCTAGGTATTTGAACAGAGTTAGGTACCATGAACACCCCAATTACGTTGGTCTGCAACAAGTCCCAAACGGATTTTCTAGCGGAGATTTCAAACAAGCGTCTCAAGTGCATGACCAAAAACAAGCATTTTTTAGCTATTATAGCCATGGAATGGGTTTTGGGTAGGGATTGAATTGATTATGAAGATAAGTATCGGGTGAATATTGATGCCTTCTTCCATTTCATTGCTTCATTTTTTGATATTGAGGTTCCTAAGGTCACGATTTTTTGTTTGACGCTCCATAGTTTCCCATAGAAGTACCTCGACGACCTCAGAGAGGTAGTGAACCATGCGTTCTATGGCATGGGCCTTCCTGTTGTCAGTGACCTATGGAGGCATATTGAAGAAGACACAATGGTACCATGAGTGCCATTCCTGAGCAGGTTCTAGCTTCTCTCACTAGTTGAGCATCATGAGAGAGCTACTCATGCATGCCACTTTCTACTACACTACTACAATGTGGTTTTGTTCTACGACATAGATTGGTACACAGACTTCAAGAACCTCATGTTTCCTTTATTGTTGGTTCTTGATGTTGATGTTGTTGATCCCGATCTCATTTCTATTGGTGATAACCTTCCTGCTGCCAAGAAAAATTATTCCTGATACTGAAGATGATGCTCCTGCTCTAGATGATTGAAACTTAAAATACTTTTTTGCCTCTATTGCATAGATATGCCTGAAAAAAGGCTTGTGTGTATATATAGAAGCTACATAGTATAAAAAAATACCCTTTGAACATATGGCCTCATACCCATTTTGAAATGTATTTATCAAGGCACACACACACACACACACACACACACACACACACACACACACATATATATATATATATATATATATATATATATATATATATATATATATATAACGAATGTACTTGCTTGTCTTAAACCTCTTGTTTTCATTCTTGTGTTTCTTCAATATTGATTGAATTGAATTCTTTGCATATGAATCATTTTTTATTTTCTTCTTTCTACAATAATGGGCTCCATGAATTTCTCTAATTCCCACACTTTGGACTTATTGGAAAGACTAGACGACAAAACACGAGGGGAAAAATAATTACACTTTTCACATATCTACACTATTTAGAGTAACTGAAGCTTAATTGATCAATTTTAAGTTTTGTTAATCAGAATATCCAGTGCTTCTTGTTCCATGTTCTCCAATTCAAATGCATTATGTTGTTTACACTTAATTATTTTAAAACGGGCCTCCCAGAGACTGACAAATTTTCCATGTTGGCCAGGCTTTGCAGCCCTTTCATTGAATTTTAGTACTAGGTCCCCGCACTTTAGACCTTAGTCCGAAGCTTTCTTGTGGAACCATTTCTTAACCAGCTGTTGGCAATTGGTCATAGCTATTAGGTATTTTTCCCTCTTTTTTTGCACTTCAAGCAATTTGGCCAACAAAACCTCCATAGCTCTATTCTCCTCAATTTCTAGAGACTTGAGTAGTTGTAGCGTAGGTATCTCCATAGAGATAGGCAACAACGCCTCTTTCCCATACACTATCTCGTATGGTGAAGATTTCAGGGCTTGCTTAGGAGTTATTCGGTTCGCCCATAGTGTTGTCCAGAGGTTCTTATGCCATTCTTTCTCATGATTTGACCCAATTCTTTTAATGATTTGGACCAAATTTTTGTTAGTCGACTCCACCAGACCGTTCCCTTGCGGGTATTAATTCGATGATGTCTTCAAGAATATGCCATGCATAAGTAAAAAATAGCATACCTTATGTTGGTTTTTTCAAAATACAACCCAACTAAGATTTGTAATTCTCTAAGAGGTAGCCAACCTCTATATTAAAGAACCACAAAGGCTAGTGGCCAGCTGACAAGATTCAGTCAAAGACTAACATCTCCTACACTTCTAGATCTGTACGACCAAGGTGGGTAAACCTAAATGTGTTCATAAGAATGTTTTATGACTTGGTAAGAAAACTTATTCTTATAGATTACAATCCCAACATAGGTAATGAGATAGTAATTACTCTCAATATTGGCAGACCAAAGAATAATAACAACTATCTTAGAGCAATGGGATTGAAGACTTCAATGTAAGATTTGTCTCTCGCACAGAGATAGGGTTTAATATTTTGTTGTGTTCAGCTCTTAGACCACCATGTTTAGAATTATAGTCCCATAGTAATCTTGAAGAAAAATAGCAAGTGCCTCATCCATTGGCTAGGAGTCATACAAAGCAATCCTAAATGTATAATCATAAATCTATAACTCATTTTCAAGAAATTTCATTAACTCATTGAGCTAAAGCAGGGAAATGAAGAATACATTCAAATATACCATTGAAAGTGAATGAAAATATCATTGATAGGCTCATTCACAACTTATGACACACAATTAGGAGAGAAATTGTGATGCAGGTGCAATCTTTCTAAACCTATTATTAGAGTTTGTTAATCTAGATCAAATAATGAGGTAGTAAAGCTCTCACAAATTAGTTTCAACTAATAGATATGTGGTTGAGAAATTATAGGGATTTATCCAGATTAGTTTTAGCCTTTGTTTAGCCTATTTTCTAGTATAAAAATGGGCCTACGTTGTAGCCTATGGATAGGGGCAAGAAGTGGAGAAGAATAATGTAAAGTTTGTCTAACAATTTATTTTCCCATATTCATAGTCTTGTTTCAATTTATTTGTACGTTTATTTTTTTCCTGATCTTGCTATCCACCATTATCCACCATTTGGTACTAGAGCCTAAGGCTATAAGATCTAGTCTCAGCAAATCATAGTAGAATTGAAGTGAAAATCTCATAGGAGATGCAGATCAATGTTTGTTTTTTCAAGCCGCTAAGACTAGGCGATGAACGCTATCCAAGATAGATCGTTGTGTTTGCATAAAGGAGATTGCCGCTAAAAGGAGAAAAGCTCACCACTAAGCCAAGTAGATCACTGGTAGCAAGATGTTGGAAAAGATGTTGATAAGGGAAGGTCTCCACAGAAATAAGAGATTTTGTATCTCAATGCATGCATTGGTTACACAATGAAGCTTCTTTCAATAAAGGCTGCAGCCATCCAAGACACATCACTAGAGATAGAATCTGCCACCAAGGTTGCAGGAAAAGGTGGAAGAAATCACCAAAGAACAGCCACAGCTGTTGGAAGAAAAAGTTGAAAAGTTTTCCCATTCAAAGGCCACTGAAGATTGAAAGTCGTCCACATAAGAAGAGTCATTGTTATTGCAGAGGAGGCCATCATAGCTCAGAAAGGAAGGATGGAAATTTGTGTGAAGAATTGTTAAAAGAAGGCGTCATTGTGAAGGTTGCTGTCGAAAAAAATCAGTCCTGGTAAAATGCCCATAACTTTCTCGTTTCTCAATGAAATTGAGAAATTCAAAATGTTCTAGAAAGATAGGAGAAAGGAGCATCAAAAGCCATCAATAATTTAGAAGAATTCATTCTAGTAAATGAACAGTTTTATTCAGAAGGTGACGGGTTTTTATTGGAATATGTGCGAGTAATTCTATGAATTTAAATTTAATATTGTTTGCATATTTGAAATATCTTTTATTAATGATCCATCATATAAAGTGAAGAAGAGAGCAATTTGATCTTAGCAAGAATCAAAATTTGTATGAGTAGAAGATTATTTTTCAGCCCTATACCTTTATTGGTATCTACAAGTGAAGAGGTCATAGTCGTCACAAGAGAAGATCTTCTTTGTCAAGAGATGGCATTCAGAGTTCGAGGAAGAGGACGAGGACGAGGAAGACAAGCTACAAATGTAGAGATTCTTGAAGAGATGAGACAAATACAAGTACGGTTGCAAGCTATGGAGCTTGCACAAGGAGGAGGCATTGACATGAATGATGTCAGTGATGAAGAGGAGGAACCTCAAGAAGAAGCAGTTGAAGAAGGATTTGAAACAAGACTCGTCAAGGCAATTTTGAGAGCGAGTTCGAAACCCAAGTTGGAGGTGCCTATGTATGAAGGTAGCTTGGATTCTGAGAAATTGATTGACTGGATCAGTGAAATGGAGAAATATTTTGAGTATGAAAATGTTGCTGATGAGAAAAAAGTGAGATTTGTTGTAACCCGATTGAAGGGTCATGCATCTCTCTGGTGGGATGGAATTCAAGATGAAAGGAGACAAAAAGGCAAGCCAAAGATCAAGAACTGGGAAAGGATGGTAGCTAAACTAAAAGGTAAATTCTTGCCTAAAGATTACCAACTTAATCTTTTCAAGAAATTGCAAAATCTTAAGCAAAAAGAAATGTCGATTAAAGATTATACAAAAGAATTTTAAATGTTGACCATTAGAGCTGGTCATATTGAAGACGATACAGAAAAGGTGGCTCGATATCTTAATGGACTAAGATACAATATTCAAGATGAGATTAACCTTCAGTGTCCAAGAACAGTGGAGGAAGCATATCAATATGCTCTCAAAGCAGAGGAAAAACTTTTTAGAAAACAAGCACAAAGCTCGAGAGGGAGAAGTAGAAATTTCAGAGGAAGAGGATCACCAAGTGGAAGAGGTCAGTGGAAAGCTCATACAAAAGAAGCAAGTAGCTCACATCACCAAGAACACTCCTCTTGAGGTAATGATTCTTTTAGAGAAAGAAGACCTTATTCAAGAGGTAGAGGTAGAGGATTTGTTGGAAAATGTTTTAAATGCAATCAATATGGTCATAGATCTTATGAGTGTCCAGAAAATCAAAGAAGTGCACACATTGCTCAAGCTGAGGAAGAGACTACAGAATCACCTGTTCATACAGATGTACCTGAAGTTGGAGAATCACTACTTATGAAGCGAGTTCTACTTAAACCAAATAAGGAAATCCACGAGCCTGCACAAAGGAAAGCACTATTTAGAACTACCTGTAAAACAAAAGGTAAATGTTGTAAAGTTATTATTGACAGTGGAAGCACTGACAATCTTGTATCCATTGAAATGGTTGATAAGTTAGGCTTGAAAAAGACAACACACCCAACTCCATATAAGGTGTCTTGGCTGCAAAAAGGACATCAAATATTGGTAAATGAACAGTGTCAAGTAGAGTTTCAAATAGGGAGTTACAAAGATAAAATAATATGTGATGTTATGCCAATGGATGTCTGTCATATTCTCTTAGGCAGACCTTGGTAGTTTGATAGAAAGGCAATCCATGATGGAAGATGTAACACATATACTCTTGAAAAAGATGGACATAAACACACACTGATACCCCTTAAGGATGAAAATGCAGTTGAGGAGGTCAGTCCTAAGGTGTTAATGGTAAGTGGGAAAGAATTTTTGCATCAAATCAAAAATGAGGAGGTAAATTTTGCTCTAATTGGAAAACCAAAAGTAATTCTTACAAGCACAAATTTGGTTGATTTACCTCTAGAAGTTCAGAAAATATTAATGAATTCATTGATATTGTTGTGGATGATTTGCCTAATGAGTTGCCACCGATGAGAAGTATCAACCATCATATTGATCTCATTCCAGGAGCTAACTTGCCAAACAAAGCAGCCTACAGAATGACTCCAAGGGAGAATGAAGAGATAAAAGCCCAAGTACAAGATTTGCTTGACAAAGGATTGGTCAGAGAAAGTGTAAGTCCATGTGCAGTTCCTACAGTGTTGAGTCCAAAAAAAGATGGAGGATGGAGAATGTACACAGATTCCCGAGCCATAAACAAAATTACTATCAGGTATAGATTTCCTTTGCCTCGTATGGATGATTTAATAGATTGTTTGAGTGGTGCTAAGTATTTTTCCAAAATAGATTTAAAAAGTGGGTATCATCAGATTAGAATAAGAGAAGGTGATGAATGGAAAACCGCATTTAAAACAAATGATGGGCTTTATGAATGGTTAGTAATGCCATTTGGTTTAAAAAATGCTCCAAGCACTTTTATGAGGTTAATGAATGAAGTTCTTAAGGAATTCACAAGAAAATTTGTAATAGTCTATCTGGATGATATTCTAATATATAGTCAATCAAAGGAAGAACACCTCAAACATTTAAGATTGGTTTTGAATAAATTGAAACAGGAAAAACTTTTAATCAATCTTAAGAAATGCACATTTCTAAAGCCCGAGTTGATCTATTTGGGTTTTGTAATATCTAGAGATGGTTTGAAAATGGATCCTGAAAAAGTTAAAGCTATAATAGATTGGCCTACTCCAAGGAATATCTTTGAGGTAAGAAGTTTTCATGGACTAGCTAGTTTCTACAGAAAGTTCATAAGAAACTTCAGTGGTATTTGTGCTCCGATTGTTGAAACAATCAAGGGAAATAAACAGTTGTTCCAATGGACTAAGGAAGCAGAAGTAAGTTTTCAATTACTTAAGAAAAAGATTACTAAACAACCTGTTTTAGCTTTACCTGATTTTGGTAAACTTTTCCAAGTTGAATGTGATGCTAGTGGAATGGCTGTAGGTGTCATTTTAAGTCAGGAAGGTAAGCCAATTGCTTACTATAGTGAGAAATTGAATGATCCAAGAAAGAAATATTCTTCATATGACAAAGAATTTTATGCTCTTGTTCAAGCTTTGAAAAAATGGAGGCATTATTTAATGCCTAAGGAATTTGTATTGTATATTGATAATCATGCATTGAAGTTCATCAGTAACCAAACCAAATTAAATCAAAGGCATGTAAAATGGGTTGAATTTCTGCAAAATTTTACCTTTGTTATCAAACATAAAAGTGGACAAACTAACAAAGTTGCAGATGCTTTAAGTAGAAGAAGCTTGATCATGTAGGGATCTGAAGTAAGTATAATGGGTTTTGATGACCTAAAGGAGATGTACAAGGAAGATATAGATTTCAAAGAAGCATATGAAGCATGTATAAATCCTCTTAGTAGGGATAGAAGTCCTTGGATGGATTTCATGATACAGGAGGGTTTATTGTTCAAAGGAAGTCAACTTTGCATTCCAAGAAGTTCCATGAGAGAGAACTTGCTAAAGGAGAAACACAGCAGCAACTTAGCAGGATATTTCGGGCAAAACAAGACACTAGCTCAAATGAACACACACTATTATTGGCCAGGTATGAGTAATGATGTTAAGAAGTTTGTAGAAAGATGTAAAGTGTGTCAACATGCCAAAGGAAGCAGTTAGAATGCAGGTTTATATCAGCCATTGCCGATTCCCAACAGGCCATGGGATTCAATCAGTATGGACTTTGTACTTGGTTTACCCAGAACTCAAAAAGGGCATGATTCAATCTTTGTAGTAGTTGATATATTTTCTAAAATGGCTCATTTTATTCCATGTACAAAAACAAGTGATGCTACTAACATTGCAAATTTATTCTTCAAGGAGATAGTTCGACTACATGGACTTCCTAAAAGCATTCTCTAATTGAGACACTAAATTTGTAGGGCACTTTTGGAGGACTCTTTGGAAAAAGTTGGGCACCAATCTAAGCTTCAGCTCAGCTTACCATCCTCAAATGGATGGACAAACAGAAGTAGTCAATAGAAGCCTTGGAAACATCTTGAGGAGTTTGGTCAGTATGCATCCCAAACAGTGGGACTTAGTACTTGCACAAGCAGAGTTTGCATACAATGACTCACCTAACATAAGCACAGGTATGAGTCCTTTTCAAATTATGTATGGCATGCATCCTAGAGGAGTATATGAGTTGAGAAATTTGGGTAAAATGGAAACACGAAGTGCAGATGGTGAAGATTTTTCCAGTGTAATGCAAGATTTGCATGAACAGGTAAAAAGGAAACTTGAAGAAAATACTATCAAGTATAAGAAGAGAGCTGATCAGAAAAGAAAAGAAGTCAATTTCAATGTTGGCAACCTTGTTTTAGCTCATCTCATCAAACAGAGATTTCCAAAAGGTGAATATAATAAATTAAAGGCTAAGAAAATTGGTCCTTGCAAAATTTTAAGGAAATTTTCTAGCAATGCATATGAAATAGAGCTTCCACTAGGCATTGGAATATCTCCCATTTTCAATGTTGCAGATTTATACCCTTTCAAAGGTGAAGAAGAAATAATCGAAGTTCCTGAAGAGGAGGAAGTGTAGGATGTTGAATGGGAGAAGTAGTTACCCAAGGAAATACCAAAACAACCTGAGGACATCTTGGACAAGAAAGTGGTCAAGAAAACAAGGGGCAAGGAATATTTCCAATACTTAGTCAAATGGAAGGGATCCCCACTTGAAGATGCAACATGGATGACAGCTTCAGAACTATCCAAGCATGGTACAAGTGTTGAATACCTCATGGATAGGAGTCCATGAACATTTCTTTTGTTCCTTGGGAGTCTGATGCAGGCGCAATCTTTCTAAACCTATTATTAGAGTTTGTTAATCTAGATCAAATAATGAGAAGTAGTAAAGCTCTCACAAAATCTCCGAATAAAATTAGTTTCAACTAATAAATATGTGGTTGAGAAATTATAGGGATTTATCCAGATTAGTTTTAGCCTTTGTTTAGCCTATTTTCTAGTATAAAAATGGGCCTACGTTGTAGCCTATGGGCAGGGGCAAGAAGTGGAGAAGAATAATGTAAAGATTGTCTAACAATTTATTTTCCCATATTCATAGTCAATTTATCTGTACGTTTATTTTTTTCCTGATCTTGCTATCCACCATTATCCACCAAATTGTGTCAAAATGATTATCATTTATTGATTGAATATCTATAACTACATTAGAAAGGCTTGCTTGCTTCATAGACAACTGATCGGAAAAGATGTTAACTAAAGCCTCCAAGAAAACTACAGTAAAAAGAACTAACTGTACATATATTCAAAACTTTCAGGATCCAAAATTCAACCCTAACAATGAGCCATGAAATCTCCTTTATAGGATAGGATAGCAACAAAGCATTGGGATACATTGTTAATTTCAAAATTGAATTTCATTTAGAATGAAATTCGAATTCACATTCCTCATCATTGGATAGAAAAGTGCATGATCCGAGGAATCAAAAAATGATTACACAATAACTAGTTGGAGAAACACAAAATTGCATGCCAGGCACGCACACATCCACATCAACAAGATGAAACACCAGGAAAATTACCACCCACAACCAACAAACCCAACACTAGCAACCATTAAGTAGACACATGACCCCGATACAAGTGACCGCTTCTAGTTCTTGCCTCAGTTAAAGGTGAAACCACCTTCTTTCCTCTAGCCACATCAGCGCAACACCCAACAACCTAGCACGGTGCCACTGTAGTTATTGGTTCAACTGCAAAGACCTCCTCGTTCACTCCCATGATCTTGGTTAAGGATGCCAGGTAACATCGGTAATCTAAGTCAGTTTCGGACCCGTCACCATCAGAATCTGATGAAATCAAAATAGGGGATGAGCAATGCTCTGACCTTTTTCCAGAACTTTTAGTAGCAACTTAATGTGTTATGGGAGTAGGTTATTCCTTCTCAACCAGTGACCTCCTGGCTCCTACTCTGGCACTCCTGCACCCTATAGATTTATCCATTAAAGAAATAGCTTCACATAATACAGGGGAATAGCCACCACCTGCAAACAAAATAACTCAAAATGCAATGATAACATTGGGTAACTTTAGCAGACATTTATAGAGTGAATTGGTACGAGGAATATTAATTTATTGAATGCAATACAAGTATTTGATCCATAAGTAGCTGAAGTAGCCACCATAATTATTTCTATCAGGAGGGCATTGTTCACATGCTAGAGAAAATCAAGAGTAAAATAAGTTTCAGAGCATGAAAGATCGTCACAGGAATAATTAGTAATTTCTTTGAGACTGCATCGTTGATGTAGAATGGACCTAGCAATTCAGATGACTCAGATTGAGACAATCGAGAATTGAAAATCCACATCAATGCCTTGAAAAACCACAACCAATCATAACTCATAAAAACAAGAGGTCGCAACCGAACAATAGGTCCCACTTAGCCCTATCGCTTCAAGAACCAGGCCATGTGTCGCCCTTTCAAAGACCTCGCAGTACTTTAGAGACATTTACATTGCTCATGTGAGGTCTGCAAGGGACAATTATTATTTACCCTGTAATTAAATCCTTGCGTTGGTGAAAAGATGACCACTTGTCACAGTTGGTGCCTCGGGAAAAGACCTCGCTCCTCCATACATGCCATATGGAGGCATCTCGCAGACCTCACACTACTTTAGTGACATCAACAAGAAAACCTATGAGGTTTGTGAGAAACGGTCCAGATCAAAACTTGTGATCGGATGGTTAGCCAAAATGCATATAGGACATGTAAAATATTCAGGTGGGACCGGTCAGTACAACCTTAAGTGGTATAGAAATTTAATCCCAGGTGGAAAAAGAGACCAACAAGCTGGGTGAAAGGGGTCGATAAGAACACAAAGGAAAGGATCAACCAGATCACTTAAGTGACTGGTTAACTTCGATAGCAAGTCACCGTTGAAACATAACATGAGGATTTCAAAATTTGATAATTCACATGACCATTGGTAACTCAAAACCTTAAAACCCTAGCCTCCCTCCTTCAAAATTTAAAAGTCTCATCATTGGCTCTGACTGGGGATGTTTTCCCCCTATGAGCATAGCAAGAATCCATAATCTTTGGTTACATGGACCAGATTACTGAATTACACAAGTGCCTTGACAAATATTTCACCATGCTTTATCAATTGGACTTGTGCATACTGACTTGGTGGCCCCAGGCCACCAGACAAGAGAAATCAAAGTTTACCTCAATTCAAACAAAATTTTATGTCACCTGGAGTAGACAAAGCCTATAGCATTTACTTTTTGATCCTTCAAAAATAATAGGATAATCAATATGCCTGGAAGTATCATAATGTTTATTTATGTTCCCCTGCACCAATTCGATCAATGTCCTGTTCCAAAACTTTAAAAGAAACATATGACCATGATAACATTTCACCTTACTTTTCCCTTGGTCATATTTCATAGAATGTTGTCCTAACTAAGATGAGAAGTGGAAACATTCATAACTTATCTGGTCTGCAACATCACACATTTTGGCATCATCATCAATACAGAATTGAAAGCTTTCATATAAAATAGTGTGCATGTTATCCATACTTCCATTTCTCAACAAAGATGATACACAACTTGGGGAATCCTCACCCTAGCATTTCCCACATAAGTATGGTTGCCAACACTTGAATTCTATCAATTTGGAATACATCCTAGCATTACAAATGTCTATAGTACTAGCTACATCATTCTCCAAGGAATGTGTAAACACCTTCATCTCAGGCCTCTCAATATACATCTTTCCTTATATTTCTTCATTTATTCTCAAATGAAAACCCTCAAAGATAGAGTCAAATATATCAATTTCAAACTGGTCAGAAGAGAAAGAGAAATATGCACTGGCCTCCTTGTACTCAACACTACTTGATGTATGTTTTAAATTTATAAGTGAAAAATTTGGCACAAGCTGAAAACTTTTCACCGTAAATATCAATGTCAGAAGGTAACAACACATTCATCTCAACTTCACATAAGTAGTCAGGAAAAATAATAGTACCAATATTTTCATCAATATGTTGGTTGTCTCATGTACTATTCTTTTGATCACACACTTCATTGTCCATCGCCAGTATACCCGGAGTATACTCTAACTATTTGTCATTTGAAAATTGTTCCTTCACTTGGAAACAAGTAAGAACACGAGGTTCTACATTTCCATACAAATCTAGTAAAAATAAAAGATTAGTTCCATCCTCAGTATTGCAATCACTACTTTTGAAATCATAATCACTGGCTTGTAACAAAATCTCAGTGACATGAGCATTACAATCAAGATTAGGAAACACAATGGGTGTCTCACACAATTCTACACCATTTTGCCCCTCAAATTCCTTTACAACTATCCAAGTTTCTTCAAAAGGGCAAGCATTGTCTTCATTTTGTGTAGGTACATTCTTGGCTGATTCTATAATCTCTATCCATTTAATGACTTGGGCCAAATTAGCAGGTTTTAATTCTTCTAGAAAAGCACTTAACCCTGGTTCGTAAATTTAAAAAAAAAATCAATGCATTCATAGTCATTAGGTCTATGACTTCTAGGAATTTGTATTAAAGTACCTAAAAATCTCAAGAAAAACTCATATGGTGATTCTTTTTCTTGCCTCTTCATGTCCTACAATTCTGGTACAAGATAAGTTTGATCATCATCATTCAAACTAGATTGTCTTTCAACTTGGATCTCATTATCATCACACTGCAATGGTGAAGATATAACAATTTTCAAAACACCCTTATCATAATCAGTGCTCTGAGTAGCCAACTCTAACATTTTACTAATACTAGTTAGGCTAGGGTAATCAATACTTGCAGCCAGATACCCCTTCATCATTGAGTATTTCATATTGTTTTCAATTTCCATAGCCATTTGATATGCTTGGTGCAAACTTGTAGGTTCTTTATCTCTTAGTAGGTAACCCATCCTTTTGTCAAAAGCACCAAGATATACAACTAAGCATTCAGCTTCACTCAGTCTTATTTCTTTAGGGATTTCCCTTAAATCTCTTGAAAACTTGAGATTAAAATATGGGATTATCTCTTCTTCTTTTATGTGAATTCCCATAAAACCTATTCTTAATATGTTGGGATTGACTCGTTCACCAAATTGTTCCATAAAAACTATCACCAACTAATTCCATGAGTTAACAGAATAGGTAGGTAAATAGGAAAACCAATCCCTAGCATCACCCTTCAAGGATTGCACAAAAATATTCATGACAACATCCTCATGACTGATTTCATAATCCCCTATTACATCTACAAAATGTTGAAAATGCTTAGAGGCTGATTTTGCACTTTGCCTCGTATATGTAGGAAAATACTTCCTAATTTTCTTATGAATTGGATTAGGGTAACCACTGACATCACTGAAAATAAAAGACATATACCTTTGAGTTACAAAACACCCTGAAGGGCTTAATGAAACTTGTTCTCTTTGCATATTTATGTCTACCTTTACATATTGGAAATGACTTATACCCATTTAAAATTTCATCAACAGTTCATATTTATCAAACATATCATTTATCATCTCAACCATGATTCCATTAGTGACTGAAAATAGTATTCCTTACATTCAAAGGTATGATGCAACATAAACATTTTTTCATAAGTCATTTTACATATTGCATCATTAGAAGTATGGAAAAACTAATCATTGTTCCTTTCTTGATACTAGACATCTAGTTTGGAACCATCTGCATCCCTAATTACAAACACCCATTACAATTAGAAATAGTGAACTGTTTAGTAATGATGAAATACCTAAAAAAAATTGGCAGCATGTATTAATCTCTTCTCCCTAACTGTAAATATCACAG
Source organism: Sequoiadendron giganteum (assembly GCA_007115665.2). Taxonomy (NCBI): domain Eukaryota; kingdom Viridiplantae; phylum Streptophyta; class Pinopsida; order Cupressales; family Cupressaceae; genus Sequoiadendron; species Sequoiadendron giganteum. The sequence goes on from CM021108.1 coordinate 422,132,176, forward strand.
ATCTAGGACTGTTCCTTCATTCATCGACTATTTCTTCAGATAGAGTCGCCACCTCTTCAACAGAGGACTGTATTAAAAGAAATATCAAATTGCTTTTCAAAACTTGTTAGATTTTGGGTTTTTACCCACAACAGAGTCACACCATGCCGCAACCAATCTCCTTCAAAACCACAATCCATTACCATCCAAATTTAACATTCAACTTCACTTAACAAATAATTTTGGATAGCATCCTTCAACCCCTGTGGTACCTCTTTTCTCCTCTTCTTTTCAATTTCTCAGAAGTTCTCCCCAACAAAACCACCATTCAACTAATGACTCTAGAACTCCCAAATCCTTTGCCAACAGGATACCATTGATCATAGGATTGTCAGGTTCATTTCAACAACCTCTTCCTTTTAGGGTTGAGAACATTAACTATATAAATTCAGAACATAAAATCTTTGATATGACTATAACCATCTGCAACTGGTGATTCCGAACTTCCCCAGCGGAGTCACCATTCTGTTGGTATTTTTTAAAATACAACCCAACTAGGATTTTTAATTCTCTAAGAGGTAGCCAACCTCTAAATTAAAGAACCACAAAGACTAGTGGTCAATTGAAAAGATTCGGTCAAAGACTAACATCTCCTACACTTCTGGCTCTGGAAGACCAAGGTGGGTAGACCTAAATGTGTTCATAAGAATGTTCTATGACTTGGTAGGAAAACTTCTTCTTATAGATTACAATCCCAACATACACAATGAGATAGTAATTAGTCTTGATATTGGAAGAACAAAGAATAATAACAAGTATCTTAGAGCAACGAGATTGAAGACTTCAATGTAAGATTTGTCGCTCGCACAAAGATAGCGTTTAATATTTTGTTGTGTTCAGCTCTTAGACCACCATGTTTAGAATTACAGTCTCGTAGTAATCTTGAAGAAAATAGCCAGTGCCTCATCCATTGGGCAGGAGTCATACAAAGCATAATCTAGACATTGTAGACATATCACCATAATGCTTTACATCATGCAAATTTTAATTTTGTAAACAATACTCCTTAGCAATCCTAAATGTATAATCATAAATTTGTAACTCATTTTGAAGAAATTTCATTAACTCATTGAGCTAAAGCAGGGAAATGAAGAACACATTCAAATATACCATTGAAATTGAATGAAAATATCATCGATAGGATCATTCACAACTTATGACACACAATTAGGAGAGCAATTGTTTGAAAATGATATCATTTATTGATTGAATATTTGTAACTACATTAGCAAGGACTGCTTGCTTCATAGACAACTGACCAAAAAAGATATTAACTAAAGCCTCCAAGAAAACTACAGTAAAAATAACTAACTGTACATATATTCAAAACTTTCAGGATCAAAAATCCGACTATAACAATGAGCCGTGAAATCTCCTTTATAGGACAAAAGAGAAAAAATGCATTGGACTACATTGTTAATTTCAAAATTGAATTTCATTTAGAATGAAATTCGAATTCACATTCCTCATCATTGGATAAAAAAGTGAATGATCCGAGGAATCAAAAAATGGTTACACAATAACAGTCGAAGAAACACAAAAAAGTGTGTCAGGCACGCGCACGTCCACATCAACAAGATGAAACACTAGGGAAATTACTGCCCACAACCAATAGACCCAACACCAACAACCATTAATTAGACACACGGCCCTGGTACAATAGACCGCTTCTGGTTCTTACCTTAGTTAAAGGCGGAACAACCTTCTTTCATCCAACCACATCAGCGCAACACCCAACAACCTGCCATGGTGCCACTGTAGTTATTGGTTCGACTGCAAGGACCTCCTCATTCACTCCCATGGGCTCGGTCAAGGATGCTAGGTAACATCGGTAATCTGAGTCAGTTTCAGACCCGTTGCCATCAGAATTTGATGAAATCAGAACAAGGGATGAGCAACGCTCCGACCTTTTGCCAACACTTTTAGTAGCAACTTCAGGTGTTCTGGGAGTAGGTTGCTCCTTCTCGACCAATGACCTCCTGGCTCCTACTCTGGCACTTCTACACCCTATAGATTTATCCATTGAAGAAATAGCTTCATAGAATACAGGAGAATAGCCACCACCTGCAAACAAAACAACTCAAAATGCAATGATAACATTGGGTAACTTTAGTAGACATTTATAGAGTGAATTGGTGTGAGGAATATTAATTGCTTGAATGCAATACAAGTATTTGAGCCATAAGTGGTTGACGTAGCCACCATAATTGTTTCTATCAGGAGGGCATTGTCTGCATGCTAGAGAAAATCAGGAGAAGATCCTCTGGAAAAACTCACGTCATTAATAAAATAAGTTTTAGAGCATGAAAGCTTGTTACATGAATAATCAGTAATTTCTTTGAAACTGCACCGTTGAAGTAGAATGGACCTGGCATGTCGGATGACTCAGATTGAGTCAATCGAGCATTGAAAATCCATATCAGCGCTTTGAAAACCCACAACCAATCATAACCCATAAAAACAAGACGTCGCAACCGGACAGTAGGTCCCACTTAGCCCTGTTGCTTCAAGAACCAAGCCACGTGTCGCCCTTTCACAAACCTCATAGTACTTTAGAGACATTTAAATTTCTCATGTGAGATCTACGAGGGATAATTATTATTAACCCCCTAATTAAATCCCTTCGCTGGTGAAAAGATGACCACTTGTCACTGTTGGTGGCTTGGGAAAAGACCTCACTCCTTCGTACATGCCAGATGGTGGCATCTCGTAGACCTCGCACCACTTTAGTGATATCAATAGGAAAACCTGTGAGGTTTATGAGAAATGGTCCAAATCAAAACCCGTGATCGAATAGTTAGCCAAACTTCATATAGAACATTTAGAATATTCAGGTGGGACCGGTCAATACAACCTTCAACGGTATAGACATTTAAGCCCAGGTGGCAAAAGAAACCGACAAGTTGGGTGAAAGGGGCCGGTAAGAACACGGAGGAAAGGCTCAACCAGATCACTTAAGTGACCGGTTACCTTCGGTAGCAAGTTGCCATTGAATTATAACATGAGGGTTTCAAAATTTGATAATTCACATCACCATGGGTAATTCAAAACCTTAAAACCCTAGCCTCCCTTCTTCAAAATTTAAAAGTCCAATCACATTAGACCCTAGGAAAGCTTCAGCATTGTCTGAAATGATTGCCTTCGGCAAACCAAATCTTGTTACTAATGCCTCGAGGAAGTCCACTATCTATGCCTTCATCACATTCTTCAAAGGCATGGCTTCAGTCCACCTCGTGAAGTAGTTTGTGCCAATAAGAATCGACCTTTGGCCGACACTGGATGTGGGATTGATCATTCCAATGAAATCTAGCCCCCATTGCACGAATGGCCCATCCACTACTATCGGATTGAGAGGCATTGCAAAATTCTTCCTCCTTCCTATAAAGAATTGGCATTATTTGCATCTTTTTATCATACCATATGATTCATTGAATAACATAGGCCAGAAGTACCCAGCACACAATTTTGATGGCGGTGGTCTTCCAAGAGAAGTGTTTGCCTTCAGGACTGTTGTGGAAGGTGCCAAGAATTTTCTTTGCTTGCTCTATAGTGACGCATCGCAGTAGGACGTCGTTGAAATTCCTCTTGAAGAGGATCCCTTCAATAAGTGAGTACCCACTATTTTGCAGACGGTAGAGTCTTCTTCTATGAGAAGGAAGTCTCGGTGGATACTTGTCGGTGTGCATGAATCTTACTCTATCTGCCAACCAGTAGCCTTTGGGCTCAGACTCATTTTTCATTACCAGCTCTGATTGTTCTTCTTTAATTTCCATTTCTTCATCATGCACCAAATATTTGCACAACCCTCTTCCTTAGACGGTCTTTGTGGGCTTGACCTCAATGTCGTATTCTAGGATCTTAGTGATCCAATTGGCTCTTTTTCGGTGATTTCTCCTTCCATGATGTATTCATACACATTGGAATGTGTGACATAAGAAATCACCTTATTGCAAGATATAAGATGTTGGAACTTCTTGAGTCCCTTTACAATTGTGAACACTTTCCTTTCAACGAAGTTGTAGTTCATCTCATATTCTTTCAAGGTCTGAGAGTAAAATGCTATTGGATTTTCTCCTTTTCCTTCATTGTCTTTTTGAGTTAGAATAGCAGCGATGCTTGTCTTGCTACTAAAAACATACATTATGAAGTCCTTCAACAGGTCTGAATTTACCAGTATAGGAGCTAAAGAAATAGCACCCTTAACCTTGTCGAAGGCTTCCCTTGCTTCTTTCATCCATTTGAAGAATTGATCCCTTTTTAGATCAATGTGATTGGTTTAATTATTCCTATAAAATCAGAAATAAATTTACTTAAAAAGTTAACCTTCCCTAGAAAATAATGGACTCCTTTTTGTTGACTGGGAGGGGAAGTTCCCTAATCGCTTTTACCCTTTCAGGATCAATTGTGATTCCTTCTTTAGACACTACATGTCCCAATAATTTTCTTTGTGGTACTCCGAAGACACATTTTTTGGGTTCAGGGATACACGAACTCCTGGAATTTTTTAAAAACATCCTCAAGATGATCAAAATGATCATCTTTAGATTTTGAGAATACAGTCAAATCATCTAAATAGATGAGGATAATTTTGTTGACCAGTCCATTAAAACTGATATCCATTGCCTGCTGAAAAGTGGCTCCTGCATTTTCAGAGGTCGAAAGGAGTTTTAGCATATGTGAACGTTGTCTTGTGTTGATCCTCTTCATTAACCCGGATCTGATTGTAGCCCGAAAATCCATCCAACAAAGAAAACATCTCCTAATCTGCTACATTTTGCAAGATTGATTCCACATAGGGCAGGGGGTAATGATCCTTTAGCAATGCCCGATTTAGGTCATGGAAGTCGACATAGAGACGAATGTCTCCATTCTTCTTTTGGATTGGAATAAGGTTAGACACCCACATATTATTCTTGATTGGAAACACAATCTTGGAATGGATTAGCATTTTTAACTCTTACGTCATCAAGGCTTCAATATTCGGATTTATGGGCCTCTGCTTCTGGCGAACACGTTTAGCACCTTTTGTAAGTTTGATAGTGTGTTGGATGATGTCGGGGTCATATGCCCCTAGGTCATCATAAGAATAGGCCACACTCCTTCATATTTTTCACAAAAGTGCATGAGTTTGTCCTTGTCATGTTGCAAAACTTCTTTTCTGACCTTCAATTTTCTTTCATCTCTGACATCAAGATCAAAGTAGTCCTCCCTGTCTGCCACAATTTTTCCCATATCATCCCTCACATCATTACATTTGAATAGATTCTCGAGAGTGACCAGCCCTTTCAGAAGTTTGTTTGATCTCAACTGAATGATTTTCTCTTCATATGCTTCTATAGTCTTAGGCTTAAGCTGATGGACAAAATCTCCCGATTGTTGGATGAACAAGGTGATTTGTTCATCACTTTTGAACACTTTCCAGCTCTAATCGTTGTTTGGAATGGAGGGTCTGACGATTAATTGCAAAGAGTGGACGTTGCTAATCAAGTCTGAAGTAGGATCGAATTGAGATCCTATCGTTGCCATGCAATCCATAGTTGAATTCTACTCCCTAGGCATCGCGTGAATATTAAAAGCTTTGAAACCTTCAATGAGGTCCCATAACCTGTATCTATAAGACCACATGTGGATATTATTTGCAGTAGAGACATTTTTGACTTGATTAATTATAAGTTCGGAGTCTCCAAACACCATTATTAACTTGACCCCCATACGCTCTGCAAGGCTTAAACCTTACACAAGACCCTCATATTCGGCTTCATTATTTGAACAAGAGAATTGGAAGCGGAAAGACCTAAGAATCTCTTCATTTTTTGGAGACGTTAAGAATATTACGACACCAATGCCAAATTTGCACCTTGCACCATCAAAGTGCAGTGTCCAAAGGTCTGCAGTTTGTTTGACCGTGGGGTCCTTTACTACCTTTGGGATCTCTTGATCTTTGTCATATATTACATAGGTGCCCAACTCGGTAGCATGACAGTTCTTGAAAGGATAAGCGTCTATGTATTCGCTCAAAATGACTTCTTCTTGATCGGTCCGATCTCCAGTTACCTTGTCATCTTCGAGCAACTTGATACCATAAGTTTCTTCCTTGGTGAAAAAAGTATGAGCAGCTTCAAATTTGATCATGGATTCATCAGCTACATGTTTTGAATGCAAAGGTTTTGATATAATCTTGATTTTAGCTTCGTGCTTGGTCTTGAGAATTAGGTGTGACCAATCCAAAGAGAGGTATTCACTTGTCTTGGCAGTGAATTTTTGAGATAGGTAGAGGCTGAACATGGGAGGAAATCTATGATCACAGTATCTTGTGGAACTGTGATGCTAGGGAAGGATAATAACGTCAAGGGGAGATCTTTGATGACTCCTATGGTTTTGACCATGTTCCCATTTAGCTGCATAACCCCTCTCTTTAAGGGCTCATAGCTAAGTCCTAAGGCTTCTGCTATCTTCTTGGGCATGATTGTGGTGTTGGCACCAGAGTCAATCATGGAGTTGTGTCACAATTTCTTCCCCAAAATGAGGGTTAAGAAAAAGGGCTTAGGTTTCAGGCTCTCTTCTTTGACTTCGGTCAAAGTCTCCTATGTATTATTCACAAGAACTTTGATCGGAGATGGTGGTGTGGTAAACTTTTCCTTGAGAAATTGCTTTGTTGGTTCGACAACCGCTTTTTCTTAGAGGGCCTTCCACAGCAATTGTTTTTGCTCCAGAATGGCTAAGATATCCCAAAGGGATACATTACCAGAGGATTTCTTCAATTGTCCCACTACATTGAACGATGGTGGATTTGGAGGCTTTTGTTCTTTGGCCCTGGTAATAGCAATCTCCTTGTGTAACTGCAGCTATGGAGCAATTGTGAAAGGACCAGGGGGTTGTTCTGGGAAGCTTCTAGGCTATGGAGTGACCGGTTCGCTCGTGAATCTCCTTTTTGATCGAGTGTTGTAGTCACACAACACTCGCGGGGTCTCCGTTGTGGATGCCTCGTATGTGAACACCGCTTCTTCTCCTTCCATCCATGAGAAAAGGGTGTGATCAGGAGCTATCATTTTATTGTTCCAAGGACATTCCTTACATTTGTTCGGTAAGAACTGCATTCTTCATTTGTGGAGAGGTATATGTATAACCTCCTGAATTTGATGCCACAACTTGGTTGCATTGTTCTACAACTTTTTTTTGTAAATTTCCATGCAAAGAATTTCAAGGCATATGTGCATCGTTGTAGGGGAAGCACCAGGGGTTGATATCTTCGGTGAGGTTATTCTGCCCTATGGTTAGCTCTCTTCTTGTACTTTTTTGAGTGGCTCCGAGTGGAGTAGGTACTGGTACTATTTGGTTAGTTGTCCAAGTCTGTGGATTTGTACGCATGAATCCTTGATATCAGTTCTATTGGTAGGAGGGTCTTCTACCTTGATAACTTTGGTAGGCTGGTCTTGGAGGAGTGGTATGGTTGCGCTTGATAGTGGTTACTTCATTTGCTAAGTTCTGCAACATTTCCTTTATGTCACTCATCTCCTCCTTCGAAGCAACGGATGTAGAAGCAACATTCTGTGGCGATTTGGATATGTGTACATGGATGGGGGCAATACGAGTGTGCTAGTAGATGGCATCTCTTGGGTGGGAGTTGATACTTCGAGAAATATTGACATAATGGGCCAAGGTGGCAACTTCCCAACATCGATCAGATTGTTTTCTGCCTTAATTTCTATGTTGTATGCATCTGGTAATGTATTTTTGTTGAGTGACTGGATCATCATTGAGATATTGACGTTGATGGATTTCAAGTAGAACATGAATGCCAACTCGGCTGGTGCATGTATAGCAATCTGGATTCTCTGCTAGGTTGTATGGAACTGAGCATTGAAGTCTGTCATGGCTTTAGATGGGCCTGCTTTATTGTTGCTAGTTGATGATATAGCGAAGGCTTGTCTCCACCATTCGAGAATCTTTCATAGAATGGATCTCCGAGTTGATCCCAGGTACCGATAGTGTTAGCTGGCAAAGTACGACACCAGTCTAATGTTTTTCCTTGGAAGGAGGCCATGAGAAACCTTAGTGCTATGTTTTGATTTGTAACTTCGTGCACTAAACATACATCTACCACATCTTGTAGATGTTCAAATGGCATTGTTGAACCATCTCTAGTGAATTTAGGAATAACTTTTAGAGCAGAGATCAGCATAGGGGCCCAAATAGCAGGTCCAACTGGGTCTATAAGGGGACTTCCAACATCCCAAGACACATAATTCTTGTTTCCAATTTTCAACATCGCTAGTGGATGGATTAGAACGTTTACTAGACGAGTTTAGGTTCGTGTTGTTACTAGTGGAGACACTAACAAGCCAAGTTATTCATTGTTTGAGACCTAGTAACAAGTTGATGGCTCATACACCCTTTTTTTATTTAGGTACATTTAAGTTGTCCCATCGAGTGTGCTAGAAAAAACAAACTATTGATGCCAAAAATTGACAAGGTAACAACCTTTATGGGAAACTCAATTAAAGGGGGGACCTATTACGCTAAACTAAGTGACCTTCGGGTTTTTAAAGAAGTCGATTTCTTCTATAATTTTGGGGGTGAAAAGGGGTAGAAAGAAACGAATGTAAAATAAATCTAATCTAAGACGATGCCCCAAAAAATAGATATGGGCACAATAAACCTATCCTTCAGATATGATTTAAGGGTCGTTCAACAATATTCTATATCTTGGAACAACAAAGATCAAAATGGAAATTTGAACAACTTATTCAATGACATAAAATAACTTCCACATATCTACTAAAAAGAAGAGTTGAATACATGGTCTTAATCAACTAACTTTTATTGAAATTATAGAAGTCTATGAGAAAATTATTTAATACAATAATGGCACGGTATACAGTTTTATCAAATAGAAAAGAAATAGAAAGGTTGAACAATGGAACAATCTGTGAATCTTATACGATAAGCTAAAATAATACAAAAGGCCTAGTCTTTCCAAAAATTTCTCTACCAATTTCCAACATTTCTTCAAAAGAAGAAGCAGTATTTATAATTAAAATCCCACTACCTAGTGAGCCAGTAATAGAAAAGATCCCTTGATCATGAGTAATGATGTGTATATCAATGATTCCCTTCGCCGTTGCAATGGAAAATATTTGAGCCATGAATGTGGTCGCCCTTGAGCCAGGTGCATCCCCTATGAATGATAGTAGTGGTCCCAACAGAACAGTGTTCTGACATGTGTCGCAGCCCTTTTCACGACGGCCGCTAGAACATGTGGCAACAATGGTGAGGTCGTTGCTTGTTCCTTACTCTTGCACGATAAATTCTTTAGAAGATTCACGTGGAAAAATGTCGAGGCCTAAGATTCATTCCACCCTCATTGAGATGAAGGCTTGCATGGTGAAGACACTTGGAGGTCTTCCCTGTAAATGTCACTGCTAGTGGGGGCTGCCAAAAAAATAATGTGGGTTGATGCTACATGGCATGCAATCAGGGCCCGATATGGAAGCGAAGGGAGGAACTCTTCAAGTGTGTGAATGGTCGACACGTGGAAGCATGGCAGGAGCCTCTAAGAAGAGCGGAGGTAAAATCCTATGAAGAGCGCCTAACTGAAAAGTGGTAGCAATCAGATGGAGTCTTTGCAAATGAATCCCAATGATGTTTTCAATAGATGAGCGCGAGCCGGTACTTAGCAAAATAAAATAACCCGGAGGGAGCTAGAGGAAATTTATTTTAACACCTACCTATACATAAATCCTCCTTGATGGGGTTGGAGCTACATGAATTAATTGACATAAATATTAGGTAGAATGGTGTACATACACACCATTTAGTGATCAAATTTAGGCTCATCGCATATTTTATCTCCTCACCAACTCAACTTAAATGTTGGCAATGATACTGATCAAACCTCTATTCACCTATAAATGAGACAATCCACTTGCAGATAGGAAAGCTACCTCATATTAGTTGTTACTCTCAGATAGGAGATATTGATCGTGAGATTTTCTATGCTTGTAATCAAATTGTTGTACAATGTCAATTACTCACTTAGGGGAAAAGACCCAATTGCCGCCCATGATCCAATACCCGTTCACTTCTTGTTCACCTGATCCCCCAATAACCATTTACATTTTAGTTATTACATTGTTTTAATTATGCCAATAAAAATTTACAAATTACACCAATATATGTTCACTACTGAATGTGTAGTTGACAAAAAAAAAAAAAAAACACATTGAAAACTATTGAAAACACCTTTTTAACTATTGAAAACACTTTAAATTTATGTGGGTTTTTATTGTTTGTCTAATGAATGGGTAATGAACGGGTACTAACGAAGTGGTAAAGATGTATGGAACGAAGGTTTTAAAACACCCTTTTTCAACACCTTTCACTTTACGGGTTCCACAAGGCGCATTTTAAATACCCAAAAACTAAAATTTTCTTTTTAAGGTCCTAACTGGCTTATGAAGAAGCCCAAAAAAATTAATTTGAAATCGGACCTATTTTGCACTCTGCACGAATGCGGGAAGTTAGCCCTGATGGCTACTAGTACGTTTCCCCTAGCTACTTTCCACTATATGGTCTAGGACAAAATAAATTAAAGCAATGTTTTAGAAAACCTCAGCATTTGCATTGAAGATTGTATAGGGCGATCTAGAGACTCAAGGATTTATAGTTTGACAATGACTTTTGTGGTGGTTTACTGGGGCTAATACAGCTATCGACATTGAAGTGGTGAGGGTGGCAGCTCATGTTGGTGGGTTGCATCCCATGGAGAGGGCCGCAACACCCGGAGACAGTTGCATCCCCCCTTCTCTCATTTTTTTTCTTTTTTTCTTTTAATTATTTTTCATACACATGTTTAGAACTTGGAGCAATTCCTTGTGTCCACTGCAATGTGTAGAATCGTTATTTTTTTCTTACAAGGATTCTCCATTGAATATTTGAACCTTTGGTTCCTTGCTAAATGCCAATTATAGATACCCAATATTTAATGGAGGGGAAATAATATGTTGTTTACTTATTGATTAGAATATTAAACAAGAACAATGCACATTTTTTGTTCTGATTCATTTTATTCTATTATTATTATTATTAAAATAACTTCGCACAACCCAAATGGTCATCAATAGGGGAAGGTTTGATCTACTGAGTTGGGCCCGAAAAAATACTCTGATTGCAGTTGATTTTCTTCTTTGTTTGATACTTGGCAGAGCAACACTAGCCACATAGTGGTGATAGGGTGGGAGTATACTGATGGTTCAAGTCTTATTGATACGTTTAACGCTCTCCTTTTTCTTCCCTATGCTTGCACGAACTTCCCTCCCAATTTATTAATTCATGAAGATTTAGCTAGCGACTAAATGGAGTCTGCATAATCCACTACATTTCCTATCCCAAAGTTCGCTCTATTTAATCATTCAGATTCTAGGTTCTTTTTTTTTCAAATATTGCATCCGAACAGGAGTTCATTCATACGTCCCAGTAACTAGTAATGTGTTTTGTAGCATGTCTTACCTCTGAATGTGCTTGCAGTGAATAGAATAATTTAAGCTTAATAACCCAAGGCCAATCCTAGTATGTTCATTTCTAATATACAAGAAAACTGAAAGTATGAGATGATACTTATTCCTTCAAAATAGAGCACATATAAAAAATGTGAGTACTTTTAGAAGATTCGCATCCTTTTATGAATTGAAAAAAATTATCATTTGATGGGTCACATTTAAATCCATGGACATTATTTTTTCTTTACTCTGTTTTTTAAGGTTTGAATGACAAATAATCCCAATTTTTTTTCCAAAGAATAGTTTAAGTGAGATAAATTAGTAATACCCAGTGAGTAGGAACTTGATCTATACAATCTCACTTTTATCCATTCCAACAAAACACTAAACTACCAATATTATAGTAATGTTGATTATACAATGTACACCATGCAAATACATAAGACTTTCTCTACTACAATAATAATGGAAAATCTAACAGTTCATATGCCTAAGAATAAATTTTGCCTCTTTCCATTCATTTCCATATTATGTCAAACACTAGCTTTCCCTATTATAAAAAAATGTACAAATACAATGAAGGACACAGAACTAATTAGGGCTTGCTCTCCACCCTATCGTAATGGCGTCATGGAGCCTCGTGGGCTCTATCTATACCCTCAAGCAAGAAATTATTTTAGCTCCACGATGATAAGTGGAGTCTTTTCTCATTTTTACAAAGAATTGAAACTAATATAGCACATACTTAATGTATCTAAGTTCTCTACTTTCCATTTTCAACCATGATTCATACCATATGTCACAACCTTACAACCAATAACAAGGGAAAAGGAAATAGGAGAGAAAACTTCTCTTTTCTTTAGATGAGGAGATTAACTCCTTGATCGTTCTTTCCTCTCCAAGCCAAGCCATCTTGGTCCTTCTCTACTATCTCCATTAGAGTTCTCCAAAAGGAGAAGTGGGTAACACCCCACTCCTTCTTCCTCTCCAAATATATAGAAGTTTCACAAATTTCAACTCCTGGATGGGAAGGTGTGGAGTGTACCTCCCCCCATTAATGAAGGTCCTTTCCCCATTAATGAGAACATGCATTTGGACAACCACCCCATCCTCTTCTCAAAAAATTTCACTCTCCATTATGAGAGCTTTTCAGGGGTCAAATCATGTTGTAGGGGCACTATTGTATGCCCACTTACCCCTACCACTATGGTATAGACCCTAGGGGGTTTATTTTTGCACCCTAACCAAAAATATCATTAAAATCCCACTCAAGGTTCCATCTAAGTTTCATACTTAGCTAGCAGTTTCCAAGACCTAGTCTCCACTTACACCTCACATGAATCCCAACTAAATTCCCTCACAACCTTAGTCCTCCAATACATTAACTACACTTGTTCTAGGCTCTGAATGGGGTCAAATTTATATCCTCATGAAGTAGACTTTTGATTCGCTCTTGATGGTTCTCCCTTCTCATGTTAACATCGTTGCATTCCTAGACATTACCAATGCGATCGTAAGTATAAATTATGAATCTATTAGATGAAAATTCTAAGCTTTAACTATACAATAATCCATTTAAAATCTCAATTTGCATTCCATGGTATACTAGTGCAATCCGCCTTCATAGTAGTGACAATAGAAAAAATTATTCAAATGATATGCAAGAATATTTCCAAGAGATCACCTTATTTATTATCCACAGTATACTTAATCATCAATTCATGAAAAGAATAGAACAAATCATGGTTGTATTAAGTACATATGAGAGGGTCTTACACTCAAATTATTGTCACCACTGTTGAGCAGGAGATTGATGCCCTGCAGGAGTTGGATTGGGGTTGGAGGGGAGATGACGTAGATGTAGGGACCACACTAGAGTATGATGCCTGGTGGTTGATTCATCGGTCGATACCACTTATAGATCCAAAGTAGCCAGCATCAGTAGAGCACAAAGGTAGGGGCTCAAGAGGTCAAAAAGGTTGAGGGAGAGAAGATGGAAGAGGAGGAGGAGGAGGAGAGGGAGATGAAGGAGGAGGGGATGATGGAGGAGATGGTCAAGGAGGAGACCAACACAGGAGGAGGGATGTAGGATGGTGGGTGGTGAGGTAGTAACCACTGATTTTGGAGGAGGAGGATTAGCCTAAGGTGAGGGTAGTGGCAAAGGTGGCAAGGCAGGAGGGAGAGAAGCATGCTGAGATGCCTGCTTTAGAGGTGGCACAGCCAAAGGTTGAGGCTATAGAGGTTGAGGGTCTAGAGGAGAGGAGATAGGAGGAGCATGGAGAGGAGGTGGATATCGATGAGGTAGAGAGAGTCCTCCAAGAGAGGATTATCATGGGGATGGATGATGAGGTAGAGGAGGTGAGGGGCAGAGGAGATGATGGGAGTGCAAAGCAGCGGATAACCACCCTGTAGGCCTGGTTCAAGCCTTAGAGGAAGAGCTCAGGACTATGATAGTGGAGAGAGATGACCTTAAGGTCAAAAGGGACACTATACAGAGTGAGAGAGACCTAGCTATCATTAGCCAACAACAGATAGATCAATGGATGATTGATTTTATAGCTACATGTAGTGGATCTATGGTGGATGTCACTTGAGAGTATGCTAGGACCAATAGAGCCATGAAGTACTACAAGGATCTTTATGAGAGGGTGGTACCACTAGAGAGGAGGGATTCCATATTTTCACATATTGATAGTGGTTCATAGGGCATACCCCATAGCAGGACACATTGTAGACGATCTCACAACAAGATAGAGGGTGAGACATCAAATGCTAGACGAGTTACTCTGTATGACAAGCCACCCACCATAGAGCACAGGACTAGAGACTCACCGCATTGAGAAGACATGAATACCCTAGGGACAGGAGATCAAGGGAGCTCAGGATAGAGAATCTTTGACATTATGTTATATTGACACTATTTTTTGATTATCAAGCCTGTGAACTCCATTTAATTAGACACGGCACATCTTGAAATTGTATCTATGACACATTTTTTAGCAATATATATGATATGATTTTGGCGACGGTTTATGATATACAATGTTATATGATTATTCTTTATGTTTACGATGATGTTAGGCTATGCATGTTCATGTTTTTATGATGTCTACAATGAATTCTATATGATCGTGTGATGGTTTATTATGCTTTGTGATTATGCATTTATGTTATGAATGTTTATGCCTTTTATGATATGTATGGATGATAAATGTAGTATGGATTAACTAATTTTATAAATGCAATATGATATGTAAATGAATTTTAATGTGGATCCAATGGGATGCTTATATAATGATGCAAAATGTGATGTATAACATGATATGCCATAATTTTATTAATGTGATGCTACGCATATGTAAAATGCAATATAATGTGAAATGTGATACAAAATGAATGAAATGTAATGTGATAAAATATGATGTGCAACGTAATGCGAAATGTGATGCAATATGAATGAAATTTAATGCGATAAAATATGATGTGATATGAATGAAATGTAATGTTATGCAATGTGATATGAAATGAACTATAAGCATAATGCAAAATGTGATGCAATAAAATGTTAACATAATATGGTTGATTTCTATGTTTTTGGTATTTTCTTATTCAAATATATGTGGCTTAATATGAGAATGATGTCTATGATGATAATTCTTTCTATGATGTTATCTAACATGATCGTGTATGCAAGATATTTTTGTGTGTCACGGGACTTTGTCAAGATGTAGATGGAATAAATGTTAATGCAGAAGAGATGGAAGTTAGCATTGAGGAGGACAAGGGAAATGGTCAATTATACGATAAATGATAAGGAACCAAATTTCATTCTCTTATATTTATCATCATCAAGTTCCAAATTTGTCGCAAATGGAGCACAAACACCAAGGTTTGAAAGCAGTGATTTTTTTAGTGGCTAATATTTGCCAATTGGCTAATAGTTGAAATTTGGGAATCCAAAATTGGCTAATAGTTCGAGCTACAATGTGACTTGAATCGCCACATTTTTACAAAAATCTATTATGGTCTTATTTAAATCGCCAAATAATATATTTTATTACAAAATTTAACTCAAAAATTTGCCACAATATTCGATACATGATTAGATCAGATTCGCCTTAATTTAATAAATTATTGGATAAATCTATATTAATTCGCCAATAGTATATCATAACTATTAGTTACTTTATAACCATATTTCTAATATTTAGTTTCCACCATTGATTTAAATATAATCTAATGGCCCTTGTTGTATTCCACAAGGTAAAATGTACACATGATCTGTAATGCTCATGGGGCCCACAATTTTGGGTATCACGAGCATTATAGAGTGTGGGTAAATTTCACCTTATAGTGTACAACAAGGGTTGTTAGACCAATGATCTAAAAGCAGTTTTGAGCCCCCATGAGAATTATAGATCATGGTTACATTTTACCTTGTAGAATATAATGAGGACCATTATATTATATTATAAAATAATGGTAGAAAGTAAATATTATAGTCTACCCCTTCAACTCATCGATAATTTCCACCCTCGGGCCCCTACTTTTCCATGAGAATTATTTTTAGAATGGATAGATTCACCATCATAATTAATGCATTTTCCTATTTTTTTTCAAGATTCGCCAAAATTTTCCACAAAATTTTAGTGATGTAAAAAAATCGCCAATAAAACTAATTTTTTTCAAAAAAAGGAAAGTTTCGCCAATAGAAATTAAATTTTTTTCCTCAAAAAATGAAAGATTCACCAAGATTTTATATATTTTTTTGAGGGGGGTTTCTTAAAGTTATCACTGTTTGAAAGGTGACCATTTGTGAGAGACAAGCAACCAAAAGACAAGGAATGCCTCGGCTCATACTAAGAACCCAATTATCCCAGTCTTTTCACTAAGACAAATCACAGACAACGAGCAAAGAAAAGAGGTCATGATCAATCATTGTTCCTCTAAATCCTTTAATAGGACATCCTCTAGGTAACTAGTAACATGACCCATAATCAATCAAAAAGATAAGAAAAACTCAAACCAACAAAGTGTTTGCCAAAGGTACAGTGTTTGACAATGACATTGATAAGATTGCTTGATATGATAAGATGACCGAGTTTGATTGATAAGTTGAGAAGGATTGGTTGATAATTTGAAAAAGGTTGACCAATTGTTTTAGTTGATTATGCCTCATTTCAAGAAGGACACATCTTGATTAAGGAAAGATTAAGTAACTGATATGACAAGATTGGTTGATTTTGATAAAGTGTGATTGATTTGACTGATTGATGTGATGATGCCTGAATTTCAGGAAAGACATATCTTGTTCGAGGAAAGTAACACATCTAATAAAGTTGACCAAGTGACCATTTTTTTATAAGACACCTAATTGCAAGGACACATCTTGCTTAAGGTGAATGACAAGATTGACCAAAGATAAATTTTGATCTCAATAAGGACGCATTCTGATAAAAGACAAGTAATAAGACTGAATGAGACAAATGACATCATGCCCCATTTTGATACAAGACCAATGACCTGATAAATTTATTGACGATAAGATGATTGATTGATTGAAGATGAAATATTTGTTGGCTATGTTTGTCTGTTGATCAGTGATTTGGTTTGTATGATGATTTCTTGCAAACAAAATCAAACTTGAAAAACCCTAAAGGACTTACCTAAGGCCTTGGGGGCTTGTAAATTGATGGCCTTCCTACGTTATACATGCAAAGACCTTGTAGTTCAACATGACTTGACTTTGTTTTAGTTGACAAAAGACCGAGCCATGATTTTATTTGGACAAACCTAAAGGACTGGCCTAATGTCTCGAGGGCCCATTTAAGATAGCCTTGCCTATGTAGAAAATGCACAGAGACAATGTAGTTCAACACTACTAACACAAATCGACTCAAACTCAAACTCTGACTCTGTTTTCAGAAGTTTTCAGGTTTTCTGATTTTTTTGGATTTTGATGTTTTATGATGTTTTTTTGGATTTTGATGATTTTTAAAGGCTAATACCATGCATTATTTCCCAAGAAGACATACGTCAAGGAATTGCCCCCATTCAGGTACAGGACCAATTTATTATGTGCAAGGGGAATTGGATGAATGCAAAGGATGATCATGAAAGCGAAGGAGACTAAATTTCGGTGGTTCTCAAGCCATGAGAAGGGTGTCAAAGCTTTATTATGGATAATATGATCAAATAGATGAGCAATGGATGGAAGACTAGGTAGAGTGATAGTCGACAAAGGAGCATAGTCTAACTACACATGGTGCATGTTTGTCAAGTTTTTAGCATGGTACTTATCCAAAGTATCACCGAAGTGGTTTTCACATTTGGAAGAATTATTTATCTTTACTAATTTGTTGATTTTTTTTTTTAAATTATATTTTTAACTTTTTGAAAGGATACTTTGAGAATTAAGTGTAGTAATTATGAAGGTGCATGTTGTTAATAGGTTCGGATAACCGTTCACCTTCAAGAGTAGAGAGTTGGTAATCCCCATATCCATATGTTGTTGTGACGATATACTGGCCCAACCAATTAGGTTCAAAAATTTTGGGCGTTTCTCGATTTGTTTGATTCTTCATATTTTCTTTCAAGACTAAGTCACCAATGTCAAAACTTCTAGGTCGGACCTTCTTATTATAGTTGCATCAAAGGCAATTCTGATATTCTTGCAAGTGTTTCAAAGCATTCTATCTCTTTTTGTCGAGTAACTCTAACTCATGTAGATGGGATATATTGTATTCTTCTTGGTCAATCAATCCTTGCATAGAGGCTCAGAGGGAGGGTAACTCGAACTCAATAAGAAGTATTGCTTCAGACCCAGAGACAAGGGAGTATGGAGTGGCTCCTATAGGGGTGTCAACACTAGTACGGTAGGCCCATAAAGCAGGATTGAGTTGTAGGTGTCAATCACGGCCAACGTCATTGACAATATTCTTTAAGATTTTTAAGATAATTTTATTAGATGCCTCAGCTTGGCCATTACCCTAGGGGTAATATGGCATAGAAAAGTGGTGTTCAATATGAAAATTTTCACAAGCAGACATCCTGATTCTTGAAAGGGTGACCATTATCTATAATGATGGACTGCAAGATACCATAGCAGCATATGATGTAGTTCAGGATGAACTTGGCTATATGCTTTCTATTAATGTAGGTCATTCAGATGGATTTGATATATTTTGTAAAGTATTAAGTAGCAACAGGGATGAACTTGTGTCTATTGGCAGAAGTGGGATGGATCTTTCCTATGAGGTCGAGTCCCCATTAAGAAAATGGCCATGGTGATGTAAGCGGCCGCAACTCTTGAGTTGGTGCATGTATAAGATCTCCATGAATCTTATATTGGTGGCATTTCTTCACAAAATGATAGGCATCGCATTCCATTGCATGCCAATAATATCCCAACCTCATGAGCTTTTTAGCTAAGGTAGGACTAGTAGAGTGAGCTCCACATATACTATGATGTACCTCTAGTAAGGTTGTTTGTGCTTCATTTGAGTCGAGACATCGAAGGAGGGTGATATCTAGGCTACAATGGTAAAGGGTGTCTTTGATGATGGCATATTTAGAGGCTTATCGGATAAAGGTTTTGCGTTGGTTGGAGGACAAGTCGAGAGGGATAATTTGGTCATGTAAATAAGCATAGATGCATTTATACCAAGGAGAGTTGAGACGAACAAGTTCACACACAAGTTAAATTTTAGGGACATCAAATGTGGGGACCAACAGTTGTTCTACCAAGAACTCATATTGTGATAAGTTGTTAGGAATGTCCAAGAGAGATCCAATTGTAGCCATTATGTCAGCTTCTTTATTCAGGATTCTCGATATCTGCTCAAAGGTGATGGCATCAAATTATAGTATGAAACTATCAACCATGCGCTTGTAGGGCATCCTTTTTCATCTCTGGTGTCGTAGTCATCATTGACTTGCTTAATCACTAATTGAGAATCACCATAGACTTGAAGATCCTTGATTTTCTATTTTATTGCTATCTAGATTATTTTCAACAATGATTCATACTCTGTTATGTTATTAGTGCATTGAAATTCTATTTGAAATGAATTGAGAACGAAATCTCCTTGAGGTGTGATGAATAAAATTCTAGCTCCTGAACCATGACTTATGTAAGACCCATCAAAGTACAGTTTCCATGTTGTTGGTGTGTCTATGGAAAATATTGATTCATCTAGAAAATTGGATATCAAAGGATGATTTTCCTTTACTTTTGCATCTACAAGTTGATCAGCTATCACTTGTCCTTTTATTTCTTTTCGGTCAATATACTTAATGTCATATTCACTTAAGATCATAATCCACTTAGCTAGTCTTCCTATCAGAGTTGTTTTACTTCCAAGGATCAATCTTAGCAATCAGTTTTGTCTTGTGATTCAACATGTAATGTCTCAATTTATGTGCGACAAATACAATTGCTAGACACGCAGGTTCAATAGGGCTATAGTTTAACTCATATCTTACTAGGGTGTGACTAATGTAGTAGATTGTTCATTCTTTTCTATCATTGTCATTATGTGCTAATAGTGCCCCCAATTTTGATGTAGTTGTTGTCACATACAATATCAAATGTACTCCATCAATTGGAGACATAAGAACTGGTGAAGTCAATAGATAATTCTTGATCTGATCGAATGCTTCTTGGCACTTCTTTGTCTAGTTGAAGGGAATTTATTTGTGCTATAGATGTTGAAATGGATGAATCTTGTCTGCTAGCTGAGAAATGAACCTACAAATTGATTGTAATATTCCTTGTAATGTCCTTAACTGACTAATGTTGGTTGGCGGTGGCATGTCCAAGATAGCTTTTACTTTGGTGGGATCAACTTCTATCCCTCTGTGAGAGAAAATATATCCTAAAAGTTTGCTTGATTGGACCCTGAAAACACATTTCTTTGGATTTAACCTAAGTTGATACTTTTCAAGTCGTGTGAAAATATTTTCCAGGATTGTTAGGTGACCACTTCGTTCTAGATATTTTGAGAGAATGTCATCAATGTAATCCTCCATAAGTACGTGCATATAATAATGAAAAATTGTAGTCATGGCCCTCTCATATGTAGCTCCAACATTTTTAAGTCCAAATGGCATGAATTTCCAATAGAAAGTTCCTCAAGCACATGTGAAGTTTGTCTTTGGTTGATCTTCAAAAGCAATTCTTATCTAGTTATAACCCGAGAATTTGTTCATAAGTGATAGCATTTCATATTCAACAATAAGGTCTACTATGATGTCAATATTTGGTAAAGGGAAATCACCTTTAGGACAATCTTTGTTAAGATATCTAAACTCTGTGCAGACTTTGATTTGGCCATTTGGCTTGGTGACAGGAATGAGGTTTGATATCAAATCTGCAATAGAGTGTATAAATCCGTTATCCAAGGGTTTCTTCAGTTCCACCTTGACTAGGAGTGCAAGTTGTGGGTGCATTTTCCTTAGCTTCTATTTGTATGGTTAGGCATTTGATAGCAATGGCAAGTGATATAGAACCAGTTCGAGATGTAATCTAGGCATATCAACATATGACCAAGCAAAATTAACTTGTCTTTCTAAAAAGAATGTTGTGAAATCAGGCTTTTCCATGGTGATCAAAGAGGCTTCCAATTGTATGATTCTAGAATTATCTTGTGTTCCAATGTTCACTTCTTCTTTTTTCTATAACAAATGGCGATCTCTCTCGGTCTATAGGGAAACTGTCCAATCCTCCATCCTCAGGAACATTAGAGAGGTTTTCACCTTCGGATTCATCCTTTATTTTTACTTTTTCGCAGTTAGCAAGCACCTTTCAATTTTCACCTGAAGACCTATTATTTTTATTTTTACCTTTTTCATTTTCACTTTTATGACTAGAGGATAGGACAGCCTCACCAGAGTATGTTGCATAATTGAGTTCTATGGAAAATCTAGCCTTATGATCCCCACTTGGTATTCCTTCATGAAGGCCCATGAACTCAACATTTGCTTCATTGTTCTCGAATGTGTCCAAACTTGGTAGTTCCTATTGATCGCAATCTATGAGTTGAGGGTAGACAAGGGGTAAACCATCATTGGTATTTTCAAGGGTCATGGTGTAGGAAGATAGGGTAAAAATGAAATTAGATTCATCAGGTTCCCAAGAAGCAGAATCAATGGTTTCCTGGAAGTGTTTGATCCACTCTTTTCTATTCAAAGGGACTTTTGGACCGGAAATTTTTGGATTTTTCAAGGAACCAATTGTAAGCATTTGATGGAATGTTTTTTCAAGGGAAGGCTCATCAAGTTTTCCAAACAGTTTATCAAGGTCCATGTCGATAGTGGAGGATAGGGAGCCATTAATATTCATTGGAATCAGTGTCAAAGTCCCAAGATTCCTCAGATGTCTCAATCTCATCTGAAGCATTAAAATCCTCACTCGAAGGCAACCCGATACCTCGGATAATCACTGTTACTAGTACGAACCCCAACCCTTGGTGTTTTAGTAGTTTAGGAGGTTGTAAGGGTTCCAACATTCCTTGTTTGTTTAGGCCAAGGTTGTTGTGTCCATCATATCCTTGTTGTTTCATTATTAGGAACCCTTTTGGCTATGTTCAACTAGAAATTTCTTAGGCTCAATATCCTCCTCTTCTATGTACAACCATGTGAGAATGTTGTCATCTAAAGACTCTTTGGCTAGCTCCCCTCATTTAGTGGAGGTGGTAGGGGGATTACGAATGATGACTTTAGGCTGCATAGGATGTAGTTTGTCATATGATTTTGGTGATTTAGGTAACTTTCCAATGAAAAAGAGACTCTTCATGTTGTATTCTCCACATCCTTTGTCTTGAATCTGTATCTTGGGTGTGGAAGGTGTGATGGATGGATAGGATGATTTGACAAGGGAAGATAGATCAATGTAGTGGGATGGAGTGGGAGATGAGGTGGAGGATGAGGCCTCTCGATTGATGGGCACTTGATGCTCAATAGTTCCTTTTAGGTTTGTACAATATTGAAAAGGATCGAGGTCATTGGGAAAAGTGATCTCAGTGCCATTGTGTGGAAACTTGAGGCATTGGTGGTAGGTGGATGGTATAGCCCTCATAGTGTGAATCCATGGGTGGCCAAGGAGAAGTTTGTAATGTAAATCCAAATCCAAGACATGAAACACTGTGCTCTTTATTGTCAAACCAACTCTTACAAAAAGTGAGATTATGCCTTTGGATGAGCATTCAACATCATCATAAGCTTTGATAGTAATTTTCTTGTTTTGGTCTATGCAATTCTCATAGTATCCCAAGGATTTTACCAATTTTAGGGAACAAATGTTCAGACATGATCCACCATCTACCAGGACTCATTTGATCTTACATTTATCTACATAGACTTCTAGGAGTAGGGGATCATTATGGTTGAACTTAGGTATGGAAAAGTCTTGTTCAGAGAAGGTGACATGATGTGGCATAGAAAGGTATCCAACCATGGCGTGAAATTCATTGACATATAGGTTAGTAGGTATGGATGCTTCTTGCAAATCTTTATCAAGGATAGCTATGTATTTTGGTTATGTACGAAGGAGCTCCAAGATGGAAATTTGTGCTAGAGTTTTCCCTAGATGCTCTAGGAGATTATATTGGCCTTTCGGTTGGGGATTGGAGGAAGGTCTTGGAACATTTATCTTGGTTCTATGAGTGGAAACAACACAATCTGAGTTTGGATTTTTTATAGTGATAGTGGCAACATGTTCATCTGCAATTCGTATATTGTGAAGGATAGTGTTGTAATCATGTTTGACAACAATGTAATTAGCATTGTTATTATTTCCTAAACTAGAGGGTGTTCCTTTGTCATGGTCATGCAAGGGAGTTTAAAATATGGTGTGATCAACATTTGTTTTTCCTTGTGAATTATCAACTGAAATGGTTCCATTGAATTATCAACTAAAATGGTTCCATTTTTAATAAGGTCTTGAATGATATTTTTGAGTGTCCAACATCTAGATGTTTTGTGTCCTTTTCCATAGTGATATTCACAATATTCATCTTCTTTCCACCAATCAAGTTTGATTAATGATGGTTCATATTTTTTGATGTCTGGAAATTGGATGACATTGGATTGCAAACATTTTTTAAGGATTGATTCGATGGGTTCACCCAATTGGGTGTATGTTCTCTTGACGCAAAGAGGACCTTTACGTTGTTGATTATTTTGGACTGCATTCAATGTTTGATTTGGAATTTGTGCTTGGGTATTTGATTCGTTTGGTGTGTTTGATTAGGAAGAACCTTGGAGGTGAATGGTAGGACCCTTGGTTATCATTTTGGCATCAACAACTCCATCATTTGTGACATTCTTGTTTCAGGACCAATATTTGCTTTTGTCATTATTGGGTTTTGGGTTCTCTTTGTTTATTTTGACTAGTCCTTTTGCGACAAGACCTTTTTCAATAAGGACACCTTTCTCAAGGATCTCATCAAAATTTGTGCAACATTGAATTTGGAGGCTACTCATCATTTCTTTGTCAAGGTTCTCAACAAACATGGTGACCAATTGTTTCTCAGGAATGTGACAAGGGAACTTGCTAACCAAACCTCATCATCTCTAGTAAAATGAGGTAAGTGCTTCCCCTTCTTGTTCAGTTGTGCTTAATGTCACAAGGGTGACATAATTTTTAATTTTGAAAGAAAAATGATTAATAAATTTGTCAGCCAGTTCACCCCGTGTTATAATCCCTAGAGGGAGGTGTGCAAACCAATCTAGGGTTGGCCCTGTGAGAGTTTGCGGGAATAGTCTCATCAAATAGGTAGGATCATATGAGACTTCCATACATGATGTGTTGAATTCTCAAATGTGTTCTATTGGATCCCCTGCCCCCTTATACTTAGTTAAATGTGGTGGTGTGAAAAGAGGGGGAAAGGGTGGCATGTATAGATTTTTGTTGAATAGAAAGGGGCATAGTTCCTTCATGGAATAGGTATTTTTGTTGGTCCACAATTGTATATTTGTCATCTATTGTTGGAGGGCCTATATTTGTTGCATCAAAGTATCTGAAATAGAAGGTTTTGTATTGGTTTGGTTTGGTGTTATGGTGTTGGTGTTGAGGTCATATGTCAAATTTGGATTGGAATTGGTATTTTGAGGCGTGGGACCTTGGTTACCATATTGATGCGTGTTGTTTTGATTTGGAGTGAAATTGGCATTAGGATTTGTCCCAAAGGTCATGTTTGTGTTTGGTACAGTGTTTTGGAATTGAGGTGTAGGCCCTTGATTCGTTCCTCGAATTTAAAAAGTTGGTCCTTGATTTGCATTTTGGAAGGATGGTGCAGGTCCTTGATTGGTATTCTGGAATGATGGGGTAGGTCCGTGATTGACATTTTAGAATGATGGGATAGGTCCTTGATTCATATTTTGGTTGGGCACCCTTCATGGAACAATGTGAATCTTAGTAGATTTGTTTGGTGGTTTTTGATTTGACGAGGGTGTGCTTTGAAATTGGAATGAAGAACCTTGGTTTATATTTTCAAGACCTTGATTTTTATTTTGAAAAAGAGGGTTTGTGAAGGTCTTACTCATGGAATTTGATGAGCTTTCAAATGTGAAGTTTTGTCCTTGTGTAGTAGCATGGGTCACCTTGTTTCCAAATGTGGATATGCTAGGGATGTGTGTGGTAATGGTTGCCATGTGTGTTGTTGTTCCAAGTGGTATGGTTGACATTTGTTGTGAAGAGGGCATCCCTAATGAAAATGGGTTTTGTGTATCTTCTTCCACAATTGTTGAGACATCAAAGCCTTGAAGGAGTTTGGCACCCTTTTTGGCTAGTGCATAAAAAAATATATTAGGATCAACACCAACAAGCTGACCATGCTTGAAATTATTGGGTCTTGGTAAGCTCTTTCAATTTCTTTGGGAGTCATTTTCTTGTTGAATTCTTCTAGACTTAGGTTGTCCAATGTAAATTATCTTTGTGGTGTCTCTTTGAGGTGTGGATTGATTTGAATTTGTCCCAAGGTTCATGTCATGAAAGGGATCACTTGAGAAATCCATGTCCTTTCTTTTGGTTCATGACCTTGTTTCAACCATGTGAGGCTTGAAAGTTGTAAAGTAATGCAAAGTGAAGATGAAACTAAACTATGTTTTGGGGATTTTTTGGATATAAGTATGCAATGTGATTATGCAAGGATATGAAACTAATGGGTGCTAAGGATACCAAGGATTGATTATATAATGACCAAGGATAATGATAAGGTATCAAGCTAATGTTCAAAGGAAATGGTACGACTAAGGTTAAGATGAAATTGAGCTATGTTTTTTGTATTTTTGGGATAAAGATGCAAAATGAAGGTGCAATCTAAATGCAAGACTAAGGATTGATAAGATGCTAATTAAAGCTAAAGTTATGTATCTAAATCAGGTTATGGCAATGTTAAGGATATGAAGCCTAAAGTTTGAGACAAGGATGGCAACCAAGCTAATGTAAGTCCAAGGTAACAAACCCAAATGTCATTGACCTTTGTGATAATCAAGAGGATAATTTTGACAAGGTTGAGTCAAGGCTAGGGCACAAGCTTGAGACTCAAATTTTGACAAAGGTGATAATGATAAAGGTTGATAAATTGAAGGATTAAGGTCAATGATAAAATGGATAAGCAACCAAAGACTGTCCAAAAGCTTAATGGTATTCCTAAGTTTGTAATTTGAAAGGTATATGCAGCCTAAGGTCTAAGATTATTTATGTAAAGGTAAGGATGCAACCCAAAATCTGATGGAATCCTAAATGGAAATGTTGGAATGGACTGGTAAAAATTTTGCAAGTCTCTTCTTTAACAGTAAGAGTCACTGTGATAATGACCTGATTGTATTTGAATAGGGATTTTGGAAGTTTCTGGTTATCAGGTAGTTGCGGCACTATTTTCTACAAATGTGTTGTTTCAGGTTGTAGGTTTCCAGAGTGCAGATGCAGTTCAGAATGACAGTTGTGGCTCTATTTTTGTAAATGTGGTTCAGGCAGACAGTTATGATTTTCCAATAATCAATTGTGATGAAAAATATCAGTTGTGGCTCTGTTTTTTACAATTGTAGTTCACATAATGTTGTTTTTGATAGTTTGATGGTTTTTAACCTGGTTTCTGAGTGAATTTTGACTATTTTTGATGAAATTTGATTGGCAAACATAAAATATAGTCACAAGAACTTGTTTTTGGTCTGGTTTTGGATGTGAAAATGTTTGATTTCAAATGAAACACACATAGACAACAATGCACAATTCTTATGGTTGGCAAGGAAACCATTGGTTGATATCCCCACTAGGATTTCTCCAACCACTTAAGCAAGGGGGACAACTAGAGACTTGGTGACACTAGCTCCCCTCCACGACACTCACTTCTTGGGCTCACCAAGTCCCATTCCCCCAAGGAGGAATTCTTGTCTCTACAAATGCTCAGTGAATATGTGGGGCGGCTTCAAAGGTCCAACCTCCTACGATTAATGGGCATATAAAAAGGGTTTTTGGCCACTAACACAAATTGGTTCTTAGTAAGGGCATTTGTTCAAGGTGGCCATACATGTAGCAAGATTAGCTCAAGATTATGGTCAGTCAAGAGGCCTCCTAATCCCTTCCTAAGAAATGACTTTTGACATAACTCTCGGGGCTACTGAGGATGGCACTTGTCAGTATGACACATCTGCACCTATTGCTAAATGACTTTCGTCAAGAAGCACTTTTCTTATATAGCGGTTTAGAAATAGCTTGGCTTTAGTTTTTTACCGCTTGGGTCATTCCCACCTTTCGAAGCGGGGTGGCAGGCCCTCTAAAATAAAGGTACACAATAGCGAGGAAGTACACTTATTTCAAATCTTCTAGAATGCACAAAGTGCAAGGAGAGAGCATACTTAGTGCCTTTGCCTCACACTCACATGGGGTTCATTTTAAGCCCAAAATCCAAATGTGGGGTGTGATTATACAAATTCGAAAGAAATTCTTTTGATCCTCAAGATCGCCAAATGGCGCGAGAGAAGAGCATACACACTCTATGACAATTTGCAAATCACCAAACATGAAAGACAGTTGTAAATTTTAACCTTTTGCTTATGATTTGAAGACACTTGGATTCTTATTATACCAATGATGTTTGATCCAAGTTTATTTTAATACCCATGAATGAAAAGATGCATTTTGTGGTCCTTTTTAAATCCTTATCAATGAGATTTGCAAGTTCACTTTAACCTTATGATCATGATGCAAGTTGTAGTTGTTGTGGAAAACAAACAAAAAAAGAAATGCTTAAATCTAAAATAATGAAGAGCTCAATTTTTTTTCTTGTTTCTAAAGAAACAATTTTTTGGGGAACTCCTTAGATCGACACACAATGAAGAGAAACCGTTAGCACACAAAAACCCTAAACTATTCAAAAACCCAAAAGAAAAAAATGAAAGCAAACAAAAAACATAAAATTTATACCTAACAGGTAGTTGTGTCATTCTAGGCTGCAAATGTGTCATTGTGTTGCATCACACCAGCACAGTTGTGTCGCACTTTTAAATTCAAATCTCCTACCCACGAATGTGTCACTGTTTTCCACAGATGCGTCATAATTTTGAATCCGATTACCCTCCAAACAATTGTGTCGTTCTTTTCAACAGATGTGTCGTTACTTATCAGTTGCATCGTTGCAATTATCAAATGCATCATTTCGTATGAAAAACCTACAAAAATAAAAAGAATCCTTACAGATCCTACAAAATCTTGAATTCACGTCGGTTTCACCAATGTAGGACTAGTTAAAATGAGTTAGCTTAGATCCTAGTGACAACCACAACACTATTAAGCCTAAACCAAATCCAAAACAAGAGAAAACAATCAAATGGAGATAGCAAAATGGAAACAAACAAACAAACAAAGTACTCCCTATTGAACTTGAATCACTTCCCTTTTCTCTCCTATTTCTTATTTTGCAAATATGCCATTAGATTTGTTATCTAACTTGTGCAAGCACTTGCAAATTGTAAGCAAGACAGTTGGAGATAAGTGGACGTTCAAGCAAAAATGGAGGAGAAAGGCTTCTTTTATAGACATACATTTAAACAAACGGTCAAAATCGAGCTTCTAGAAAGATGCCAAGATCAACAATGGAGGATTGATGCACCAGAAAGTGGTAGGCTAGGGATGGCTATGACGTCGATGACTATGACAAAGATGGATAAGATTAAAAAGCAAGTAGAGGGATAATAAATGAATTAAAAATTGGAAATAAATTAATTCATGAGAAAGGAATATTTGGCCAAGTGGAGGATGAATAATTCATTTGAATTATTTATTTGAGAAAAAAGGAAATGGACATTTAATTAAAAACAATTTGCACAATTATTTTAATTAAATGAGAGGAAATGTGAAAAGGGGCATTAAATAATTAAATTGAGTTAATTATTTAATACAAGAGACACACGGAGGACAATTAAATAGTTTTGACAATTATGTAACAATGGAAGAATTAAAAGGGGGAGTGAATAGTTAAATAATTAATAATAATTACTTAACTATAGATGAAAGATGACAAGCAAATAATTAAATAAATAAATTTATTTAATTATTGAAGAAAGGGGAATATTAGCGATGCAATTAATTTATTTAATTGATCAAGGCAGAATAAAGGTTAGGAAGTAAATTAATTGAATAATTAAGAATTATTTAATTAATAGAGGAATATGATAAAAAATAATTAAATAATTAAAATTATTTAATTATCGAAAGACGAAGACTAAGAAAAATGACTCTCGCAGACCTAAGACAATTTTCAGTGTCTACACACACAAAATACAAATTTGAGTCTGAACATTCCTAACAATTGGAAGGAAAAGTTGTCTTCATACAACGAATAACATGTGACTCACTCAAAAACCAATGAATCAAGTTCCCCAAGACAATGTCTATTTCCCCCACAAAATTTGAATCTTATACACATCTTGTTTACCAAATAAAGTTTGCTTTCTTGGAGTCACAATTCAATAAACGTATTATAATCCCTCGTTCTCACAATGTTGCCACTACAAGAATATCTTTAGCTTCCTTATTTTACAAACTAGTGTGGCCTTGTGTATAGTTTTATATTTTCCTTTGTGGCATTTTGTCAAACAATTCATGTTCCTTTGTTTATGGTTTTAAGGTTGCTTTCATGGCATCCCACATGTCACATGCCTTGTTAATTATGCTTTCATATTTTGAACACATATCTACCAAGGCACTTACAATTATAACATTTGATACAAATCCACTTCCATTATGCACCAATGGATGTTCATAACTTAGTCAAAGTTTATATTTTTTACAAGCATAAAGGAGAATACTAGAAAAAGTTATGAAACTTGTTTGGGCGTGGAGGATAATTCCATGAATTTTGATCTTACATTTCGCCCAAAATAAACCACAACCTTTTCATCCCATACATTTCCAACATTTCAACTTCCATGAGCTTTGAGGTTCAAAAACATCTGCAACTTGTAACTACAACCTATGAGATTCTAGAAAACATTTACAATTTGCAACTACATAGAGGCCTATAGTTTGGAAAACATTTGGAACTGCAACCTCCAATATTTTGGAAAATATTTGCAATTTGCAACTACATAGAGGCCTAGAGTTCGGAAAACATTTGTTGCAACCTCTAATATTTCAAAAATCGGTTGCAATTCAAAACTTCAACCTCCAAGAAATTTACAAACCTATTTTGAAGCCTCTGCAAAATAAGACACACTAATATCAAAACAAACATTTGTTGCAACCTCTAAGATTTCAGAGATCAGTCGCAATTCACAACTTCAACCTCCAAGAAACTTACAAACCTATTTTGAAGCCTCTGCAAAATAAGACAAAATAATATCAATTTAAAAAATTGTATAAATTCTTTAATCAATTTTAAACTTAAATTTCAATTAAAATAAATGCATTTTAATATTTCACAACCAATAGTTCAAATTGAAATTGAAATGCAAGAATAATTTAAATTTCAATATTTTCAAGATTTAAACACAAAATTGATTTATAATGTTTTGATTATTTAAAGTTGAAATGTCAAATTTGAAATTATTCTCATGAATTTAAACTTGTGCTCAAAAAGTGACAAGTAAAAACCAAACTCATGATGTCATATAAGTATGCATTTGTAAGTATAAGAAAACTACAAATGCAATAAGCAACACAACGCAATGACGTGTGGTGAAACAACAAGTGTGATAGAGTGTGGCAAAGACAAATATTGTGATGATAAAACAAAATGTAACAAAGCACTACTTCACTAACTAAAACATTAGTACCAAAATGAGTTGCACACAACCAAAGGCAAGAGGGATGCCATCAATACAACTAAACAAGACTCAAAAAAGGAAGGTTCCCCAATTTGGTGCAAATTAGGGACATGTTGTGAGAGGTCACAACGCTTCCGCATCATTATCTATGGAACCTAAGCTATCTCTTATCCCACAACTGGCACTAAAGAGGCCAAGGTTTCCTTTAGAGGTCCCATCATAATTCATCTTCAAACTACCAATAAAAGTGGGGATGTATTTCACCTCTTTTCTTTGATCAACATTTGAATTGACATATTCGACCCTATAAATGGGACAAATATCCACAATTTTATGATACATTGTACATGTTCAATTGAAGCATAATCATTATTGCTACTGCTTTACAAGGTGACTAAAACTATAGATATCTTAGATCAAACATACAGTGCCATGCTTGTGAGATCAGTGAGGATTGACAAGGTTCTACCAAATCATGAAAGCTATACACAAAATTTAACATTAGTCTATTACACATGACTATGATCTCATAGGTGAATTGGCAATGCCATACAAGTGTTTTAATTCTTGTTGAAGGCTCAAACTTTAAGTAGATGATATAGATATGGACTTACTAAACTATACATTATTAAAGTTAATTAAAAAGATGAATGTCATTTCTAAAAGACTCCAAAGTGGGGGATTTCTAAAAATCAAATACACAACATATATATATCTCTAAGAACCTTTTGTTGTACTAGTAGAGATTTTTTTTGTATTAGATATAGCTTGAACACCAAAAAATTACATGTTTTGTCCTACAATTCTACTGCATATATTTATAAAATTTACATAGATTTTTGGATCCCTTGCATGCCCTTATACAGTGTCTATTTGTTCCCCTTTACATTGTATATATACAAAAATATATCATATCAATCAGACTTACAAAAGCTTGATTACATTGCCTTATATGAACATTATATTCATGCTGGCAAAAAATGCAATACAAGTAATCAATATATCATGGGATGGTAGCCTCCATGTCATCCTACACCAGGTTCTTCAAACCCAAGAGTGTTTGTGCAACATCAATTTCTTCCTTGGTAAATTCTTCAAGGATAATTAAGCCTGAAGCTTTTGTCTTGGGATCATCTTTGTCAACTTTCCCAATGTATTTGTTTTGAAATACTTCCAAATCTTTGAGAAAGAACTTTGTACTAGGCTACCCCTCCTACCAAGTGTGCCCACACCTGACTTCATGAAGATTGATCCTTAAGGTGCCTTCCTCCAGTAGTTTGAGAAACTTGAACTGTCAATGTAATTTGCAATGCAGTGTTGTAAAGTGTGAGTATCTTGACAAACTCAGTAAGTTCCCTCCTTGTTCCATTAAACCTCTCATCATTCCTTGCTCTCCAAATGACCCATCAGTGGAGAAACACAACCAAAACAAATAAAGTTCTTCCCCAATTTATTATCTTTTATTAAAATAATTTTTTCAAGTTTGGGCTTGCCATTAACATCCCAAATATACTATTTTGGCAAAAAAAAGTTCCACGGTTCTCTTGCATAAAGACACTCAAAGAAGATGTGATTTATTAATTCTAGCACCCTGCATAGGCTGCATATTTCAATGTCCTCAAATTTTATTTTGAAAGGTAGCTTGTAAAAGATCAGAAGCCATCTGAAGCATGTTGCAAATATGGATGTGTTTGGTGGTGTTGTCATTAATGTCAACACAGTTCAATGTGATTGCAGATGGTAGTTGTATATTTGAGATAATGTAGAACTGTTCAGAGTACATGGATCTATATTTATGAAGTTGTAGTTGTGTTTTTTCCAAGTTCTTTTGAGAAAATTAAGAAATAATCAAGACTATGTAGTGTGTGTGTTATGAGTGTGCTCCGGTAATATGCTATGCATTTCTTCTGTGTTGATCCTATGCCTGTGCGGATCTATGGTATTGTTCATGAGCTTCAATGGATAATATGTCCTAAGTTTTAGCTTTCAGGTCGATGGAGAGTGAAAGATATGTTCACCGGTGTGTGAACCAATTTGGCAGAACTATTTGTTTGTAGACTGGGAGAAATGTTTTTGCCTCACAGACTTCTGGTGGTTTGTTTCAAGTCTTGCGGATCTAGAAGACGGTTTATACTGATGTTCTCAGGGTTTTGGCAAA
Source organism: Sequoiadendron giganteum (assembly GCA_007115665.2). Classification (NCBI taxonomy): domain Eukaryota; kingdom Viridiplantae; phylum Streptophyta; class Pinopsida; order Cupressales; family Cupressaceae; genus Sequoiadendron; species Sequoiadendron giganteum. Next base: position 422,165,140 of record CM021108.1, read on the forward strand.
CATTCTTGTGATTTGGTGCTCCGAAAAACTTGCTCTAGAGCTTCTATGTGTTGTTGCTTGGTCTAGTTGGACTATTGAAGAATGTTTTGTGCATGAAAAGTATTGCAGTGACTACGGATGTATCTGAAGGTCTCTAAGAGATGTAAAAATGTTTGGTGAAGCGTGTTGGGTGATTCACGTGTGATCATCTTTTTGGAGATGTGTGTACTTCAAAGATCATTGGTGTTTTCATTAAGTTTGGTCGACCTGGTGTCTACACATTACATAAGATTTTGCATCAAATTAAGGAAGCGTGTGATTGACCCAAGATGTTGTTTGGGTCCTAATTAAATGTGTAAATGGTCCTCTCTCATTCTTATCCACCACGAGAATGTTTAGTAGACGACGTAATTTGAATTTGTAAATTGAAGGATGAATAACTGACCTTAGAGAATACTTCTAGGGTTGAAGATGGTATAAAAGCAAGTCAAGATCTTGTGAATTAAAAGAAAAGCAAGTGAAATGCAAACTAGTGAGAAAAACCAGAGTGTGTAAGAGCGAATCAAGGCAACAGTACTTTGATGTGTTAGATTCTTGTAAGCAGTGAGCTAATGGTGTCTGGAATCTTCTGATCAAGTTGCAAGTGTGTGGAACCTATTTTGGTGGATCTTTATTTATCTTTTCTTTATCTATAGGGAGTGAGCCTCCTTCTGGATAGTAAGTCCTATCTGTAGGTATTGAGCCTTTGTATCTAGGCAGTGAGCCTTTGTATCCGATATTGCATTATTACTATATTGTGAGCTAATCCTCAACATGGTTTTTCCCTCAATGGGTTTTCCACATAAATCTGGTGCCTCTAGTGTTTTGCTTTCTGTTATTTACATTTCATGATTACACTCAATAACAGATTGAGTTAAAGTGGAATTGATTAAGGTTAGAAGTAAATTAATTTGATACAACTGATTCACCCCCCCTCTCAGTTGTCATGTGCATTTCAACAATTGGTATCAGAGCTCTGGTTCCTCGGTGAAAAACTTAACCGCTTGAGGTAAATCAAATGGCGCACAAGTTGCAAATCCTTATTTTTGATGGAGTTGATTACAATGACTAGAAAGTGCAAATGAGAGGTTATCTGGTCTCACTTGGTTTCAAAACCTGGAAAGCTGTAGAGACAAATTATGTTGAACCATCTGTTGGTCCTTCCTTTGCAAATGAGATTTTTGTTTATGAGGAGAATGAAAAGGAAAGCTATGCTATCTTCAGTGCTCTATCTAAAATTGAAAGGAAAAAAGTTATTTCTTTAGGCACTGCTTATAAAGTATGGGAAAATTTGAAAGACATTTATGAAGGAAATGATAGAGTAAAATTTTTAAGGAAGCTAATAGCCAAGCGCAAATTTGAAAACCTGGGAATGGAAGAGGGTGAAGATATTGCGAGTTATTATTAGAGAGTTGAACTTGTAGCAAATGAGACCAAGAATCAAGGTGGTACCATGTCAGATGAAGATGGAATTGAGAAGATCCTAATGACCCTAGCAGAGAATTACAGTGACAAGGTCTCTACTATTAAAGAATCATATGATCCATAGACATTTACTAAGGAGCAACTATTTGGCACATTGACTGCATTCGAGATGAGAAAAATTGCAAGAGAAAAGGAGAAAGTTGAAACAACCTTTAAAGAAATGAAGATAGGAGATGACTCAAATGATGATAGTTCATAAGAGTTGGAAGCAAATTTCACAAGGAAATTGAAGAAAGGTACTGGTAAATACAAAGGTATGTTGCCCTTTAAAAGTTTCAGTTGTGGAAATATTGGTCATTATTCCTCAAGATGTCCAACTAGAGCTACACACAAGAAGAACAAAGATAATAATAATAACTACAGAGACAAAAAGGATAGGAAGGTCAAGAAATTGTATTATGTTAAAGAAGATAAAGGAATTTATGATGATGAGTCTGACCTTGAGGAAGATAAAGATGAATGCCTATTTCTATCCCTAGAAAGTAAATTTGTATCTGCTGACCATGGAAGATGTGCAAGGGAATCTAGTCCAGAAAGAAAGAAGGATGAGATGGAAGGTACTCTGGTGACTACTTTTCATGCTAAACAGGATGAAGACTGTTGGGTAATTGACAATGGATGTCCAAATCACATGACCAGAGATAAAAGTAAGTTCACTAAACTTGAGAAGTAAGATGGAAGAATAGTTATGTTTGGAGATGATTCTGGTGCTAAGATTGTTGGGAAAGGAACAATTAGTTTTGATGAAAAACATAGTACTGATGGTGTCTATTATGTTAAGGGATTAAGGAATAATCTTTTGAGTGTTGGGAAAATATGTAGCAAAGGATTTGAGCTTGTGTTTCAGGATAACACCTGTGAAATCAAAAAAGGATCTGAAACTATGGTAGCAACAAGAAGAACTCATGGAAACATCTAACAGCTTAAGAGTGGTGATGGTCAGTGTTTTGTTTCACATATTAATGAAAGTTGGCTATGGCACCGGAGGATGGGACATGTAAATTTCGACAATATGATTTGGATCAGTTCAAAAGAAGTTGTCACAGATCTGCCTAGAATCACAAAGCCTACAAATTCAATTTGCATAAGTTGTCATTTGGGAAAACAAACAATAAGCAATTTTAAAGGAAAAGAACAATCATCTATTGGATTGTTGGAATTGATTCATACAGACCTTTGTGGTCCTACAAGAATAGGAAGCCTTAATGGTGACAAGTATTTTATACTCTTGATTGATGATTACTCTAGGATGACATGGGTTACTTTTCTTAGAGAGAAAGCTCGTGCTCTTAATAGATTCAAAGTGTTCAAGGAAAGAGTAGAGAATGAGGTAAACTTGAGAATAAAATGTTTAAGGTCTGATTGAGGTGGAGAATTCACTTCTAGTGAGTTTAATGCATTTTGTGAAGAGCGTGGCATAAAGATACATTATTCTGCCCCTAGAACCCCTCAGCAAAACGAAGTTGTGGAAAGAAAGAATCAGACTATTCAAGAGGATGCCAAGACAATGATGAAAGAAGAAAATGTTTCTGATGTGTATTGGAGAGAAGTATTCCACAGTGTTGTTTACATTCTTGACGGAGTTCATATTAGAGGTAATAGCACCAAGACTCCTTATGAGTTATGGATTGGTAATACTCCTATTAAATAATTTAAAGTGTTAGGAAGCAGATGTTACATTAAAAGAGATGATGAGAATCTTGGAAAGTTTGATGGTAGATGTGATGAAGCAATTTTTCTTGGATATTCAAATAGCATCAAGGCATATAGATGCTTCAATAAAAGACTGAGGAAAATAGTTGAAAGTGCTAATGTAAAAGTTGATGAAACTATGTATAGACTAATAAAAATAAGTGAAGTTGAACCAGATGATCCTATCTGTGGAAAAATACAAGAAGAAGAAAAGGAAGAGAAAGAACAAAGTGATGAAGAGGAGATTTTGGAACTTGCACCTAAGACTCCTAACATGTACAGAGAAATCATCCCAAGGAACAAATAATTGGAGACATTAGTAAAAGTATAAAGACAATAAGAAAAGTGGTTGAGGTAAAATTGTGTTTACTCTCTAAGATAGAACCTAAGACTATGAAAGAGGCATGCAAAGATGAGAGTTGGGTTAGAGCAATGAAAGAAGAACCACAACAGATAGAAAAGAATCGGACATGGGAACTAGTCCCTAGACCAATAAACAAGAATGTAATTGGTTCAAAATGGGTATTCAGGAATAAGTTAAATGAAGATGGTGAAGTAGTAAGAAATAAAGAAAGACTTGTATGCAAAGGTTATCACAGGTTGAAGGAATATATTTTGAAGAGACATTTGCACCAGTGGCAAGAATGGAGGCCATTCGGATGTTCTTGGCATTTTCAGCTCATAAAGACTTCAAAGTATACCAAATGGATGTCAAGTCTGCATTTTTTAATGGAGAATCAGAAGAAGTGTATATGGAAAAACCAAAAGGATTTCAACTGACAAATAAGTTAGACATGGTCTGCAAGTTGAAAAAGACACTGTATGGACTTAAACAAGCTCCCATAGCTTGGTACGCAAGGTTGGATAGATACTTGACACAACAAGGATTCAACAAAGGGTTTGAAGACAACAATCTTTACTTCAAAGTTCAGAGAAACAAAATGTTGATTATTGTGGTATATGTTGATGATATTATCTTTGGTGGAAATAAAGGTATGTGTAAGAAATTTGCAGAGGAGATGCAAAAAGAGTTTGAGATATCTATGATTGGTGAGTTGAATTTATTCCTTGGTCTTCAAGTGAATCAAACTAATAAGGGGATATTCATTTCACAATCTAAGTATGTTAAAGAATTGTTGAAGAAGTTTGGAATGGATGACTCCAAACCAGTTTGTACCCCTATGGTAACCAGTGTAAGCTAAGTAAGGATGATGAATCTTCTAGAGTTTATCAGAGCATGTACAGATTTATGATTGAAGGACTGTTGTATCTTACTGCAACTAGAACAGATATCAGGCATGCAATATGTTTAGTTACAAGATTTCAAGCAAAACCTAAAGAGGCACGTGTTGCAGCTATGAAGATGATATTTAGATATCTTAAGAGAATCCAAATTATGGGCAATGGTATCCTAACGATACTGATTTCACATTGAATGCCTACACTGATGTAGATTGGGTTGGTTATGTACATGACCAAAAGAGTACAAGTGGTGGTGCATTCTTCCTTGGAGGAAGATTGGTCTCATAGTTGAGTAAGAAATAGGATTTAGTTTTTTTATCCACTGCAGCAGTTGAATATATTGCAGCAGCATCCTACTATACACAGGTACTTTGGATGAAGCAAAATTTGAAGGACATAGGTGTGATGTGTGATGAGCCTATCTCTATCTTTTGTGACAATAAAAGTGCAATAAACATTTTAAAGAATCCAGTAATGCATTCTAGAACAAAGCACATATCTATCAAGTATCACTTCTTAAGGTAGAAGGTGTTGTGGAATGAAGTTAAACTTGAATGTGTCTACCAAGGAACAAATTGTTGACATATTCACTAAGGCCATTTTGAAGGATAATTTTGAGTATCTCAGAGGGAAGTTAGGGGTTATTGCCCCTCCTTCCTTGAACTAAGTGCACGTGGAGGTGCATCAGTCCAATGGATTCACGGATTCTTTTTTTGGTCTGGACTAATGATTGTGGTCTACTCCTCAGGGGGAGTAGAGAGTTTCATTGTTGCAATATGTGAGGTGGGTGCACTCCTAAGGGGGAGTAATCAGAGCTTTATATGGCAAGTGTTTTCATGCAAAAATTTCCTTTGACATTGATGTCAAAGGGGGAGAGAAAGTCATGTGAAAAAATTGAAAAGGGAGAGAGAGTCTTGTAAGGAGTAGAAGAAGCAGGAGAATGTGTATGCTATCTTTGATGGTTTTTCACATTATGTGTTGTCATCAATGATAAGGGGGATATTGTTGCAAGTATGGATGTGTTCGGTGGTGTTGTCATTAATGTTGTCATTGATGTCAACACAGTTCAGTGTGATTACAGATGGTGCTTGTATAGTTGAGATACTGTAGAAGTGTTTAGAGTACATGAAGCTATATTTATGAAGTTGTAGTTGTATTTTTTCCAAATGCTTTTCAAAAAATTAAGAAATAATGAAGACTGTGTAGTATGTGTGTTCTGAGTGTGCTCCGGTAATGTGCTCTGCATTTCTTCTGTATTGATTATATGCATGTGCGGATCTTTGGTATTGTTCATGAGCTTCAATGGATAATATATCATAAGTTTTAGCTCCTGGGTCGATGGAGAGTGAAAGATATGTTCACCAGTGTGTGAACCAATTTGGCAGAACTATTTGTTTGTAGACTGGGAGAATTTTTTTTTCTCCGCAGTCTTCTAGTGGTTTATTTCAGGTCTTGCAGATCTAGAAGACGGTTTATACTGATCTTCTCAGTGTTCTGGCAAACGTGCTTGTAATTTGGTGCTTCAAAAGACTTGCTCCAAAGCTCATGTGTGTTGCTGCTTGGTCTGGTTGGATTGTTGAAGAATGTTATGTGCATGAAATGTATTGCAGTGGTTGTAGATGTATCTGAAGGTCTTTAAGAGATGTTAAAATGTCTGGTGAAGCGTGTCGGGTGATCCACGTGTGATCATCTTGCTGGAGATACATGTACTTCAAAGATCATTGGTGTTTTCATTAGGTTTAGTCGATCTAGTGTCTACACATTACATAAAGATTTTGCATAAAATTAAGGAAGCGTGCAATTGATCCAAGATGTTGTTTGGGTCCTAATTAAATGTGTAAATGGTCCTCTCTCATTCTTATCCATTGCGGGAATGTTGAGTAGCCGACCTAATTTGAATTTGTAAATTGAAGGATGAATAAATGACCTTGGAGAATACTTCTAGGGTTGAAGATGGTATAAAAGAAAGTCAAGATCTTGTGAATTAAAAGACAAGCAAGTGAAGTGCAAACTAGTGCGAAAAGTCAGTGTGTAAGAGTGAATCAAGGCAGTAGTACTTTGATGTGTTAGATTCCTTAAAGTAGTGAGATGATGGTGTCTGCAATCTTCTGATCAAGCTACGATTGTGTGGAACCTATTGTGGTGGATCTGTATTTATCTTTTTTTTATTTGTAAGCAGTGAGCCTCCTTCCGGACAGTCATTCCTATCTGTAGGCAGTGAGCCTTTGTATCTGGGCAGTGAGCGTTTGTATCCGGTATTGCATTATTACTATATTGTGAGATAATCATCACCGTGGTTTTTCCCTCATTGGGTTTTCCACGTAAATCTAGTGTCTCTGGTGTTTTTCTTTCTGTTATTTACATTTCATGATTACACTTAATAATAGATTGAGTTAAAGTGGAATTAATTAACGTTAGAAGTAAATTAATTTGATACAACTAATTCACCCCTACCCGCCCCGCCTCCGCCTCCCCCACCCACCCCCTCTTAGTTGTCTTGTGCATTTCAACAAAGCAGGCCTTCTTCAGCTCAATGATATGTGACCAAATATTTTTAAAGGCCTTGGACTAGTCGTTGTTACTCAATCCAATACCCCATGTTCTATTTAAATAGTCTATTACTTCCTACTGATTAATAGGAGAGTTGTAGATTATTTAAGTATTCATTTTTGTGAGTTTGGTTCCATCTTTCCATAGAAACTCTTTGTACTATTTTGTATTAGGATTGCATTCAACTGGAAATTCCATTTCCTTACAAGCTTCCTTTATTATTGTGTAGGTTCTCCAATTAGTAGCCGACAAATTGTATTCACTACATAGCTCATTCCAATCTTTAAGGTGTCCTTTTAGAATGTCCTTAAATAGTTTTATGTCTTTATTAGCCTAGCCTTTAGTAGAGCATCCTTGAAGTAGTGCTAATGGTTTACTATTATGCTCAAGGTTCTACCAAATTGATCTATGGGTGGAAACTGTGTTGTTTTTCACGTATTGACAATTTACAATAAATTCCTTGATATGCTCCCATTCTTTCCATATGCTCTTAAAGATAATTGAGCCTTCAAGGGATAAGGAGTGACAATTGTCGAGGAGTTCACAAAGGAGAGGTCCTTCCAAGCCTTTGCATGCTTGGGGGAAGCACATTTGATGTTATTCCTAACCAAAACCTTCCAAGGTTCATTCCCTTCTAAGGCTTTGAAGATCCATTTTGAGGCTAAGGCTATACCCTGAAGTTTTAGGTCCATCAGCCCAAGTCCCCCATCTACTTTGCTTAGACAACACCAACTCCATTTAACTACATGTTTCTTCTTTTTACCCTTCCCATCTGACCACAAAAAGCCTCTTATTTTTGTTGTATTTCATCAACTTGGTAGTTGTTAAACCACATAGAAGAAAAATATAGGTTGTAAGATGACAATATTTTTTGGCATACATGAATCCTCCTTGTCAATGATAGAAATTGCATGATCCATCTTCCAATCTTCTTTTATATTTTTCCCTTGATCCATATCCACATTTCTTTCAAGTTTGGGCATATAGAAAATGGAATGCCCAAATATCTAACCCGTATTTGGGGATCTCCCCATTGAACATCAAATTTGCTTAAGCAGTTTGGGGGTTTCTCATGCCACCCTAGCATGATGGACTTTGTAAGGGACAATTGGCTCATGAGGTCGCACAAAATAAATTTAGTGTTTCCATTAGATTTGATATTTTTTTCACATCTAATATGGCGAACAATGCAGTGTCATCTACAAATTGAATATTGAGCTCATTATTATTCAGTAGGAGTATTCCTTTCACCTTAGGGGTAATGTCATTAAACCTAAGGAAATAATGTAAGGCATCTGATGCAGTAACAAACAATGCAAGCACCAAAGGACAACCTTGTCTAATTGAACTCTCCAAATTAAACTCCTCTATAAGACAACCATTTACATCTACCTATGTCGTTGCATCCTTGAAAAGTGTAACAACCATATTGCAAAACATTTCAGGAATTCCAAAGGCTTCGAGAGTTAGCCTGATGTATGCCCACTCAACTCTATCATATGCCTTCTCGAAATCAAGGAGTGACATTGCCACATCTTGGTTGGAAGACTTTGCCCATTCCATTACTTCCCAACTAGTGATCAAATTTTCCAGAATGTATCTTCCTTTAATAAACCCAATTTGGGTACTATTGATGAAAATTGACAAAATGTTTACCAATCTTTTTGCCAATAGTTTTGCTAAGATTTTATAACATACATTTAGCAATGTTATTGGCCTCCAATTTTTTACTAGAATTTTATCACCTTCTTTGGGGATAAATTTTATAATACCCTTATTGATGTTCCTTCCCAAAGAGCCTATTCCAAGGCCTCTTTGTATACTAAAAATAGATCATCCACTATCCATTCAATGATGACTTTGTAAAATTTGTTGGGAGGCCATCTACCCCAGAGGTTTTATCATTTTGCAGGGATAGGATTGCTTTTTTAATTTCCTCCTTAGAAACCTCTTTACAGAGCTCGTGTGCCTCCTTCCCTCCTATCTTTTTTGGAATGATTATTTTTATTAGACTTCTTGCATTAGAGCAGCCCTCAAGGTTGTTTTCAGAAGTGAAAAGATTCTTGTAAAAATTGAAGAAATGACCTTTGATGTCTTCCTCGTTAGTGAAGGCCATCCCATCTATCTACACTTGTTCAATTTGTTCTTTGACATTCTTCTCTTTTAGGTACCTAAAGAAGAATTTGGTTCCTTTGTCTCCGTTATTCAGCTAGTCAAGCTTAGACCTTATCCTTAGCCTTTGAATTCTATTATTTTGCAGCCTCCTCGGGGAGTTTTTAATTACCATGAGCTTGCCTCCCAAATCTCCATTTCCAAGTTCTTCCTGTAAGCAAGCTTCAACTTGGAGTAGGCCCTCCTCCTTCCTCATGTCCATGGCTCTTTTCTTTCCAATTGTTTGGAACAAAATTTTCTAGCCCTTAGAGTTTAGATTCCACCTTTCAATTGCACTTAATTCTTTATACACCCAGCAATTGCTATTTCTAAGAGATTTCACAACATCAACACAATCTCTATCCTTGAGTAACTTTGTGTTTAGGAGGAACCCCCCATTTTTCCTTTCACTCCCAAGAGCCTTCTTAAGAAGAATCCTAATTTTGATGGGGTGGTGGCTAGATAGGGTGTATCAGTGGACTTCAATCTTGTAGCCATCTCTAAGGGAATTTGTAATGTAGTGGTCCTTATTTAGGTAAAATATGTCAAGGCGACAATAGATCCTCTTATTACCCTTATGTGCATTGCACCATGTATACCATATGCTAGGAAAGTCCTTTCTCTGACCTTCTATAGGGTCGGCCAAATTCAACTTAGATTTCATCTTCATCTAGAAATATTTCTCATTTCCTTCCCATTCCATATCAATCTCTCCAAACTTATCTTTTGGGTTCTCAATCATGTTAAAGTCTACACCCAATATCCATGGGATACATTCAATGTCACATAGCCACTTCCATAGTTTAATTCTTCCACTATATTCATTAGGAGCATAGACATAGCAAATTCCAAATAAAGAATCTTCCTTTTTTAGTGTAACCTAAACAACCCTATTACAGGGAGAGACTCCAAAACTAGAAACAAATTGGCTCCACTCCTTGGAGATGAGGATAGGTGCGCCCCCCCCTCTCCTCCTCCCCCCGCCCTTCTTTTCTCATGTTGGGTGACAAAATGTGTTGCCTCTCTCTAGATGAAGTTAAGATTAGTTTCCAAAGAAAACCCTATTGCTTTAATCTCTTGAAAGAGCACCACATCCTTACTTCGACACTGGTTTATGAACCTTCTTACAATCTGCTTTTTGTCTGGGGATTCCAACCCCCTTACATTCCATTATATGCAATTAAGGGTCATTTGGCACTAGGCTAGCAGAAGAATCATTTTAAGTCCTGAAATTCTCAAAGAATTTAGGCATCCTTGGATCTGGTTCAATCCTTTCAGTAGTAGGACTTAGGATGACAATACTAGTCTTTTTTCTTTTGTGTTTGGACAAGAGTTTAAGGCTACCTCTCCTAGAAGGGATTATTGATTCTTTCTTTTTTTTGGTGCTCTTCTTGTTCTTTGGATTTGCCCTATTTTAGAGCCCACTCCCTCTTCATTGACCTCCTTAGGAATTGATTCCTCACTATCCCTCGAAGACACGTTGCCCTTATGAGGACTAGATTTACTTGAATCCATTTGTTTTAATAGAGCAGTTTTATTATCATCTTTTTTAAAATTAGTATGGCCATTCCATTATTGAAACTTGATAATGGTGATGCTAAATGCACCATTGAGATGCTCAAGGATTTAAACATGTGCTACCTTGCCTATTGATAACAAGGAAAACAAATGATAGCAACTTGTCAGCATTACAAAAGCACAGATAATGGAATGGCCATACTATTTCATTTCTGGAGCCTACTAAGATTTATAACTAGTGTTTTTCATGACTTTTTTCTCTTAAAACAAAATTCACAATTTCCTAATAAAAAGGGCAACTTCATAAAACACTCTTTGTGTTATATATTTACAATAGGATGTCATATAATTGGCAATAGTTCCATTGCCTATAGGCTATTATGGCACTAGACATGTGACAGAAAAGTCCAAACATTATTCTAAAAGAGCTTGGTTTGATTCACCATTGAACAATTTCTTGGGATGCACTTGCGATTTCTTAGAACTAACATATACAACATAAGTTAATTTCAACTAAGTAATTTATTTAATTTTCTAAGATTTATCAAAAATCTTAATCTTCAAACATCTTTCACATCCAATAAGAGCTGCAGTTTATGAAGTACTACAACTCCCTTTTCTTAGATGAAATTCAATCGAACTTGGGAATAACATAAACAGAAGTCTTCAATCAAGATCAACAATAAAGACAATGGTAGAAAGGCCAATGCAAACCAACAAGTTTTTACCCATGAAATACTAGAGCATCTATCTGCTCCCCGTATCTAGTTCTCAACTTTAAGCAAATCCCGAACGTAAACAACAAAGGTAGTAAAACAGAGGGTTGAGAGAACAATAAACTATAGTTTTCTCTAACTGATACACAGGCTAACTAATATAAAGATCAAAGTTGAAATGGGAGAATCACACAGGCTATAGAAAAGGGTAACATGAATGAGAAAATGTCATTGGATATTTCTTAAGGTCAAAAAACTGAATACAAACCAACAATGAGGATGGATGAATAATTATCCTATAAATATTTTCTGGAGATGATGCCAATATTGACAACATGTCGATCAAAGATGAGGAAATGACAAGTAACAGAGAAGATGGATGTACATCAGAAAATATGACTGAAATTTTGAGAAAAAAAAAACCATTCAAACATTAGAAATATCAGCTCACTAAAAAGAATTCATGATAATAGTCCAAAAAGAGAACTTGTGCACTTCAACAAAACCTCCCGTACGTCAGCCACATATTCCGACACCCTTTCAAGTAAGAAAGTACGTGAGCAGATATGAAAGAGGGAAGTGGACATTCTCCAATATGGTGAATTCTCCAATATGGTGAATTAAATTTTCTATATCTTGTTCATACAAAAATGAGAAATATGTGGGAGGCTACGAGCCTGAATATGAAGTTTTAGTTGATGACCGGAAGAGTATTCAATTGAAAATCATAGAATCAAGTCTCCCTTTAAGTTTAAGCTTATACATTGTCAGAAACTGATGAAGCCTTCTCCATTTGTTTCTATAGTAATTTAAATTCAGTGCTGTCTTGTTATACATAGGATTGCATTAGCAGATGGATTTTTTATATACAGGATATTTCCATCAGATCCTCAAGAGTCATCTCATTTACGCCATAACCCAGGGTTCGGCTTGAAAATTTGCTTCAACAGAACCATTTTTGGAACATTCCAATGCTCAACGTGCCTGAGCATTTCAGTCAACAATCCAAGCAAATAAATTTGCTTCTTTGTTCAAAGAACAACCTAAGCTAGACTAATTCTGAGTTGCATTTATAAACGTTTCCCTTCAACAAAAACGAATTGCATTACCAGGGGTTTCTACTATAAACACAGAGACATCATACCTGCATATTTTTCCAGACTCAACATCATAGTAATACTCTGTGTAGCCTGTGGCTGCAACATTGTATAGATAATTTATTTTATTTTTAAACTGAAGAACTTCAATAACTCAATCAAGCAGTTGAATTTGAAAGCAAGCATACCAGACAAGATAGGCCTCCAAGGGAAAGCTAAAATACAAGCAAAGCGCCAATAGCCAACTCCTTTATCCTGCAGAAATAATCATACAAGGAATTCTTCGAAAGTATTAGAATGCTGAATAATCAGGTTGAATGTATACAAAAGAACAAAAGTATCAGAGGAATTGTGGCTATGCAAAAATAAGCTGCATTATGAATGCAGATTGTTCTGTTTTAGATTCAATTGCTTTGATTTTCTCATTAACCATGGTCATATCAATGTTTAGCAAACCCAAAGCATTAAACTGATATTATACACATTTTAGAGCATTTTTTAGCAGTACTATATATTGTTTCTTCTCATTCTAATATGGCCTAGCTTTCTAATTTTCTATGTCAAAGAAAACCTTGCTTGAGGCTACTGCTAATCTTATATTGCTTCAAAAATCTTTTGGGGAATAAATCGGAAAACCAAAAGTATAAGATTTTTTGAAAAAATTGGGAAAAAATCAGGAAAAAATCGGATTTAAAAAAAACGTAAAAAATTGTAGAACAAGAGATAAAAACTATTTTTTTTGTAGACCATAGCATAGAGATATAGAGAGCAAATAAAATAAAGAGTTTAACTAATGAAATGTAGAAAATCGATTTTTGTAGTTTATATTCATATTGCTGATTACATTCATTGCATTGCACATCTTTCAAACTCAAAGCATTACTTCACATTGCATAACTAATAACTAGATGCTGAGAGATGACAAAATTTCAATTACAATATAGTTTTTCACAAAGTTAACATAAGCAGTTATGAAATTACTTCACGTTGCATAACTAATAACTAGGAGCAGCTACCAATTGCATTAGCTTGTCATGGCATTCCATGAGACCACATTTCTTTGAGGCATTTTTTCAAACAGTTCACTACCCTGTCTATGCTACGCCATTTTTCATACATGTCTACCAAAGCATTTTATCAAACAGTTCACTGCCTTGCTGCTATGGCTAAAAACCTAAAACAGGTGCTTCCGAACAAGCTATGGATGCTTGGAAATTTTTTATCAAAGAATAATAGTAAGCAATAGCATAGACAAGGCAGTGAACTGTTTGAAAAAATGCCTCAAAGAAATGTGGTCTCATGGTGATGGAATGCCATGATGAATGCCTATGGCGATGGATTTTCATGGCATTCCATCACCATGAGAACACATTTCTTTGAGGCATCTTTTCAAACAGTTCACTGCCTTGTGTATGGTAAAACATTTTTCATACATATCTACCAGAGCATTTTATCAAACAGTTCACTGCCTTGCTGCTATGGCTAAAAGCCTAAAACAGGTGCTTTCGAACAAGCTATGGATGCTTGGAAAAACTCTGTCAAAGCTAATAGCAAGAAATAGCATAGACAAGGCAGTGAACTGTTTGAAAAAATGCCTCAAAGAAATGTGGTCTAATGGTGATGGAAGGCCATGACAAGCCATAGACAAGGCAGTGAACTGTTTGAAAAAATGCCTCAAAGAAATGCGATCTCATGGTGATGCATTCCATCACCATGAGATCGCATTTCTTTGAGGCATTTTTTCAAACAGTTCACTGCCTTGTCTATGCTACCACATATTTCATACATGTCTACCAAAGCATTTTATCAAACAGTTCATTGCCTTGCTGCTATGGCTAAATGCCTAAAACAATTGCTTTTGAACAAGCTATGGATGCTTGGAAAAAATCTATCAAAGCATAATAGTAAGCAATAGCATAGACAAGGCAGTGAACTGTTTGAAAAAATGCCTCGAAGAAATGTGGTCTCATGGTGATGGAATGCCATGACGAGTGCCTCTACGACATTTTTCATGCATGTCTACCAAAGCATTTTATCAAACAGTTCACTGCCTTGCTGCTATGGCTAAAAGCCTAAAACAGGTGCTTTTGAACAAGCTATGGATGCTTGGAAAAAATCTATCAAAGCATAATAGTAAGCAATAAGCTATGGTCTCATCATTTTTTTTTTGCGTGAAAATCAGCACAATTTTATTCACGTTTTTTTGTTGGTTTAAAACGTGTTTTTTGGCAATTTTGCAGTTTTAAATGGGAAAAAATCGTTGACCAAAAGGTCAAAGATTTTTTCAAAAAATCGGGGAAAAAATCATCCAGCCTGCAGATTTTTTAAAAATCGTGATTAATCGGGTTTTTTTGCAGATTTGTTTCTATGCTTCAAACCACCATCATGAAGACACAAGGTTCATGAACTGCACTGCTAGAGCAGAAAGTGAAACTGTCCCCTCCATTCTATTTACAACTGTTTAGATTTCCACAGGATCCAATGCCAAATCAGCAGTAGAAAGTGCCATTGCAAGAGCACAAGGAGGAAGCCAGGGTGCTGACACATGAGTGGATTTCAAAGAGAGGAGAAATCAGTGGATTGGCAAGGGGATAAACTTAGAAGGTGCATACACGTGCACATGTGCACAAGTATGAAGGGATCCAAGTTGAGGATGGGGATGATGATATGCAGATTGTCTCATCATATTTATGTACTTCATAAGAAGATCCAAGTGAATCAGAGGTACCAAATCCACGGTTTGTGTAGTTTTTTTTTTGCTTGATCTAACAATAGAGATCCATAGGATACCCTGCACTATGACTGAAGAACCTAGAATTTATGTCCCAGGTTATGTTGGACATTGCTAGGACCAAATGAATTGAACAGGTAAGTGTGGAAGAGGCAAGCACTTCTCATCATTGATGAGTGACTTGAACACAAAGGTTTGTAGACGAAGACTGCCACACACAATTCTCCCAAATAAATGAGTTACAGAGGCTGAAGAAGCAATGAGTGTACTCTAGAAATAGTTGTCTTGTGTCTTCCATCCCTGGTATACCTGGCCGTGTACCCTGAGTGTGTTGTGTATCCAGGCATCTTCATACTATTGAGTGTAACTTCAATATCCAATATTTCATAGTGAAGAAGGCACTATGAGAACATAGGAGGTTCATAGAGGACCAAGGCAAGGCCATGAAAGACAAATATGAACTACAGCCCTAATCACTTATATTATTTGATTATTCCAAACATCAGACTGCATTTTCTAACTAAAATGGAATATTACTAACAAAATTGCATTCTACATCCAGAATAACCCTAGGAAGACATGATCCCGAGCAGATACCTGACATGTTCCTCCTCTACCAGGCCCATTGCAAGGAAAAGGAAAACCAAGATTCAATTTATTGGGTATTAATTATTAAACAAGAATTACAAGCAAATAAAACACCTTTAGGTAATATTAATACAATCACATGGATAGTAAGTGCATGGATATGGTTTATTAAAAATCCACACTTCCTAATGAATATGTAACAAAGCCACTTTGGCACCTACTACTACCAAATCACCACCTCCCCAGGTTAAGCTGGTGCTTGCTATTGCATCAAGAGCTATCAAACTAGGTGTGAAGGCATGAGTGTTTGGTATCCATTGAGCAAAGATAGGTTCTAATTGTATAGTGATGTTTGAAAACATATCTTTAGCATGTCCTAAAGTACTCATAGTATCATTATGAATATATAGACCCAAACTATGGAAGCATAAGAAAATACATGCCCAATTGATGTGTGATACAGTTGCATCACGACATCTGAAAACACAATCTAAAAGCTTGTTGTATTGAGTAGTCAGATCATAGTCTCTTACTATAAAAATAGCTGCATACGCAGCAGCACCAACTATGAGAAATTCACCAATCCACATATGGTGTGTGAGTTGTGTACCATAGTCAGTAGCTAGATATGGCGAGGGAGGCATAGAATACATATGGTGAGATAAAACAATCATTAAAGATCCTAATATAGCTAGGTTAAGAGTTAATTGAGCATGCCATGAAATAGTTAAGATTTCATAAAGACATCTGTGCCCTTCCCTTGTAAATGAACCTTTAAGAGCTTCCAAAATTTCCTTCTGAGTGGTGCAGAAGAAAGGCTCGAATAGAACTATTTCCTAGTGAAAGGTACACCAAGGGATTTCAAATAGACCATGCAATTGGCCTTAGGACAGGATCCATGCTTGGAGAATATATATCTGGTAGTTATGGATTTTAATCTTGGCTAAAGGACTATGGATGCACTTTCAAGCCTTGCATGTCTCTATCCAAATGTCGTACCCCATGATGCCCTGGAGCTTGGGACTCTACGACAGATGGATTTGGAAGCAAAGGGAAGCTGTGTCTGCTACAAGCTCTTGAACTAGCTATCAAAATCAAAGGAATGCTGCAGACTTGGATGCCGACTCCACTCTAGCTGGCTCTGTTCATGTATCTTCCACCTAGGTTGTTGTTGCCTCTACCATTGGATGCAGGGTGTATTTTCCCGAGATGGAGATCCAGATTCTGCAGTTGATTATGCAAAAGGTGATTCAGTAGATTCTATAGATGCAGCAGTTGGAGTAGCCGGAAAAGGCAAGGGCAAAAGCAGCAGAAGCTTCTCCACCACCAGTAGTATCTAAGGCAGAGGAATGATGTATATAGACCAGCGCTATCTGGTTTAGTAGGGTTATAAAAAGTAGTGTCAAAGACTCTAAGACCACTCAAGCAATGCCAAGAAGAAAGCATGTTTCCTAAATTTCAGGAGAAGCTTGCAGCTATGCAAGGTCTGTTATTGGAGAATGAGATCAGCTTGCAATTGCCAACCAAGAGCTTACATAAAAAATGCTGGAAGCTGTATGGACGGTGGAGTACAATTGCCAACAAGAATTAAAAATTGACTGTCAATTGGAGAATCAAAAGGAAGGGTTACAAGCACATAGGGTCAAGGTGAAGTCGTTCAAGATTGGTAGTGTGTGTTCTTCAAGGTCCACATCAACTGGCACATCAACAAGAAATCAAGGCATATATAGCAGGCTGTAGCACTTGTACCATGAACCATCTACTTCAGCCACTCCGCAATTAGGAATGCCTTTCTCATCCTCCCTTGTCTCATAGTTTTTGTCATGTACCAAAGTCTATATCAGTAGGGATACAAATGTATTGAGTTTATTAGCTAAGTTACCGGTTCGGGTTCGGGTTCGGGGACGGGTTCGACTATGAGAACCCGATACGTGGGTACGTGAAATTTTTTTTTAGGGGTTTGGGTACGTATGGGTACGTGTATATATATATATATATATATATATGTATTATATATACAAAAAAATAAGAGAAATATACAAAATTGTAAAACTAAATCATTTCATAGTATGATACTTGATCATTGATCAATGCCAAATGCCAAAGATAAATATTAAATGTCAATTGATAGTTGAAAAATATTCAAATACGCCATATCAATGATATCAATTATGGAAATCATCACAATTACAGTATTACTGAATTACAAAATGTAGTTCATGAAAGTTGAAACATGATTCAATTTCAATGTTCATCAATCATCAAAAGGATTATCAAAAAAGTCATCGTGATTTGGATTTTCAGTGGCTTCAACTTCAAGATCATCATCATTTGAACCCAAAGCGGTTCCGCTTCCACTTCCAGCACCATGCATGTCATGATCATCATTATCATCCACATCATCCATAGTGACTCTAGCAAGATCCTGAATGGTAGCATCCAAGTCAGCAGACTCGGGTGCTACATCCCAAAGCTTTGCTGCCTCCTGCTTGTATTGAGGTTCCTTACGTGACAGAAGACGCAAATTGGAATGAAAATACACCAAGTCTTCAGCTCTTTTTGCAGCCAACCGGTTACGCTTCACTGAGTGGATAAAGGAGTATGTACTCCAATTCCGTTCAGCAGCAGAAGAGCTTGCAACCTAGAGAGAAAACCAACAAAATTAAAAATAAAAAATGCAAGATAAATTCAAGAATGTTAAGTGTTAAATTCTACAATACAAGTGGCAAAAAAAAAAACTTACTTGTGAGAGGATCTTGATTGCAAGAGGTTGGAGGTACATATAAACTTGACCATGGAGGTACCACCATGTAATAGCATCCATTTTGTATTGGTCTTTGGCAACAGAAGGGCTAAGATTTTTTCCTATTATAAACATTCCAAATTCTTTCATAACACTTGTCTCCATTTCTGGATCACTGAAGAGTCTCTTAAATGCACTCTTATACCCTCTAGCAACTTCAAGATCTCTATATGGCGGTATTCTCCCTGGGATAGAAAGTACTTCTCTAGTATAGTACCTTGGAGATAGGGCATATGCAAGGAGGTGCAATGGTGTTGTCATCTTGTTCCAACGATGAAGAACGATTGCTTCCACCCTTTTGTAAAGGGTGTCTTCAGGATCATTCTCTCTCTTTTGTATTTCAATTTTTATTTTCTCCAACATTGTGTCCATGCTATCATAGACATCCCCCAAGCATGGTTCATCTGTATCAGCAAACCGAAGCATAGACATGATAGGTTCGGTCATCTCCAATACATAATTCACACGATCCCACCAATTGTCATCCAAGATCAATGCCTTGACCTTTTGGGCCTTCTCTGAATTTGATTGCTTCCATATACCCCATTGGTTGTTAATAACCATTTGACTCAATGCCTCTTTCACCTTCACAAGTCGTCTCAGAACAATTGTGTGAGATGCAAATCGGGTCTCAGCAACCTAAGAACATGTAAATAACTAAATTAGTCTAAATAAGTTAAAAAATAAAATTATTCAATTATGTAAAACATGACATAAATGAAACTAAATAAATAATAAATTAAATTTACCTTCAACAATTCCAATCTTCAAAAAATTCTGAAAATTGCTTGTGACATATGGTGGTTTGTCACAAACATCTGGATCTCCTCGGCCTCTTGGTATATTTCTTTCACCCACTCTATTTGGTTTCCAATTGCTTGCATCACCAAATTGAGGGAGTGTACGGTGCAAGGTGTCCAAAAGATGTGCTCATATCTAGCCTCTACCAAAGCACCTGCAGCCCTGCAAACTTTTGCATTGTCCGTAATTACTTGGACAACATTTTCATCACCCACCATCTCTATGGAGTCAATGAGAATCCTGGAAATGAACTCTGCATCTTTCACTTCCCCTTCACAGTCAACTGCCTTCAAAAACATTGCCCCCTTGGGGGACACTACAATAACATTGATCAATGGACGGTTTTTGCAATCTTTCCATCCATCGGAAACAATAGATACACCTGTTTCAATCCAAGAATCTCTAATTGGTTTTAGTTGGGCCTCTAAAGATTTTTTCTCTCTTTGCAATAAGGTGGTACACACCTTTTCAAACCCAGGACTTGTGAAACCAGGAGGTGCACTATTTATTGCTGACACCATGTCCCGCCAATATGGTGATCTCACCAAGTTGAATGGAAGACCATTGGCATAGAGGCAACGTGCAATTTTTTCTTCAGCAATATCTCTTGCCTCCATTTTAAATGCCCTCTCCAATGGACCTCTCTTGCGGGTGGTGATTTGTTGTTCATCTTCATCTTCCTCTTCCGTAGAGGGCATAGGCAAGAAGGGATGTCTGGAGGCCCTAACTGCTTGAGAGGGTAATGTTGGTGTTTTTTTCTTTCCGGAAGAATAGCTACTTTCTTTTCCTTTTGCAATTGATTTGTCGGCATCTTCTTGTTCTTTTATAAATTCTGCTATTTGTACAGAAGACAACCCCTTCTTATTTGGGCCCACACACATATTAATCCCTTTGCCACTAGGGCCCATAAAATGAAGTTTCACTCGGTAATAGGAGCTATTATATTGTGCATTGCATAAATTACACTTCCAAACAAAACCCCCACCTCCAAGAATTTGTGAAATTTTTGTGTTATGTGCCCATAAAGGAGATCCTTTCTCAATTTTGAACTTTTGACTTCCCTCCCCACCCACTGAACTTTGACTACTGGCCATTGTTGCAATCTATAAAAAAAATGAAAAAAAAATAAATAAATTTGAAAAAATTCTTCACAAACTTGAAAAAATCCATCAAAAACTAAGAAACTTGAAAAAATAGTTCAAAAGATCAAAGAATAGGGTTTAAATGCATACCTTAAACACTTAAATCTCCTTTGTAGAAGCTATTTGGCACTCCACAATCGATCTCCTTCGAATACAATCACCTCCCTTCAAAATGCCAAGATGTAGAAAAAATATGGTGAGAGCAAAAGGAGAAGTAGAAATGAAATGTTTTGGTGTTGAAAGGCCTCATATTGGGCCGGATTAGGGTAAGGAAACAAAATAATATTATAAAAATTGCTTTTTGTTTATGTTTGGGCTAACTTTATTAAAACTGGGCTGTGGGTTCTTGGAGGTACGCCCGGGTACGTGCCCGATACCTTCGGGTCCACGTACCAAACACCTGGGTGCGCCCTGGGTATGCACAAGGTGCGTGCCCAGGCCTGTGGGTTCTCCCGGGTTCGCGCTGTGCGTACCCAGGACGTACCCGCAGGCGAACCCGTACCGGGTTCGAGGCCTCCGGGTACAAATCCGGTAACTTAGTTTATTAGTAATTAATTGTTGTGTTACGCAAATGTAATAAAAAATGACTTTATTTAGTTACATGTGTTGGCACATGTAGTGTACTTAATTACTTTTTTGGTCGGTACAGTCTCTACATTTATAGTTGTGGTCTAATCGACGAACTTCATGATCATCAACCCATATTAAGAATACTGTAAGGAGCTCTCATATTTTCACGTTATCCCTATACCATAGCTAGATTATGTGCACTACCTTAATATCAATAATGCTGCAAGTTACCTCAATTTCATGTGCACAATCCCTCCCCTGTTCATAATGCTGTAATTACTTTACTATTATTATATTCTTTACTAGTATACAAAGAGAAGCTGGTAGAGTAGAACAACTGCCTTGATAAAGAATTTGGTCTCATTAAGTCCCACAACTCTAGGGACCAAAGGTTACATATCCATTCATTATAGACACCTTTGGAGAAATGAAACTACAAATGAAGCTAGTGTGGTTCAATTAGACAACAGACAATCTCAAAATAATCCCTTGAGTTTTAAAAAGATAGAAGATTATTTGGATTTGTTCAAGTACATTCTAGCCCAACTATTGGAATGCTGAAAGAATGATGGAAAGGAGAGACAGCTGATCAAAATTGTAATCTAAAATCTAAAGGCTCTTTATGAAATCTCAATCCAGCATCCTAACTTTAAAGATTCCTATGCCAAAGGACGTGCAGGAAGACAAATTTTGATAACTTTTGTTCTATTCTCTCAATGAGTAAATCAAGTTGATCCAAAATGGCAAACTAAAATCTAAGAAACTAGCTCATTACATGTGATGACCCCTTTCGATATTTTTTGTTATTTCCTGACTTTTGAAATGAAAACAGTTGGGACAGAAAAGTAATTAGGCACACAATCAACTGTAATTAGAAAAACCCCTTAGACACATTGGACAATAAGTCTGAACCAAATAAAATCAATTATTCTTGCTGGTACAGACCCTAGATCACATCAAACTTGCAGATCTGGGCGGAATATGAACATAAAAATGATCCGAAGTCTGATTTTATTGTTAAGCAACTGCTGGAACTAATTTACAGCAGAAGACATCATCACAAAGTCCAAGATTTGATTTTTACACGCCTTAAGTAGGTACGATGCTAATCATACAAGAATTATTTGATTTTTTTAATATCAAACCAACTTACAATTCACTTGAAATGCTAATCAGACCTCTGTAAATGATGATAGATGCAGATCTGAACCAAGAATGACTATTGAAACAGCAAACCACACTAGGGTTTCAACAATTTATACCCAACAGCTTGTTACACCACTCATCTCCCTAGAAACCCCAATAATCTCCTAACGCCTGCTACTGCTAGGTGCCAAACTCCTTTGCAAATGTGGAGCTCAGATTATGGACACTGGGAGGAGTATACTGCTGCTGGAGATGACTGGCACACTGAATCAGTATGTTGGTAGCAGATCTAGGGCTGTGCCTGATGGTATTTTGGAATCTCCTCTTTGATGGCGGTCTGGCCTTCCAGTGGTAATTGCCCTGCAATGAGGAATGCTGCTGAAGATGAATTCCCACCTCAGCCTGTGATTAGATGTCACTGCAATCAGCAACTGTAGATGCAAATTTGCCAGATTAAAAATTCGAAAATAATATAGAGACTGATATAGTGAGGCAGGGGTTTTGTCCTGACCTGTGGCACTGTATAGGGGTTTTCGTCCTCAATGAGCAGCAGTGTTTGCAATAACAAAATCTTCACAAATCCAAATAGCAAAAGGTTTCAGTTGGAAATTGCTTTGAAGTGCTTCCCAGCCACTTTTGAGGTGTTATTATGCAACACTACGTTCATATCACATGCTAATGCTTGGGAATTTCATTGGCACTGCTGTTATCACTTGAGCAAAGCACTGAACTTAGATTGTACCTTGCTGATTCCAGCTTTGAACAGCAGTGACTATTGGATACTTCAAACCTTTCGAACTCAAAAAGTTCGTCTTATGAGGGTTTGTGATGCAAGCCTTGGTAGTTCCCTCTCGGTGTTGGTTCAGGACAGCGAACTACTGCTTGCTTGGTTTTACTATTCAGAGACTCTTAGAGTTGGAGCAACCAGAGTTTTTAGGAGTCTTCATAGTTGTGTGTGGAATTATGATGATATGTTTGTTGAACTCTTGCGAGGGATGGCTTTCCTTTTAGCAAGAAGATTTCGGGAAGTCACTTTTGCAGCCATGGCTTTGCTTGACACCATGAGGAGATATGCTGAGGAGTACGGTTTTGAGTTGAGCATATTTTTCTTCCTATTGCCTAGGATCGTGTTAGGCAGTGGCATTGCAGATATGGACTTTTTAGAGATGTTTGGGCAGGAGATGTTGCATGGTGTAGATTTCAAGCCTCCCAGGTATTTCAAATTGACCTCGTTGATGGTATCATTTTCGGATTACAGGAGAGGATAGTGCAAATTTGGCACAATGGTTTCATAGTTGTGATCAAAGTGGTGCGGCGTCAGCATGGTGGATCCTTTCTAAGATGGATGTGGGACCTTGGTATCTTACTTGGTTTTATGTGGATCATTCTATTGTTTCTGGAGTTGTGGTGGCATTGCTTGAGGACAAGCAATCTTTGGGAAGGGAGGACTATAATGTCCCCTTTTTAGCCCTATGCTTTTTAGTGGTCGATAGCCCATTTCTGAAGTCTCGTGGGCTACTCGGAGGCATTTTTAAGGTTTCCTAAATTCTTGGAGGTTTCTTGTTAACTTTTCAAGGCTTGTGGGAGTTTGCTAGAAGGTTTTTTGGGTCTTTCTGGGTTTTTCAGAGAGCTTTGGTGGGCTGCCACATGCATTTTCATCAAAGGCTATTTCTGGACTTAATATTTTAAGTAAATTATGATGGCTACGTAGAAAGTGCTCAAATGGCGTTTGGAGTCGCTTACTATTTTCAAGTGTTATTTCTAGTTTTGTGGTTTGGCAAGAGTTCAGCACTCAGTTACTATTTTTGGCAGTGTGGCAATGCAGTCTTGGCAGAGGCCTCTCTAGCTTTCTTGGAGTTCAAAAAAGGTAAGTTTAATAACTTAAGTTATGCTATTTTCTAATGTTGTTTTTTGGCCCCCACACCTAGGCTTTATAACTTAAGTTGATTTTAAAATGTGGGCCTCTCATGTGGACGTCAATATTGGAAAGATAATTGCATTTTAAAAGGTTTAATATTTCCAAGAAAAGTTGGACGCCAAGTTTGATAAGTCAAATAGGTTTTAATGAAATATTATATTACTCCTCTTTTTGGGCATCCCTTTTTGGAGGGAATTGAGAATTTGAACTTTTGGGTTTGAGCTTATAAATACACTATCTCTCCTTCTCATTTGGTTATCAAATTTTATCATAATGAAGTGTTGCTGAAATCATTTCAGACTCTTGCTTTGAGGTTGATATACCTCCTATTTTTTCTTCAATTTCGAGTTTGCAAGATAACTCCTACCTGAACAGTGGATGCTTCTTCATTCAAAGGTTGCAGATTGAGCTTCACTGGTGATGGCTTCTTTCATATTTTCTGATCTTGTGGGTTGATGTTTTCTGACATTTTGGTGTGGGGGTGAGTTAGTTTTCAGGTTGATGATTATTTTGGAGTGTTTCTATTAGTTTTCTAGTTGCTGGTTTGTGAAGGGCTGAAGCACGTTTATGTTCACGTTGTCTTGAAGAGTTAATAATATTTTGTGGGCATTGGCTCATTATTTTTCTCACTCTTGGGCGTCCCTTTTCTTGAAGTTTCATGATTTTTGGCAGAGTGTTTGATTTTTCCTAGCTGGTCATCCTTGTTGGGAGGTCGTACAATTTTCCAGTGTTGCCTTGGGATTCATGCCAAAGTTTGCTTGCTAGTTTCAAGGAGTTTCTACATTGGAGATTGGACACCTAGCCTTGCTTCATCCATTGCAACAAATTTGGGATCATTCCACGGTGTTTGGATGAAGTTATGATGTTTTCTTGATGGCTGGTTGAGTTTTCCAGTTTGTTGTCCTGTCATATCAGACTGATGTTGCAGCATATCAAACCTGGTATTTTCATTGTATTCTCATATCTTCATGATTCCTTATCATTGTAATGTCTTAGGGATGGATATTTGATTCTTGGGCTCTCGTATTGCTTTGATTATCTCATGATATATTGTTTTAGACATCATATTGTAATGCTGATATAGTAGTACTAATCAGCTTTCATCCTTCAATTATTTTGTATCACACTCCCACTGGATAAGTGGTTGAGTTTTCTTTACTTTCTTGTTGCCCGCTGAAAAGTGGAAGTAGCTCCAAGTTCTTTACTTTACTTTCCTGTAGCCCGCTGGAAAGTGGAATTGGCTATCTTTGCCACCAAGTATTTTACATTTCTCTATTGGTTGGTTTGCCGCCAATAGCTCATTGTACATCCAACTTTGATTTTGTATTCAGATCCCCTTACACCATATGCTCTCGCCTTGCCCTCTCCAAGATCTGGGTGATTAGAAAGTGAAAGGGTTGATTCCAATTTGCTTTTCTTTACATTGGGTTAACGCTAACGGGTGAAGTTTATGTAAAAAAATTGGGAAAAACTAAGGGAGATATTTTAGTGGTATCAAAGCCAAAGTTCCTGCCAGCCTATTGGAAGATCAATAAAATTTTGAGTATGACAATGGATTTCAGCAAAGTCGAAGAACAAATCAAGAGGCGGTATGAACAAGAGGCTTCCCAACTATTTGAAGAGTATCAAAGCATGACAAATGAGTTTAGAAATACGGTTTCTTTTGACTCTTTCTTGGGTTGTGTTGTAATATTGAAACCAGGAAAATTGGGAGTGGTTAAATACATCAGAAGATCAATGAAAGAAAAATCAAAACTTGGCATTGAAAAAGGGCTAGAGAAAGTAGTTCTTATTTGTGGCTTGCAACCCACAAGTAAGCATGA
The DNA here is from genome assembly GCA_007115665.2 of Sequoiadendron giganteum. Lineage (NCBI taxonomy): Eukaryota > Viridiplantae > Streptophyta > Pinopsida > Cupressales > Cupressaceae > Sequoiadendron > Sequoiadendron giganteum. Next base: position 422,191,131 of record CM021108.1, read on the forward strand.
GGAAGACAAAAATTAGTCAACAAGCATTGATGATGGAACTCTAAGTCTTAAAGGAAATGAAGGTACAAGCAAGGAGCACATGACACTTCAAGATGATTGCGAGATTGAAGAAGAGCCACCTATCGAAACTGTAAATGTAGAACACGTGAACTTAGAGGAAGATACCACCATGGAATTTGGCAAACCATCCATGATGGACCAGCTTCAAGGAGATATGAGTTTGTTGGTTATTACTCTAGGGAAACCTAGCTTTGCTTCATCACCCTTACCTTGTCTTGGCAAGGAATCAAATGGTGACTTGGTTGACGATGGATTGGATGTTGTTCACACATGAGGGCAGTCCAAAAATCCAGTATCTGGTGAACAACAAGGTTTGGTTGGGACTGATTTGACATTGCAAGATATGGAGGTGAATGACTATCATGATGCTAGTACCAAGGAAATGAAGAGTGATTTATTCATAGAGATATTCGATCATGAAGAGTCCAATGATCACATCTTCCTTGAACAAAGCAATCAGCCTTATAGCACTTGGGACCCGGGTGTGATGGCACCTACATATGATGAGGATCCTACGTGGTATGAGTTTTCCTATGACCCAGATGACAATCCAAACTCAGAACACAACGTGAGTCATGAGATTTTTGCTGAAGAAGAAGATATCTTAAAAGAAGAAGCTTGTATGGCAAAGCTACAAAATGATCTCTTTGAGAAGGTTGCAGCCACTAATGAAGAGTTTGACACTACTAGAATTTTCAAAACAACACCTACTAGGGAGCATTTTCATCATACCAGTGATAGTAATCTAGAAGTTGAGTGGGAATCTCCTATACATGGAGTACATCAGTTCAATCTCTTGGACAATCCAATTGAGGAGCATGACGAAATGGAGCCTGATGAGGATTTCAAATCAGCATTCAGTAGTGACTCATTGCTTGAGTTGGGGACTGCCTTAACTTTGGATCAAAGTGACAGTGAGGAGGAGGTAGATTTAGACGATCATATGGCTCCTAATAATGAAGACATTCCTAAATCTTGGTTACACGGAGAACCGAGTCACTTGGTTGAACAAAGACCTAGGGACAATCATGTAGTCATTGATGTCAAGAAACAAAGTTCTAATTTTGACATGCAACCTAACAGCAATTCTCCATCCTTGCATGCTCATGAGTGGAAAGATCATTTCTTGTTGTCCTTTGAAAATGAAGTGCAAACTCTATCCAAATTTGACTATACACACAGTTTGATTAAATAACTCTTCTAGAAGGCTTAGATTGAAGAGAGACGAGGAGTTAGGTATGGAGTCATGCCTTTTGAAGTAGATCGATACCTTGTCATGCATTGCTTTGTTTATTTTAATGCAACTATATATTATCTCTGCCATGCTTATTAGCTTTTCATTGGATTTTGTATAATTATTGTCTTTCATATTTTACCCAATATGATTAATGAAGTCGTTAATCACTACATACCTATAATGCTTCATGCGATAGATATTCTAATATTCAACCTAATAGCAATTTTTTTTATCAAATATTATGGTGCTTCATTTAGTAATAATCGATAATCATCGGCAATATAGATTGTCATCGAATGCCATAAGGTAGCGACTCTTTTGACTTCGTCCTACCATAGATACAAGTCTGCGGTGCAAATGATATACTCTCATTTACAAACACAGAATCTAACCATATACATCCGCTGCTATTAGTGATATACCGCGATTATCCTTAGCAATAAGGCTTCGGTAATTATGAGGGAATTTAGCGATAGACCTCTATAATGTCCCCTTCTAGCTAGTCTTGAGTTTTCTGTTGGATTAGCCTATCATTGGGACCCTTGTAGGCTAATGGGTTTGGATAGAGTCTTTTGAGGCAGATACCTGGTTAGTTGATGACATTATTCTTCTCTAGAGCTTTGATTGGTTCAGGCTTGGCCTCTGTAGAGGTTTTGGGACTCAGTTTGCATACTTACTATTTATAGTAAGTCATTCAGCCAATGGGAGTCCAGTGTTACTATTTTTAGCAGGGCACCTGGACGTGTTGTGATTGCAGTGTTGTTCCCAAAGTTCAGTTGGCATGATGAAATAAGGTGTACTGAGCGAGTTATATCATTTAATAATTATTAAAGGGGACTTTAATAATAATTAATATTATAAAGTTATTATTGCACTTTATGTTTAATGGGGCCATGAGACATAAAAAAGGGGGCCATTGATGATTAGTTACTTGGGCGCCAACTTTGAGGTAAAAATTAATAAAGTCTAAAGTGCAAACTTTATATTATTTTAAATGATTCAAAAAGGCAATTGGAGGGATCGAACTTTTGAGAGAAGTATATAATGAAGCCAAAGAAGAGTTCAACCTATCTCTTGAGCATTTGATATTTTGTTTTTATGAGTTCTTTGGCGTTGGAGGAGAGAAACCAAAGGTTTATGCATTTCCAGAGCTTTCAAACATTGGAGAACGTGCATTCTTCTTTGTTTTTGCTTTCTAAGGTTGTGCAACATCAGCTGAAGATTGCATATCAGATTGGCTTCACTCAGAGGTCAACATTGGGCAGATTTGAAGGGTTTCAAGCAGATTTTTTATTGTGAAAGGCGAACATTATAAGGGCTGCATTTTATAATCATTGGCACTCATTTCAAATCTGTACGACCTCATTCATGGCAGTCGTCCCAACCTCAGCCCTAGGCGTGTGAGCTTCCAGCCAAGTCGCCTTGTCTTTTGTGCATTCATTATCACCTTTGCTGGCATCCATTTCATTAGAGATTTTTGGTGTGGTTTCCAAAGAGGAGAATACACTGTTTGCAGCAGTTCGCTCATTTGAAGGGTTTTATGTTTCGCTGCCAGAAATTCCAGATTTCAGTATTATTATCTTCAATTTTCGGGTATGTTTTTTCTATGTAAAAGACAATAAAGAAAATCTATTGAATATATAGCTTCATTTGTAGCTTTGAGTTTCCAGTTTTTTGCATACTTTGTAGTTTCTTTTACGTCTAGCATTATTTTTGAGAAAATACAAAAAAATACAAATATCATTCAAAAACACAAAAAAAAGCATAAAACCAAAAACAAACAAAAATACAAAGTCAAAAAACCATCATCAGAAGTGCAAAGTTTCAATTGAAGAGAACTAGGGTTCATACAACCTGCCAATATCCAATGGCTCGCTTCACATAATACGTCCAACAAAAGGCGATCTTCCTATAATGATACGCCTTTTACATCTTACAAGGATGTTGTAGGTATAGAATGGGCGATCACTAACAGGTATAGAAACTACATATAAACTTGGTGAATGATTCAAGCCTGCAAATGTCTCGTAGCTAAGTCTTGCAACAAACAGTGTCTTGTATGGATCACTCGACATATTTGGATCTTTACTAGGATAATATTTCTCAAGATCCTCCACTACCTTCTGAGCACCTTTCTCCACCTGAAGCCTATTATTGAATAACATAACAGCACTTCATATCTCTCGCTCATAATTACATGAATGAGACCTTTCCACACGTTTTCTCTCTTTTTCACTAATTCTTTTAAATTCTAACTTCGAATAAAATATTTTTTCCTCTAATCGAAATTGGGACATTACAAGTCCTCCCGCCCAAAAATTGCTTGTCCTCAAGCAATACGATTCCAAAATTCCAAGTTAGCTTTAGAAGTGAATCATCACGCTAATGCTACGCTACTGATTTTAATAATCTGCGTCTCATACTCCAACTGTCTCTGATTCTTCTGGAATGTGACTAAGTGTTCATTGTCTAAACTGAAATAGATATCATTATTCGTTCTCCAGGCTCCTACTTCATCCTTTGAGTAATCTTCTCTATGGCTCTCCAAGAGAATTTGGATCATCTCCTTGAATTTCAGAAGTTAGAAACTCGTTTAGTTATCCCATTACTTTCTTATGCACGTTCAACTCTATCCTTGGCTATTGAATGAAGAACATCTTTTTGATCTCTTTTGATCTTATGCACCTGCTTTTGATCTCCTTTTGAGATTCTTCTCACCTTCCTTCCCTTCCTCTAGTTTGCTGATTGCTACAACTGGATGATTGTCTTTCATCTTTTGCTATCCTTTTTCCTGAGAATTTCTTCTCTTATTTGTTCTCAATTTTGGGCTCTTCAATAGTATCTTCATCAATCTGGAGTATCTCTAGTTACTTAAATAGAAACTCCTCTTCTCTATTATTCACAATAGATTTGGATTGCTCATATGACACCTTAACTTCCTCATATCTTAATGCAATTTTCTCCTCTTCATGCTTAAGTTTCTTTTGAAGATTCCTTTCATAATTTTTCCTCTTGACATCAATGGCACTATTCTTATAACTCTCCCTTGTTGTAACTCTCCTTTGACATTAATGGTGAAGGGATGCTCATCATACTTCCATCCATGTCTTCTATGGCATCATTACATCAATAGGGACACCTTTAGTGTGAAGTTGAACATAAGCACAACCCTCCAACTTTCCACTATCACTTTCTTTTGCTTTTTGCCAACACATGCTTGTGTGTTCTAGCGTAAATGTCAAATGTAAATATGCAAACATACTCTTCAAGAAAAGACTCATTTGGATCATTCTTATCCTCCTGTTAAGGCTTTTGGAGAATTCTCTTATCAAATTTAGTCTTACAAACATCTTCACCACTTTCTTCTTCATATCTTGTCACGCTATGATGAAAGGTTAAAGCTTGTGATCCCTATTCCTACCTTCCAACAACATCTCCTATTTCTCTAATGTGAATCAGTATAATATAATTTTAACTTCTTTAAGCTTTAGCATCATCTCTCTATTTTCCCAAATCTTCAATCTCATGGAAACACTTATAAATGTCAACTTAGTGTTCATGAGTTAAAGGCATGCAATCTTTCATAATCTAGGATCTTGAACAATTTTACACAATTATGTGGGTGCCAATTCATTACTTCCCCTTGATACCAATCTATTAGACAAGTGGATTCTTCTTTTCAAGTTTTGTGATACTTCATCTTTTAAATTATCTTTTCCCTAGGCTGAAGAATAATGCCATACTTAGCTCCCCTTGAAATTGTGCTTCTCCTTATGGACTAGGAGATATTTCTTGTGCATGTAATGAAGTTTGCACTTGCATAGGTTTGTCCTTCTCTTGCTTTAGTTTCCTCTTCCAAACTTTCATATGTGCTTTCTTATGCTTGCCAAGTATATTTATCTTCTTGTTTTGTCTTGAAGGTCCAATAATACGACTTCTGCAATGATATGCTATATGTCCGTAGTTGTTGCATTTGTAGCATATAACTTTATAGTTCATTGGAGGAACATATGTGTTGTAGTTTCTACTTGTCCCCCCATAAAGACTTCTAGTTTTGTTCCACCTATTGTTATACCTCACTTGTGTTCTACACTCTCTAGCCTTATGCCCAAATGATTGCATGAGTAGCAATAGCCATGAAAGGTATTCTTGAACCTGTATAGTTGCACTTGCCTCAAAGGAAAGGACTTCTTGAAGTTGTCCTTGTCAACTTTAGGAGTCTTTGTCTACTTGTTACCTTCATTTTTAATAGGGCTTTTGAAAGTCTCTTCGAGGCTTTTTATGATGAAAGGTTAAAGCTTGTGATCCCTATTCCTACCTTCCAACAACATCTCCTATTTCTCTAATGTGAATCAGTATAATATAATTTTAACTTCTTTAAGCTTTAGCATCATCTCTCTATTTTCCCAAATCTTCAATCTCATGGAAACACTTATAAATGTCAACTTAGTGTTCATGAGTTAAAGGCATGCAATCTTTCATAATCTAGGATCTTGAACAATTTTACACAATTATGTGGGTGCCAATTCATTACTTCCCCTTGATACCAATCTATTAGACAAGTGGATTCTTCTTTTCAAGTTTTGTGATACTTCATCTTTTAAATTATCTTTTCCCTAGGCTAACGAATAATGCCATACTTAGCTCCCCTTGAAATTGTGCTTCTCCTTATGGACTAGGAGATATTTCTTGTGCATGTAATGAAGTTTGCACTTGCATAGGTTAGTCCTTCTCTTGCTTTAGTTTCCTCTTCCAAACTTTCATAGGTGCTTTCTTATGCTTGCCAAGTATATTTATCTTCTTGTTTTGTCTTGAAGGTCCAATAATACGACTTCTGCAATGATATGCTATATGTCCATAGTTGTTGCATTTGTAGCGTATAACCTTATAGTTCATTGGAGGAACATATGTGTTGTAGTTTCTACTTGTCCTCCCATAAAGACTTCTAGTTTTGTTCCACCTATTGTTATACCTCACTTGTGTTCTACACTCTCTGGCCTTATGCCCAAATGATTGCATGAGTAGCAATAGCCATGAAAGGTATTCTTGAACCTGTATAGTTGCACTTGCCTCAAAGGAAAGGACTTCTTGAAGTTGTCCTTGTCAACTTTAGGAGTCTTTGTCTACTTGTTACCTTCATTTTTAATAGGGCTTTTGAAAGTCTCTTCGAGGCTTTTTATCTTTCACTCATTTGTCTTCTTAGGAGTTTCTTTGGAATCTTCCTTGAATGTTTGATTTTCTTTATAACCAAGTCCTATTTTCTTTGGTGATGACCTGTGCCCATTAATGATGTCATCTACGATTTTGGTGCTTTTTTTAAACTTGAGACTTGTGTTCAACTTGATGGTTGTCTTCTCCAATTCTTTCCTCACAAAAACAATTTCACACTCTAACCTTTTACAACTCTCTTCCTTTGCTTTCAATTGGATTTTTACCTCTTGAATTCTTTTCTCTTCTTCAAGTTGAATTTCCAAATTGATGATTGTTAGTTTTGCTTCCTTTATTTGATCTTTCAAGTCAATGATCACCTTTTTGGATTCTTCTTGTATTTTGGCCTTCGATCTACACTTTTCTTGAAACTTTATATTTAGATCAACAATTATCTTCTCACATTCTTCAAGGCCTTGTTTTAACTCTGCATTAGATTTATTTGACTCTTGAAGTAGTAGCTCAAGTTTTTGGTTCTTCTTCCTAAGATCTTCAATCTCATCCCTAGCGTGATAGAATTCTTCCTCAAACATTCATTATTATCTTTACTAACAAGATGGTTTTTTCTTTCAAAGAGTTCATCTTTTATTGCCCAGGGTGTTCTATTCATTACCTCATTACTTGTATTTGGTGCTCTGTCATTAATAACACAATTGGTATTTCCTTTTCCCTTATTTCATTTTCTTCTTGCCAATGGTTTGATATCTAATACTTCAAATGACTGCTTCATGTGGCTCAAACGTTCTTCCACCTTTTTAAGTGTGTTCATGATATCATCCCTTGTAGTAAGTTTGTTGCTTGCTTCATAGAGTGTTCTTGACGATGGCTTGGTATCTTCTATTGTCATGATTAATCACATTTTTCGATATTTACCCAAAGCCTGGTAAGACCTTTAGCTCTGATACCACTGTAATGACCCATGCTCTGGATCAAAAGATTTAATTATTCCTCATTGGATTGACATAGATTGTCATCCAATATTATTAAGATGAACTGAGTTTCCAAATTATATATAAAAGAAAATGAACTATTGCATATAACTCTTTATAATTAATTCTATCATAGTTCAATAATTGAAATGTGATAAGTAAATATAATAGTTGTTTCTGATTTATAAATTAAAATCATGCCTTTGAATCTGTAAGAGGCTTAGACCTCTTTAGATTGTTGTTTCTGAATATAACATTATATACATGCAATAAATATAAGTTATTGTATCTGATATCTGCTAAGTGTTCATGCATCCTTTATCTAGGGGATCATGGCTCCTTAGAGCGCTAGATTAGCTATCTTTAAATTGTATATTTTTGCAAAAACTATTCCATATCCTCTTCTCACACTTATTATTATAATTTTAAAATCTGAGTGCCTTCACAAGAGGGGATGCATCTCTTTTATGAATAGAGGCAACTCTTGTATGGAATGTGGCGACCCTTTTTAGCCTTAACTAATGTTGATTGCTTCACTATACTTAGTCGCTGCCTTTTGAAGTGGATCAATGCCTTGTCATGCATTGCTTTGTTTATTTTAATGCAACTATATATTATTGCTTCCATGCTTATTAGCTTGTCATTGGATTTTGTATGATTATTTTCTTTCATATTTAACCCAATATGATTAATGAAGTTGTTAATCACTACATACCTATAATGCTTCATGTGATAGATATTCTAATATTCAACCCGATAGCAATTGTTTTTATTGAATATTATGGTACTTCATTTGGTAATAATCGATAATCATCGATAGTATAGATTGTCAGTGAATGCCATAAGGTAGTGACTCTTTTGACTTCGTCCTACCATAGATACAAGTTTGCGGTGCAAATGATATACTCTCATTTATAATCCTAGACTCTAACCATATACATCCGTTGCTATTAGTGATATACTGTGATTATCCTTAGCAATAAGACTTCAGTAATTATGAGGGAATTTAGTGATAGACTTGTCAATACCCAATGACTCGCTTCACATAATACGTCCCACAAAAGGTGATCTTCCTATAATGATACGCCTTTTACGTCTTACAAGGATGTTGTAGATATAGAATTGGCAATCAATAATAGGTATAGAAACTGCATATAAACTTGGTGAATGATTCAAGCCCGCAAATGGCTCATAGCTAAGTCTTGCAACAAACAATGTCTTCTATGGATCACCCGACGTATTTGGATCTTTACCAAGATCATATTTCTCAAGATCCTCCGCTACCTTTTGAGCACATTTCTCCACTCGAAGCCTATTATTGAATAGCATAACAACACTTCATATCTCTCGCTCATAATTACATGAATGAGACCTTTCCACACGTTTTCTCTCTCTTTCACTAATTCTTCCAAATTCTGACTTCGAATAAAATATTTTTTCCTCTATATCGAAATTGGGACATTATAGTTTGAGGATGAAGTCTCCACATGGAAAGTGTTGAATCAAGGTGACTTCAACATCTTTGACATCGAGGTGTTGACCAAACATAGTTTGGTAGTTGTTGAAGGTTTCATTACAGCAACAAGGAAAGGAGATTTCAGACTTGTTACCTATGAAGCTTGGGAGAAAGAGGGACCAAAATAGGATGTCTACATGTTTGAAAATCCATCCCTTGGGTTGAGTGACGTTTTAGCTTATACCAATTCCTGTTGGGGATTGAGATTGAAGACTACAATTTATCCATGATCCATAGTTGTTGATGCTTTCATGGATGGGTTGCAAAAGATTACCAAAAGAGTCACAAACTTCCATGATGAACAAGGTGTTATGAAGGGCATTTGGAGTTGCGATGTACATCTTTCCAAGTATGTTGAGGGTCATTTTTGGTTGGGTGTCCATGCTTGGGGTCCTCAACATGGATTGACAGAGCTTATTGGGTATGGTAAGAAGGATCGTTGTAGGGATAAGGATCAAAATTTCAGAATTCATGGTGTTGTTTCCTTCCTTACCAACCATTTGATGGTTCCGTTTGTTCATCAACAAATGGATTGGAGAGAAATTTTAAGGGTTGGAGAAATGAATGGATGGTTACTATTGGGAGTGTTCCTTGGCATAGAAGGGGTGAAATTTTGACTCTTGAGCTTGTTGATTGGTTGCAGACCAGCACCTTACATTTGGAGTTACTCTCATTCAGGAGAGTTGGCACATTATTTCTTGCCAAGGAGGTAAAAGGTTTCAATTGGAGATTGCTTTGAAGTGATTCCCAACCACTTTCGAGGTGTTATTATGCAACACCATGTTCATATCACATGCTAATGCTTGGAGTCCTCAACATGGATTGATAGAGCTTATTGGGTATGGTAAGAAGGATCCTTGTAGGGATAAGGATCAAAATTTCAGAATTCATGGTGTTGTTTCCTTCCTTACTAGCCATTTGATGGTTCCATTTGTTCATCAACAAATGGATTGGAGAGAAATTTTAAGGGTTGGAGAAATGAACAGATGGTTACTCTTGGGAGTGTTCCTTGGCATAGAAGGGGTCAAATTTTGAGTCTTGAGCTTGTTGTTTGGTTGCAGACCAGCTACCTTACATTTGGAGTTACTCTCATTTAGGAGAGTTGGCACATTATTTCTTGCCAAGGAGGTAAAAGGTTTCAGTTGAAGATTGCTTTGAAGTGCTTGCCAGCCACTTTCGAGGTGTTATTATCCAGCACCATGTTCATATCACATGCTAATGCTTGTAAACTTCATTGGTACTGCTGTTATCACTTGAGCAAAGCACTAAAATTAGATTGTACCTTGTTGATTCCAGCTTTGAACAGTAGTGACTATTGGATACTTCAAACCTTTCAAACTCAAAAAGTTCGTCTTATGAGGGTTTGTGATGCAAGCCTTGGTAGTTCCCTCTCGGTGTTGGTTCAGGACAGCGAACTACCCCTTGCGTGGTTTCACTATTCAAAGACTCTTAGAGTTGGAGCAACCAGAGCTTTTAGGAGTCTTCATAGTTGTGTGCGGAATTATGATGATATGTTTGTTGAACTCTTGCGATAGATGGCTTTCCTTTTAGCAAGAAGATTTCGGGAAGTCACTTTTGCAACCATGGCTCTACTTGACACCATGAGCAGATATGCTGAGGAGTACGGTTTTGAGTTGAGCAGATTTTCCTTCCTACTGCCTAGGATCGTGTTAGGCAGTGGCATTGCAGATATAGACTTCTCAGAGATGTTTGGGCAGGAGATGTTGCATGGTGTAGATTTCAAGCCTCTCGGGTATTTCAAATTGACTCTCGTTGATGGTATCATTTCTGGGTTACAAGAGAGGATAGTGCAAATTTGGCACAATAGTTTCATAGTTGTGATCAAAGTGGTGCAGCGTCGGCATGGTGGTTCCTTTTTAAGATGGATGTGGGACCCTGGGATCTTACTTGGTTTTACGTGGATCATTCTATTGTTTCTAGAGTTGTGGTGGCATTGCTCGAGGACAAGCAATCTTTGGGAAGGGAGGACTGTAATGTCCCCTTTTTAGCCCAATACTTTTTAGTGGTCGATAACCCATTTCCGGAGTCTCATGGACTACTCAGAGGCATTTTTAGGGTTTTCTAAATTCTTGGAGGTTTCTTGCTAGCTTTTTGGGGGCTTGTTACAGGAGTTTACCAAAAGGGTTTCTAGGTCTTTCTAGGTTTTTAGAGAGCTTTGGTGGGCTGTCACATTCATTTTCATCAAAGGCTATTTTTGGACTTACTGTTTTTAGTAAATTACAACGGCTACTCAAAATGTGCTCAAATGGTGTTTGGAATCACTTACTATTTTTAGTAGTATGCTATTTTTAGAAAATGTTCTTTCTAGCAGTGTGGTTTGGCAGCAGTTCAACACTCAATTACTATTTCTGGCAATGTGGCAGTGCAGTCTTGGCAAAGGCCTCTCCAGCTTTCTTGGAGTTCAAAAAAGGAAAGTTTAATAACTTATGTTATTTTCTAATGTTGTTTTTGTCCCCCATGCCTAGTCTTTATAATTTAAGTTGTTTTTAAAATGTGGGCCTCTCTTGTGGACATCAATATTGGAAAGATTATTGAATTTTAAAAGGTTTAATATTTCCAAGTAAAGTTGGATGCCAAGTTTGATAAGTCAAAGAGGATTTAATGAAATATTATATTACTCATCTTTTGGTCGTCCCTTTTTGGAAGGAATTGAGAATTTGAACTTTTGGGTTTGAGCTTATAAATACACCCCTCTCCTTCTCATTTGGTTATCCAATTTTATCATAACGAAGTGCTGCTGAAATCATTTCACTCTTGCTTCGAAGTTGATACACCTCCTATTTCTTCTTCAGTTTTGAGTTTGCAAGCTAACTCCTAGCTAAACAGTGGATATTTCTTCATTTAGAGGTTGCAAATTGAGCTTCATTGATGATGGCTTTTTTCATGTTTTTTGATCTTGTGAGTTTTGATGTTTTCTGACATTTTGGTGTGGGTGTGAGTTAGTTTTCGGTTTGATGATTATTTTGGAGTGTTTCTATCAGTTTTCTAGTTGCTGGTTTGTGAAGAGCTGAAGCAAGTTTATGTCCACGCTGTCTTGAAGAGTTGATAATATTTTGTGGGCATTGGCTCATTATTTTCCTCACTCTTGGGCGCCCATTTGCCTAGAGTTTCATGATTTTTGGCAGAGTGTTTGATTTTTCCTAGCTGCTCACCCTTGGTGGGAGGCCATACAGTTTGCCAATGTTGCCTTGGGATTCGTGCCAAATTTTTATTTTTAGTTTCAGGGAGTTTCTCAGTTGGAGGTTGGACACCTAGCCTTGGTTCATCCATTTCAACAGATTTGGGATCATTCTGAGGTATTTGGAGGAAGTTATGATGTTTTTTTAATGGCTGGTTGAGTTTTCTAGTTCACTGTCCTATCATATCAGACCGTTGTTGCAGCATATCAGACCTGGTATTTTCATTGTATTCTCATATTTTCATGATGCCTTATTATTGTAATGTATTAGGGATGGATATTTGATACTTGGGCTCTCACGTTGCTTTGATTATCTTATGATATATTGTTTTAGACATCATATTGTAACATTGATGTAGTATTAATCAGCTTTCATCCTTCAATTATTTTGTATTACACTCCCACTGGATAAGTGGCTGAGTTTTCTCTACTTTCTTGTTGCCTGCTGAAAAGTGGAAGTGGTTGGCTATGCTGCCAAGTTCTTTACTTTACTTTCCTGTAGCCTACTGAAAAGTGGAAGTGGTTGGCTTTGCCGCCAAGTATTTTACATTTCTCTATTGGTTGGCTTGCCGCCAATAGCTCATTGTACATCTAGCTTTGATTTTGTATTCAGATCCCCTTACACCGAATGCTCACCTTTCCCTCTCCGGGATCTAGGTGATTGGAAAGTGAAAGGGTTGCTTCCAATTTGCTTATCTTTACATTGGGTTAAGGCTAATGGGTGAAGTTTGTGTAAAAGAATTGGGAAAAACTAAGGGGGATATTTCACCACCTCAACCTCTCAATCCATTTGATCAACTCATGCAAAGTCCTAATCACTAAAGACAAGATCCTCAATCTCAGTGATACAATATGACTATCAATCAACCTCCTCTAGAGTGATGGGAGATAAATCAATGCCTAGATTTGTTTTTGACAAAGGTGAAGGTTGCAATGAACATATACAAGATCATTCAACCTTTGCACTAACAACCTATTTATATTCTTGGAGTGTATGTGCTCAAACATACTCCAATTGCAGTCACATCTTCAGGCATTGCATAGTTGGCTCAAGACACAAATTGCAATCCTATAAAAAGTTGAGACCTTAGCACCAAAGCTTTCCCATCATGTATCTAGATTCTAAAATGATAAGAAAAAAAATCAATCTCATTGTCTAAATTTGTGTTTCAATATTAATGTAAAAAAAGGGGAAAAAAAAAAGTAATCTTAAATTATGCTCTTAATAGATTTTTACCTAGCTGCAATGCAATCTAAGTTTTCCTTTCATATCTCTCATGCAAATAGACCACCTTGTGTAAGCATAAAGATCTCAGTTTTAATGGTTATCTACACTCCAACGAAAGGATCAATTGCCATCCACTCTATTGTTGTGTAGAGCCCACTCAGAACCTCCTAATCAGCCTTGAAAACTAGGCAAAATTGGATGTCAGATTCAGGAGCACAACTACAATCCCCGAGTGGAAGAGCATTCAAAACTAGGAGGTTTGTCATCCTTGAAGCTTTTAAAATTTTAGAGAATTTCTATCATTGGGAAGAAAAGAAGAACATGCATTCGCTCTTGGAAAATGAAATAGCTTCAAAAACCATGTAGAGAGTTTTTAGAAAACACTCCTCGTATTTATAACTTTATTTTGAGGAAATAAAATATTTTTTATTTCTTTTTGGGGTAATTTTCCTTAAAGTTATAAAATTATAATTTAAGTTTCCTTTTTATACCATGAGCCTAGCGACACTTAGATCAATCACATATAACACCTTTTTAAATAATTAAATAAGTTGTCTTTAATTTTTTCTTTTCAACAACTTAAATATTTAATTATTTAATAAAGTTTCCTTTTTACCATCTCATTAGCCTATGGAAAAATTACAAAATTAGGCTAAGGGTCATCTACAAACATACACTCAAGAAGGGGGCATGGCATCATAGGTGACACTTTGCACAAACAATTCACTAGAGTTAAGGAATCCAATGACCTATGTTGTTTATCTCAAGGCAAGGAAAGCCATTTGTCCTGGCTTGACTAGGAATGGAATAATGGGTTCAGTAGAAGAACAAAACAAGGCTTGCGAATTCTACCCTTAACTAGAACTCAAATAAAGCCAAAACACTTCAAGAGGGTTAACGATGCCTTCTTACTCTTTTTAATAAAGTGGATGGAAAGCGATTTGAAAAAGTGCTTCTCCTTGGAGGCCACAATTGGCATTCCGAGAGGGGTGATTGGTTCATCCAAATCCCAAGCTTCATATACATCAAGGTAGGATGCTTCACACATGCTCCAATCAGACTACCCAAATATGTGAGTGAGAAAGTAGCAATACTTGAATTTAAAAGGCAACTATGTGAAGTGCAAAAGATCCTATTTGACAAGCACAAGACAAGTATGCAATTTCCTCTCATCATTGATGCATACACGTGCTCTTCCCTACTTCATGCAAAGAGCTTAGAGGATGAACTGTTTAAACTGAATTTATATATTCATGACAAGAGGCCTTCGTTTGATCCCAAAGGGAACATGGAAAAATATGCAAGGTCCTTCTATGAACACAAGTTCAAATATGTGAGTTATAATTCTTGGTATATTAATAATTCGCATAATACACATTAATTATCAATCTTTGCATAATTAAACATTCAATTAATAAAGAGAATAGTGCTTATCTTATCAATATTTTATGCAATTCATTTATTTATTAATGGTGGATTTTCTACCAATAGCATATTATCTATAACCTGCAAAAAACCCAAAACAAATGAAAGCAGCCTCACCATCTTGAAGGGGGTCTTTAACCCAATAAATATTGAAGATTTTACACCTTGCTATACTTTCTTTATTATTTATTAAATGTTCCATGAATAGTCTATTATTTGTAGCTCCTATCATATCTCCTTGGCCTAGCCCCTTTAGAAAACTAGATAAGAAATTGACCCAGTTGAAAGTGAGTTTTGATTAGCCAATATAGGCAATGAATTAGCTAAGATAATTGAAGTTTAATGTGAATGTATGTTTTGATCGGTTTTGATTAAGGTTGATGATAAATGATTTGAGAAGAAATGCATTTCAAATGGTTAATGTAATCCATAAAGTTTGCTTGAATGTTTAAAATGGAATTTTTCTGTCATGATTTATCTGGAAAACTTGATTCATTTATTCAGATATATTAGGTCCTAAAAACAAGCAAGAAATATTCACTTGTAGCATTGGGAACCATTTATCTCCAAATATAGGTATAAATGAGGATAGTAGGAACATATTTAACATGAGGAAAACATCATGGGAAGAAGTTGGACCATTCAGGATCACTTTGTGTAATGTCCCCATTTTAGCCATTCGCTCTTCAATGACTGATAGCCTATTTCTGGAAGCCCGTAGGCTTGTCAGAGGTGAAATTAAGGTTTCCTATCTTATTGGGGTTCTGAGGCATTTTTTAAGGTTTGCATGTATGCGTTTCGGATGCATGTCTGCTGGAGTTTTCTGAGTTTTGGGAGAGCTTCAAAATGGTGTAACATGCATCTCCATCTGACAACCTTTTTCCAGAACTTGCTATTTTTAGCCAGCACATTGGAGTTTTGAGTTTTGGATTGCGGATTCTTTTTGGGTTTTTAGAGAGCTTCGCAGTGGTATGACATACAAAGGCATTGGGCAACTTTTCAAAATTTACTATTTTTAGTAAGTTCTATTTCTGGCAGTGCCATCTTGGGTAGTAGCATCAGCAGTCAACTCAGTTTTCATTTCGGGCAGTGCAGTTTGGAGCATAACTGGCTTTCATCATTTTGAGGCCCATTTTTGGTGAAATAATATATTTCAAGGCATTAATGTTTTAATTTCAAGTTGACCCCTTGGCCTAGTTCATTAACTTTAAGTTGTGCTTAAAAGGTGGCCATGAAGGGGGACACCTTCATGAAGGAAATATTAAACATTTAATAAAGTTTATTTATGCCTTGAAGTGGACGCCATTCTAAGAGGGATTTAATATTTGTGAATTATAAAATATTTCAAAAAATGAACTTTTGGCGTCCCATTCTTGGAGGAATTTTGGGAATTTGTAAAGTCACCCCTTTTTCTATAAAAGAGAAGTCTTGTTCTAACTCTTATCATCCAATGTTTATGCTTTTGTTATGTTGTCGAAATGACAACTTGATTCTTATTTCGAGGAATGTTGACCTCCTAGTTACACTCCAATTTCGTGTTTTAAAGATAACACGTAGTTGGTCTTTATTGTTGCTTCTCATCCAGACTAGCACATTCAGCCTCAAAATTGAAGTTTTTTGGTGATAGTTTCAGTTCTGGAGTTGCTGGTATTAACATGGCTGATTGGTGATTTTGCTTGCAGCTCTCTTCATGAATTTATTTATGTTATTGGGAACCATTTATCTCCCAATCTAGGTATAAATGAGGATAGTAGGAACATATTTAACATGAGGAAAACATCATGCGAAGAAGTTGGACCATTCAGGATCACTTTGTGTAATGTCCCCATTTTAGCCATTCGCTCTTCGGTGACTAATAGCCTATTAGCCCGTAGGCTTGTCAGAGGTGAAATTAAGGTTTCCTATCTTACTGGGGTTCTGAGGCATTTTTTAAGGTTTGCATGTATGCGTTTCTGTTGCATGTCTGCTGGAGTTGTTTGGGTTTTGGGAGAGCTTCAAAATGGTGTAACATGCATCTCCATCTAACAACCTTTTTCCGGAACTTGCTATTTTTAGCTAGCACATTGGAGTTTCGAGTTTTGGATTGCGGATTCTTTTTGGGTTTTCAGAGAGCTTCACAGTGGTATGACATACAAAGGCATTGGGCAACTTTTCAAAATTTACTATTTTTAGTAAGTTCTATTTCTGGCAATGCCATCTTGGGTAGTAGCATCAATAGTCAACTCAGTTTCCATTTCAGGCAATGCAGTTTGGAGCATAACTGGCTTTCATCATTTTGAGGCCCATTTTTGGTGAGATAATATATTTCAAGGATGTTTTAATTTCAAGTTGATCCCTTGGCCTAGTTCATTAACTTTAAGTTGTGCTTAAAAGGTGACCATGAAGGGGGACGCCTTCATGAAGGAAATATTAAACATTTAATAAAGTTTATTGATGCCTTGAAGTGGATGCCATTCTAAGAGGGATTTAATATTTGTGAATTATAAAATATTTCAAAAAATGAACTTTTGGCGTCCCATTCTTGGAGGAAATTTGGGAATTTGTAAAATCACCTCTTTTTCTATAAAAGATAAGTCTTGCTCCAGCTCTTATCATCCAATGTTCATGCTATTGTTATGTTGTCGAAATGACAACTTGATTCTTACTTTGAGGAATGTTGACCTCCTAGTTACAATCCAATTTCATGTTTGAAAGATAGCACCTAGTTGGTCTTTATTGTTGCTTCTCATCCAGACTAGCAGATTGAGCCTCACAATTGAAGTTTTTTGGTGATAGTTTCAGTTCTAGAGTTGCTGGTATTGACATGGCTGATTGGTGATTTTGCTTGCAGCTCTCTTCATGAATTTATTTTTGTTATGGATATTTTCTCTATGTGATTTTATGCCTTGGGCGACCCTCTCCAAGGAATTGCAAATTTTATTGAGTTTCTAATTTTTAAAGAGAAAATTGCCCCTCTTGAAGGTCGTACATTTTCAGAAGTAACTTTCGAATGCGTGCAAAATAAATATGGAGTCTTTGGTGCAGTTTGTGAGTTGGAACAGGGGCGCCTTTACTCCTAGCAGCTGTTGCATTTGATTTCATGTCAATTGGTGGAGATTTGATGAAGTTATGAACAATTTGGTGAGCTGCAGTTGTTGGTAATTCATTTCTAGAATTGCAGATTTTATATCAGACTTGTTTCAATTTGAATTTCTAGTCTTTTCTTCATCAAGTTTAGTAGATATCTAATGTGGAATCATCCAGTATCTTTGTGCTTTGAAGTTATTGTAATATTCATGTAATTTGCAGCTCTCTTTCATATTGTAAAACTATAAACAGTAGTACTGTTCCAGTCTATTATGCTGCAATTATTTCTTTAATTTCACATAAAGCACCCCTGGATGGTATACCGCCAGTGTGGAGAAACGAATGTTTAAGCTTTCTTGTACCCACTGTCAAGTGGTGAATCCTCACTCTTGAGTGGATGTCTTCCGCAACGGATGAATTGTTTAATTTGTAATTTCATTCCCCCCACTGATTAAGTGGAAGTGTGGAAAATCTCTCATGGTTGGTTATCCGCCTAAGTTCATTTCAGTTTTGCAATAAGTACTTCGCCATATGCTATCACCTCGTCTTCCAAGGATCTTGGTGAACATTCTTGGCGTTGAGTTTAATTCTTCTCTCTCAATTGTAATCAGTTCAGTTATTGAGTTAAGTAGATCCTAGGGATCCTCTGACCATATGCCCGCCCCTCTTCCCTCATCGAGTCTTAGGGCGCATTCTTGGTTAGAGTTACTATTCCTCATCATTTGGGTTTGGAGCTAACCTTAACGAGTGTATAGTTGCATTGTATTTGATATTAAAAATCAAGAAAAAATTAAGAGGGTATCTTTCAGTGGTATCAGAGCAGAAGTTTATGCCATCCCGTGAAAAATGGAGCTCAATTGTCAGAAGAGTGACAAAGAAATCAGTTTCTACACCAGAAGTCAGAACTGACAGGTTCAGGTTCAATTTTTGGAAGTTTCGAAGATGTTACGTTTTCTGAAGTCCAAGAACTACGAAAAGATAGATGTGATTATGGCTTCTGAAGAGGAAAGAAGCTTGGCAAGGTCACTTTCCATTGCAGGTACGAGACTCAATGAAGAATGTCAGTACAAGAGGCAATGTGAACACGAGGCTTCCATACTCCATGAGGAATATCAGAATATGTCAAATGAGTTTAAGAAAGGTGTTTCTTTTGACTGCTACTTGAATTGTGTGTTGATTAAGAAACTTGGGAAATTGGGTGTGGTCAAATACATCAGGAAAAAGATTAAAAAAGAAGCAAAACTTGCCATGGTTGAAGAATCAAGGAAGGAAGAAGCAAAAGTATCGGTTTGTGGGTTGCAGCCCACATGTAAGCAAATTGAGAAGAAAAATCAGTCAACTAGTGTTGAAGATGGCCCAAGCAAGGTGCACATTTTGCTTCAAAATGATAGGGCGCTTGACAAAGATAGCTTGGCAAATGAGGAGATTAAGTTAGAGTCCCAAAATACACCCATAGCCTTGCATGAGATGGGAAATATTGAAGTTTTTTTTGGTAAAAAGAGCATAACAACAGTCTTGAGTCCTGATGAGGATTGATCCGATGAAGATCTTGAGACAATTGACTTCACAGAAGATTTCAATAGTACCAATGTGCAGGTTGAGTTCGCTAAAGAAGAACAAATTGAAGGAAATGCTAGTGGTGTCATTGAATCAGCCTATGACCACTTTAATGTTGATAATGTTTATTATGATTCAATTGAGTTCAGATCGAATCATGTTGAAGATTTGGTGAGGGATAATTCTCTACTTGTTGCTGACCCGACTTCCCAAAGGATTCCATATGAAGAATTTATGACAAGTGACCAAGAAGACTTCTTTGGTATGTATGTGGATGCTAATGATAAAATCAGCAACACATCTACTCATGATAGTTCCATTGAAGAAAAGAATTATAAAATATTCAAAGCAGCCAGCTTTGATGATTTTTTATTTCAATACAATTATAGTGACTTGAGAGGTAGTGGGTTTGAATATCAAACTACACCCGTGGAGGAAGCTATAGATGAAGATTTCAGTTTAAGTGGAATGGGAAGTGATTCATTCAAAGAGTCAACAATCCAAGAGAAGCATGATGATTTCTTTCATGTTGATCATTACAATCAAACTTTTCACATTTGGAATCCGGGTGTGATGGCACCAAGATATGATAAAGAACTGGAGTGGGATACATTTCCTTTTGATCTAGATGAAGTTCCAAGTTCAGTTTGCATTGCAAGCAATGAAGTGATCATTGGAGGAGAAGTTGCTGCAATGGCTAATGAAAACATGATTTCTTATATTGAAGAGAAGAATGTTTTAAAATCAGAAAATGGTTTGGGTGCCTTTCAGAATTACACACAAGAAGAGTATGAGAACTTGAAAGGTCAAGATAGAGTTACTAATTTGTTTGAAGAAGTTGTTGACAAGCCTTCGATTCAAGAGTTATGCAGTGATAAGATTAGAAAGGAAGCTGATTTTGAAAATCATGTCAATGAAAACAAATCAAAAAGTTGATGTTTGATGAGAAAACCTTCTTTGCTGATTATGATCAAGGGCCTAAAGAGCTGCAAGCTTTGAAAGATAAATTAATGGTTTGAGAAGAGAAAATTGTTAAAACATTATCAAGATTTGATAGGACGCACAATTTTATTGAAGAGCTCTACTGGAAGATTCAGTTTGAAGAGAGACAGTATGGAGTTAAGGATGGAAATACTCTTTCCAAGATGCAAACCATCAAAGAAGCATTGGAATCAATAAAGACAGATTATTTGCATTTGCTCTCAGATAGGGACAATGCCATTAAGTTTGCAAAGGAGACCTATGATGCCTACCAAGAGAAGGAGAAATAAGTTGATAGGCTTTGCCTTGATCTTACCTTAGCTCATTATTCTTTATGCAAAACAGAAAATCAATTTCCTATTGCAGCCACACTTGTGGAACAAGAAGCTAATACAAGGCTCATGGAGATCAAGCAAATAGTTGAAGGAATAAATGAATTCCATAATGTTGAAACAATGCATAATGCCAGAGAGATTCAATATGCTGATGGTAATTGGAAGGTATATCAAGAGTGTGAGCTTTTGATTAGGGATGAAGAATTGCCACAAGAAGGAATAGCTTGCAGCCATGAGGTAGATGTAGTGATTGGTAATGGGCATGGTATTCATCATGTTACATTTTATGGATCAGCAACTAATGATGGGCATCCTCAATTGGATGAAAAAGATGAGCATGAATTCTATGAAGACACCAACGAAAGGGATGAAGGAAATATTGTTTCTATGATGGTGTACAATAATCCTCTATCTTCACATGATTTGTTAAATTATGAGGTGATTGACAAATTCTATGTGGTTGGCATTGGTAAGAGGTTTTATGTTTTTAACATGCATGATTTTATAGTCAAGCATGAAATAATGTTGGTGGATCCACTCTATATGTCAAGCAACACTCTTTTGGGATGGTTAGTAAATGAGCATTTAATGATGTCCAAACTTGAACTGGCTGGTCTTCACTCAGCATTAACCAATGAAAGAGTACCATCTATCCTACAATGGTTGATTTGGTCAAATCTCATAAATATGCATCAAATTGTGGGAGAATTTTCAGGCTTGCCCCTTTGGTTTCTAGATTGTGCATTGTTGATTAGTGACTATTCTAAAATGCTGGTCATGAAAGGTTCAAACTTTGCATTGATGGTTGCAGCTGATTACATGGATTTGTGTGCTTGAGACTTTCACTATAGCTTTTGGAGATATGTTGGGAGTTCTTTCCAAAGTATTGGAATTTATTTTTGGTTGGGAATTCATGTTTGGAATTCTCAACATGGCTTGATGAAGATTGTTGCAAGTAGAAAAAGGGATCTTTGGAGAGCTAAGGATTCAATTTTCAGAATCTTTGATGTTGCTCCCATCTTTACCAATCATTTGATGATTCCTTTGGTTCATCTATTGGTGGATTGGAGAGTTACCTCGAACAAAAGATGGTTCCATGATGGGTTGGAGTTTCTTGAAGGGATGCTTCCAGCCTTGGGCATGAATAATTGTGATATTATGGACGCTGATTTCCAATGTTGCAGCCGTTGTTCAACTCCTTGCACACTGATTTTCCTAAAATTAGATTTTGAGTGGTTCACTTCAGAGTTCATGGGCAGATGGTATACTCATTTTTTCTCTTCTCAATTTCTTATCAATGATGGTTTTTGGTTCCAAAGGTGGGAAATGATGTTTCATAATGATTCAGATCAGACTTGGATGGTGTTTAAGTTCTTTTCCAAAGGCTTTCCTTGTACAATTTCTCGCACTAGTGTTTGGGCCAGCGAACCTTTGCTTGATTGGATTGAACTTTTTGAGATTTTAGTAAAGAGATTGGTGAAAGTTTTCAGAAGCCTTCTTAGATATATCAGAATTATTTGGAGGCATTGTTCATCCTTGAGGAGTTCTGAGGATGAGATTGTTGAGCTTTTGCAAAGAGTTGTTTTCTTCTTTGCAAGAAGCCTTGAAGTTGTTGTGACTCTGTTTGATTCTTTGAGGAGTTTCATTGATAAGAACATTGTTGAGATACTTAGATCATGTTTCCTTATGTCCAGAATGTTGATAGTCATTGGCATTGATGATATTAACTCCTCAAAGTTTGTTGGGCGTGAGATGCTGCAGAATTATGATTTCAGTCCTTCCATGTTTTTCAGTTTGAATTTAAGGCTTGTTAACTTTTTGAGGTTGCAAGGAAGGTTAGTGCAGTTCTGGTACAATGGCTTCATTTATATGATCAGAGTGGTGCAGCATCAACATGGTGGGTCTTTTCAGAGATGGACATGGGACCTTGGAATCCTATTTGTTTTGGTGGAATCAATTTGGAGTGTTGTGGCATTGCTTGAGGACAAGCAATTTTAGGAAGGGCGGACTGTAATGTCCCCATTTTAGCCATTCGCTCTTTCGTGACTGATAGCCTATTTCCAAAAGCCATAGGCTTGTCAGAGGTGAAATTAGGGTTTCCTATCTTATTGGGGTTCTGAAGCATTTTTTAAGGTTTGCATGTATGCATTTCTAATGCATGTTTGCTAGAGTTTTCTAGGTTTTTGGAGAGCTTCAGAATGGTGTAACATGCATCTCCATCTGACAACCTTTTTCGGAACTTGCTATTTTTAGCCAGTACATTGGAGTTTCAAGTTTTGGATTGTGGATTCTTTTTGGCTTTTCAGAGAGCTTCGCAGTGGTATGGCATCCAAAGGCATTCGACAACTTTTCAAAATTTACTACTTTTAGTAAATTATATTTTTGGCAATGCCATCTTGGGTAGTAGCATCAGCAATAAGCTCAATTTCCATTTCGGGCAGTGCAATTTGGAGCATAATTGGCTTTCAGCATTTTGAGGCCCATTTTTGGTGAAATAATATATTTCAAGGCATTAATGTTTTAATTTCAAGTTGACCCCTTGGCCTAGTTCATTAACTTTAAGTTGTGCTTAAAAGGTGGCCATGAAGGGTGATGCCTTCATGAAGAAAATATTAAACATTTAATAAAGTTTATTTATGCCTTGAAGTGTACGCCATTCTAAGAGGGATTTAATATTTGTGAATTATAAAATATTTCAAAAAATGAACTTTTGGCGTCCCATTGTTGGAGGAGTTTTGGGAATTTGTAAAGTCACCTCTTTTTCTATAAAAGAGAAGTCTTGCTCCAGCTCTTATCATCCAATGTTTATTCTATTGTTATGCTGACGAAATGACAACTTGATTCTTACTTCGAGGAATGCTGACCTCCTAGTTACAATCCAATTTCGTGTTTGAAAGATAACACCTAGTTGGTCTTTATTACTGCTTTTTATCCAGACTAGCAGATTGAGCCTCACAATTGAATTTTTTTGGTGATAGTTTCAGTTTTGGAGTTGCTGGTATTGACATAGTTGATTGGTGATTTTGCTTGCAGCTATCTTCATGAATTTATTTTTGTTATAGGTATTTTCTCTATGTGATTTTATGCCTTGGGCGACCCTCTTCAACAAATTGCAGATTTTATTAACGAGTTTCTGATTTTTAAAGAGAAAATTGCCCCTCTTGAAGGTCGTACATTTCCAGAAGTGACTTTGGAATGCGTGCAAAATAAATATGGAGTCTTTGTTGCAGTTTGTGAGTTGGAACAGGGGCGCCTTTACTCCTAGCAATTGTTGCATTTGATTTCATGTCAAGTGGTGGAGATTTGCTGAAGTTATGAACAATTTGGTGAGCCACAGTTGTTGGTGATTCATTTCCAGAATTGCAGATTTTATATCAGACTTGTTTCAGTTTGAATTTCTTGTCTTTTCTTCATCAAGTTTAGTAGATATCTAATGTGGAATTGTCCCGTATCTTTGTGCTTTGAAGTGATTGTAATATTCATGTAATTTGCAACTCTTTTTCATATTGTAAAACTGTAAACAGTAGTACTGCTCCAGTCTATTATTGCTGCAATTATTTCTTTAATTTCACATTAAGCACCCCTGGATGGTATACCGCCAATGTGGAGAAACAAATGTCTAAGTTCTCTTGTACCCACTGTCAAGTGGTGAAATTAGAAGGCCGGAAATCAAAATCAAACAAAGGTCAAAATCAAGCAAAAATTTGAAAATGGTGAGAAAATGGCCAAGTATGGAGAGGAAACACGCCCCAGGAGGAGATTGGCACCCAAGGCTCAATGCTTTAAAAAAATTTCAAAGTTTTCATCATTCAGCATTCGAACAACGTCTACATTCGATGAACCTACCCGAGATAGACTCCGAAAGTTTTAAAACAAAAAGAATGTAGAATTTTCTCAACCTCAACTTATTTAAGAGAGCTTTTTCCTTTTATTATTCATTTTTGTAGGTTGGCATCAAGAGCAAGAAGATTTTCCCTTTTCTCTCAACGAAGATTTGAATACTCAAACGACATGCTTTTTCAGTGTTCTTCGTGGTTTCGAGATCAGTGAGCAAGGAGGAACGCTTTTTCAGTCTCCAAACTTCTAGGGCGTTGCTTTTTCAAAACAGCCACTCAACTTTTTCCATTTTTGATCACATGGGTCTCTCTACTTTTTCATCCTCGTGAACATTGAGAAATTTTTCCCTCCTCTAAAAACTGCTTTTTGGCTGTTTTTATAGGATGGATTTTGCTTTTTTAGTTTCTAAGCATCTAGGTTTCTCCGGAACATGATTTTATACAAAACCTAGATCAATCTGAAGGCCGCAAATCAGAATCAAACGGAGGTCAAAATCAAGCAAAAATTTGAAAATGGTGAGAAAATGGCCAAGTATGGAGAGGAAACATGCCCCAGGAGGAGATTGGCACCCAAGGCTCAATGCCTTAGGAAAATTTTCAAAGTTTTCATCATTCAGCATTCAAACAATGTCTACATTCGATGAACCTGCCCGAGATAGACTCTGAAAGTTTTAAAACAAAAAGAAAGTAGATTTTTCTCAACCTCAACTTATTTAAGAGAACTTTTGCCTTTCATTATTCATTTTTGTAAGTTGGCATCAAGAGCAAGAAGATTTTCCCTTTTCTCTCAATGAAGATTTGAATACTCAAACGACATGCTTTTTCGATGTTCTTCGTGGTTTCGAGATCAGTGAGCAAGGAGGAATGCTTTTTCAGTCTCCAAACTTCTAGGGCGTTGCTTTTTCAAAACAGCCACTCAACTTTTTCCATTTCTGATCACATGGGTCTCTCTGCTTTTTCATCCTCGTGAACATTGAGAAATTTTTCCCTCTTTTAGAAACTGCTTTTTGGCTGCTTTTATAGGATGGATTTTGCTTTTTCAGTTTCTAAGCATCTGGGTTTCTCCGGAACATGATTTTATACGAAACCCAGATCCCAACTTTTTTTTTGGAAAAATTGTTTTTACAAGGCAAATCAGCATTCTATTTTCAGTAGCACTCTCCACTCGAAATCGAGAAGCAAATTAGTCTTTTGGCGGATGTAATCGAAAATCTTCTAGAAGCTTTCGTCCTAGCTTTCTTTCTATTCTCATCTTAATTCTTATCGACTCTTTGGAGAAGAGAAAGAAAACAAGTGTAATAGTTGGCATTTCCTATTTTTCATTCTTTCTTATTTGTTAGAAGTTTATCTTCTTTATTTTTAGAAATAAAGCTTGCATGCTAGCAAGTATTAGTTGTAAAAGCAAGGAGATTTTAGGGTTCCCTACTCCTTTGCTTAGTTATAAATAAGGGCAGTGTTGACGTGTGTTTTATGACAACAGCAACACAGAATAAAAATGTCCAACGGCCAATCTATTCTCTCTTGATCAAAGTGTTCCGCATGCTAAGATTGCGTGAAAGTTCATGCGTTCGACTCCAAGGTTCCTTTAATGCGAATAGACTCAGTTGGTTGATGTGAATATGCTGGGTATTCCAAGGGGACTTACGTAATTGTTCAACTTTATATGTTCAAGCAAGTCGAGGATTTTGACTATGATGCTCTGGTATTTGAATGGATCGGGAAATGCTGAATTTAAAGGAGGTAAGGATAGGAATTCTACAATCTACTTCTACGGGTGGAATGCAAGGATTAGCTTAGACAGTCTTCAAACCAAACTTCGTTTCGTCTCCCCTTCGGACAACTCTGACAAAGCTAGTGCAATCTTCAAAGGATGGATGAGATGTTCAGATTGAGATTCACCATATGCACCCCTTCACAACGAAGCAAGTGGGCACACTAAACACAATCGAAGTTAAGTGCTGAGATTCCAGTTGACCACGCAGGAGCAGACTTATCGTCAGCAAGTCCGCTAGTGGTATGGATACGGGAAGATATGCCCAAACTAATGTCACATTCCACAATTAACTCTACTTGCATGAAAACAAATCTACTTTACTTTACTCTATTCGAATTGGAAAGACGAAAAGATCTCGTCAACTGCCCACAACACAAAATGAAGTCACCAATCAATGAAATCTTTATATCATGAGAGTCTTACACAACAATCTTTTGCAAAAACTTTCAAAGGGAAAGTCTTTCTTTCCTTTCCAACTAAGCTAACTCCTAGCTCTACTTTAACTTCTATCAATCTCTATCTCTGTCTAGCTCTGATCTATCTCTGATTCTAATTCTAACTGTTACAAATGAGGGGGGATGCCCCTTTTTATAATGAGTCCAATTAGTGGACGGTTCAGATCTGATTACAATAAAGGGCTCAGATTGAGCCACCTATGCCCTAATTAGGGTTTCTGCCCTAAAAACCGCCACCGAGAGGAGTGGGGCAATGAATGCGCCCCCCACTCCTCATCAATGCACCACACCCTGCCATCAATGCACGTCGTCTCCCTCCAGAAGGTCATCGTCCAGAAGGGCGTTTCCTTTCTCCTTCTCGCTGGCTGCAAATCTGATGAATCTGGCTAAAACTGCCTCAACTTCCTGATCGAAGATGGGAGGAATGTGATCCAACTGAAACTCTAAAACTGCAACTGTTTGCCCATGCCGGGCACATGATTTCTTCCAGGCAACAAGGGAGTGGGGCAATGAATTCCATCTAAGATGTTCATCATGGCTTTTCTGACCCTGACAGAATCTGCCTATGATGCATCATAGAATCCCTGGCCTGTGACTACTGAAGAATACCATTTGGCGAAGTCGTATCTATCTCCCTGCTAGATAACACCTCCCTCAACCAAAGTCTGTTGAGGTATGCTACATCAAAGCCCCTAAACGGAGAACAACTCTCGTCCGATAGATGCGAGCCTCACCCCAAGCATGGTTAACTGCCTCCACTCTAGCCATAATATCGAAAGCTTGCCCATAGGCATGTGCAAGATCTTCCATGAACTTTCTTGTCTCTGTACGCACACTAGCAACCCACTTGTCTGCCTGCTGTGCCATTCTCTTCAAATCTTCCAACCCACTGATTGACTCCCTAGAAAACTCAACTGGAAGTTCAATTGCCGGATTTTCTTGCCCACAAGGACGGGACAAGTGCTGCACATAGCCAATCAGTGTCTTGTGCTCTACCTTCAACCTTTTGTATTTGCCCTCAACATGGGACAATCTATCCTTGAGTGCTCAATAGGAATTATCGCACTCCTCTACCACTTGTGCTCCAGCAGGGCGGCCTAGTTCCATGGTTGTCACAACATAGTTTTCAGGAACGGCCTCGTCTCTATCACATTCTTCCTGAGGAACTGCCACATGCAAGGTTCGGGATCCATCCTCATCTGTGGATATTTTGGAGAACTTCCTAGCCTTTTTCTTTGTTGGAGGTGCGCTGATCCTTTGTAATAATTCTTCCATCTCGGCTGCGAGATCGGTCTCATCCACAAGATCATGCCTCATTCTGTCCCTTAGCCATTCTGGCACCTCCTGCCGCATGTCAAATATAATAAAAGGCTGTTCTACCTCAGCCTCCACCTCGTGAACCCCTCCTCTGCCATCATTCTGACGAGGCTCACCGTCATCAATAGGCTCCGTGTCTCCCGAGCTCTGGGCATCCTGATCTGAAGTAGCATCACCCTCGAGAGCCACCTCAATTTCCTGCTGAAATTGAGTATCAGTAGCCGTCCCCTCATCTGTCTCTTGCTGATTTTCCTGCTGATGTTCTTCTTGGGGCATGTTGATGTTCTGACCCACTGATTCTCTACGAGGTGGTTGACTCGCCACTTGCACTGTCTGCTCTACATCCAATCTCTCCCTCTGATCAACAAACAAAGACACCTCCTGTAAGCTTGGAGAATGTGTCCGAGATGGCGTATGCATGGACTCCTCAACTACCACTGGCTCAGGTCGAACTGGCTCCTTTCCTCGAAGCTCTGGAGTTGGATTACTCCGTCTCCTCTGATTAGTTGTCTGCAATCTACTGTCTCCCATCAAATTGTAGGTAAGGGGAATTGACCTTCCCTTGAGTCGGCTGACATGCCTCTCTACCCAACTCCGCGTAAATGTCAAGACTGGGATACAAAGTGTATCCAAGTCAATGACCTCTGGCTCAGACCAATCTGGGAGTGGCAGAGGTGTATCTCTTACTGTCTCGTAGTCAACCTGTACTACGTTTATATCCTCCTCAATCTGATCTGGCACTGGGATGATCTCACACTCTCTGACCATCCCCAACGGTATCCGAGAAAACATTCTCTTTCTGACCTCGATCTCATCCACTGCACTAGCCCAAAAGTCTTTGATTTGCACCTTGTGCCTGAACTCTTCTGTCAATATCCACCTGATGTTTCTGTGGGGATCGTAGTAGTGCCTGCTGGTGTGATAGGAAAGGTGGAAGAATTGGAGCTCCGCTTCTGCCTCTCTTGCTGCTTGCAGCGATAGGCAGATTTCATCCGAATTTCCCATAGTAATCGGGAATCCAAGTCCACCTTTCTTCTTCTTCTTCTTCTTCTTATCATAGGCAATCAGTTGCCTAGATACTTCCAACATCACTATCCTGTTTGTGGGATACCGCGGCAATCTGTATGGATAGGAGGAAAATCCTTGCAGCCTTATGTAGGTGAATTTTGGAAATTGGATAAACCAACATCCGAATTTCTCAATCATTTCTTGTGCCTCCCTTGATATTCTGTGGTGGGTTCTCTGCTGCAAGGTCCTCGTGATATGCATTGTAAAGGCGTCATTGACCCTCTTGTAATTGGTTGTGCTTGTCAGATGCAACTGTGGACAAGCTTCATATATTTTAAACTGATGGGATCCGCAACCGATTGGTTCCTTGTAAGAGATCCCTCTATATCTCGTCATGCGAGCCAGCATATAGACAAGGTAGGAGCCCATGTAAAATGTCTTCGTTCTCCTCACGCCACAAAGCTGCTCGTGTATGTTATCACTGATCATCAATGCCCAATCCATGTAATCCTTTCCCTCCAACACCAAGTTGACAAAATACAACATCCAAGGTTCAAAGATGAATGCTTGGGGGCATCCTCCAACTCTGCTCAACATCATAATGAGATCACCAAACTCCTGTCTCAAGTCATCTGAGACTATCTGCTTGGGCAATTTGGTGCGAGTTGGCTTGGGTTTAATCATCCACCTAGTGTTTGTCAAATCAGCACATCGGTCTGTGGTGGATGAGTACATCTTTCCAGCTCTCTCTTTCATCTTGTAGATCATCTTCTCATGAACTGGAATCCCGAATGCCTCCCCGATTGCTTCAGGTGTTAGGTTAGCCAGCACCTTGCCATCTGGCGAAGTGACTGTTCTCTGTTATGCATTGTAGTGGTAGGGGCACTCCATGATGAGCTCTGGACATCGGATAGCTGGCGAAAAGTTGGCAGCTGCATACAATCCACTTTTGACAATACTGTGCGAAGTCACTGACGGGTGATGGCCTCCAGTCCCCAATATCCTTCTTCTGAATGCTTTCATGTTGAATGAGCCTAAGTTCATGTCAGCTAGCCTGCCGAGCTTGGATGAAAATTTGGATTCTGGCCAGAATGACTTGCCCAATTTCTTGATCATAGCCTGTCTGGACTCGGTGTGGTTGTTCTTGCCTACAGCTCTTCTGCTTGATTCGGGCATTCTGCAAAAAGGGCGAGATAGTTAGGAAACAAGATTTTATATAACAATATAATAACCATCATTGAGGGTGTCAACAGATTTTTCTTTTAAATGACAAAGGCTGCAACACTTCTTGATGTTTCCAACTGCAAACCTCAACTATCTTGTCTACTTTAGCTGTAAAATTTTCTGTAGTTGCAACAACTCTTGAGACTTCTTTCGAATTCGTACTTCTCTTCTAGAAGAAATGTACTTTCAGCAACTTGTAAATGTCTTCACAAATGTGAACTTTCAGCAACTGCAGCCCTCTTAACTTCAGATTTCTCAGCAATCGGATGAAACTTCTTCACAAAGTCGAACCTTCTCAGCAATTGCAGCAACTAAGGAATTCGCACCTCTCAGCAATTTGAGACTTCAGCAAGCTAGATCGCACCTCTTCAGCAACTTCACTCTTTTCAACAAATTCGCACTTAGCAACTTGTATTTCAGCAACCTCCAGCTCCTCAGAAATTCGAAATCCTCACAACCTCCAGCTCTTTCTCACAAATTCGGACTTAGCAACTTTCAGCTCTCCAGCAACTTGTGAGAAAAAAATGAAGAAGACCTCAAAAACTTATAGCTTGGTCGAATTCTTGCATAGGCTAAACTTAGCAAATATTTTGGATTCATTTTCCCTCTCTTTTCCAGTTGTAACACTTGTCGCCTGAAGCATTGGAATCTCGAACTTGTAGAATCACGAATTCATCATCTTTGCACAGGCCTGCCTCGTTGCATTTGATTTTAAAATATTAAATCATTCATTCCCTTGAACAATTTCGAATTGTTTAGCTAAGGCATTTCATCTCATTTTATCCTTTGCAAAATTATCCAGTTCAAGCTTCTTAGCGAAATTCCTCATCCATTTTATTCGTTTGCCTTAGAGAAATTTCTCAAATTTGCCTTAGGAATTTATTTAAGATAGGCACTGGGCAAAATATCCATCAAAACAATGTGAGCAAGGTGTGGAGTAACTCTGAATCACTTCTGAATTGCAAACGTTCAATACCCAGAAGAAAAATCTTCGCGGAATCCATTGTTTTCATGTGTATTCAGACGAAGGGGTACGTTTAATTTTTATTATTTAAAAATAATAAAAATGGCTAATGTTTTTAATCTCGTCTTCCGGAAGTCTTCCACTCCTGCAATTTCGAGTTTCTTAGCCTTGGCACATTTCCTTGATTTTTCCCTGAAGAATTTTCTCTCTGAAGATTTTTTATAACTCTGGAAATTTACATCATCCTCTAGGCGTATTCATTATTTTTCCTTCAAGAAATGCCTTAGGAATTATTTTAATTATTTTACCCTTGAAGGGCGCATTTGAGCATGTCAACTCCTACTTCAATCATCCTCACGCCTTGGCAATTTTTTTTTTTGCTTTAGGAAAAATTCTTAGAAAATTCATTTAAAATTACCCATGAGGGGCGTATTTCATTTTATGCATCAACTTTGCCTTTACCCCTCAGGCCTTTTCACGCCTTAGATATTTTCTTCCTAGTATCCTTGATTCCTTTATGAGTTGCAAGCTAGGCACATTTGGAGGTGGAGGAGGAACTTTCATACTTAGAAATATTTTCAAAAATCACGCCCTCCTTAGTGTTATCTTTCCCTTTGGCGCATTTCACATGGTGACCTTTCACCTTCCTCTAGCGCATTCTTCATAGAGGACTTCCATTTTCCTTGAGCGCATTTCATAGTGTGAGAGGGAATTCCCACGCCTATGGGTGACTCTTCACCTCCTCTTGGCGCATATGGGGGTGTTGACTTCCATGTTGGGCGCATATCACCTTTGCAAAGGAAGGCACCTCTATCTTGTGACCCTTCAGCTTCCTTGGGCGCATTCTGGCTTGGCAACTTCCATTTTATCCTTAGGCGCATTTGCTAGTGTTGGAAGGAATTCTGCCCCTTTCAAGTGGCTTTTCACCTCCCCTTGGTGCATTCAAGCTTGTAGACTTCCTTCTTTGAGTGCCTATTGAGGTGTGTGAGGAAAATTCCATGCCTTAGGAATTTATTTTTTTATGCCTTAGGTGACCTTTCACCTTCCTTGGGCGCACCTAGGGGTATGAGGGGGAAATTTTATGCCTTAGAAGAATTTCCATGCCTCCTTTGGTGACCTTTCATCTCCCTCTGGCGCCTTTCAACCACTGCTCAGGAAAATCTCACCTAGAGATTTTTGTATCTTCTATTCTTCCTAGGCGCATATGAAGGTGTCTGCATGCCAGTCATCTTGTATGAGTTTCGAACGCCCTTTATGCCCTAGCTTTCTATTTTTAGTAAACCCGGAGAAGTTAGGGTTTCTTTGCATTTCATCCTGTTCTGAGCTGGAAGTGGGGTGGCTGTGCCTTCACTGACTTTTGTCACCTTGTTCATACCTCATTTGGCACAGTACATACTATTTTTAGCAACCCTAGAATTGATCAACTTTTGTATCTCCATTTGCTTTGAAATTTGCTCCACTCATTCTTGATGTTGTAAGAGACCTGTTCACACCTTTTCTCTGACAAGGATGTGCTATTTTTAGCCATGAGGTGACTTACTAAACATAGTAAGTATTCAGATCGTGCTCAAATTTTACCAGTAGGCAGCCTGAAAGATGCTGACTCCGGTGGCGTGCTTCGTTTTGACATCTTTGCACTTTGCTTCATCTATTTTTAGACGTGGCAGGGGAAACCCTAATCTGATTTGCATGTGCTATGGACTGCTCCCGATCGCCTGATTTCTACTGTTTGCCAATCTGCTCGCTGGAATGGAGTAATAGGTAGTTGCTGGGATGACACTGCTATTTATAGTAAGTGTCCGAAAAGTGGTCAACCGGATGTCGGATGAGTTTGCATGTCACAGTGCCCGTGGGATCTCAAAAAACCCAGAAAAACCCAGAAAATTGGTCATAATTTTGGCACTGGCTAAAAATAGTAAGTCCTTGAAAACTGATCCGATCCACTTGCATGTCATATCACTGCAAAGCTCTCGCGAAACTCAGATGGAATATCCGGACATGCATTGAAAATTCTTGCATGCAAACCCTAAAAATAGCCTCGAAAGGCTGAACTCTGAAAGTCACCATCTCGTCTTGCATGCTACATCATCGCGAAGGTCTTGGAAAACCTAGATCAATTCTCCTATCATTTATCGGAGAATTGCTTGTCTAAACCCTGAAAATAGCCTCCGAAGGCTGAACTACTAAAAATAGCCAGTTGTCTGAATCCGTTCAAATTTCGCGTGTAGGCACTCTAAAGTTGCCTGATTGTGCTGAAGTCATTAGAATCCCGAAATCCTGAGGAACAAGCCACGAATTAGGCACTTACTAAAAATAGTAAGTTATTGGATTTCAGTGAGATTTCAGGGGGATTCTGCCTTGAGCTTTCTGAATGTGTTGCTGCACTTAGATTTCACTTAAGTAACTCAATCTTGACCTCGAACGGGTCTAAAGGATAGAAACCCTAAATCTGTCAATTACTTCAACTGAGGTCAAACGGGACATCCCCGGAAGGACAAAAGACCAGAGACAGAGAGAACCAAAGCCAAAAGACCAGAATGGAGCAAAAATTAGGGGGGTCCCTATCTTGGATGGGGTGATGTGTGAAAAGGTCACAACAGGTAGCCTTGCCCATTTTTCTTTAACCATGCTAGTGATAACAAGACGCTGTGCCTCTTAGTGCCTTCTCATTGTTATTCAGTGTTGTTCAAAACTTAGATTGTGATAGTGAAATTGATGAGCATATTTCGGCCTTCAAGATTGCTATTCAGTTTCTATTTGATCTTGTGCTAAGTGTTAATCTGGTTTTGATCGCATGTTGCACGCTTGTTTTGC
The DNA here is from genome assembly GCA_007115665.2 of Sequoiadendron giganteum. Classification (NCBI taxonomy): domain Eukaryota; kingdom Viridiplantae; phylum Streptophyta; class Pinopsida; order Cupressales; family Cupressaceae; genus Sequoiadendron; species Sequoiadendron giganteum. The sequence goes on from CM021108.1 coordinate 422,225,264, forward strand.
TACAACTTGTTGTCCCAGAAGTGTAATCTCTTGTCCCTGAAATTTGAGAAAATAAAGTCTTGTGCCTGCTTTGCTTCCCTGATATAAAGTCTCATATTTTCGTCTTATGTGTTATGCTTATATGATCTTTATTTCAGCCTACATTGAAAGTAAGTAGATGTGCATAGGGAGAAAAGTTTATTTAAGTATGTCAAAGAATCCTTCCTTGTTCATTTCTAACTCTCATGCTCTACATTTACTTGAGTAGTTAGAAACGTCATTAGAGTAGGCTTAGTCGTAGTTGAACTTCCAAAAGAGAAAACTTCAACTACGACGCTTGAGTTTTATAACCTTGTGCTCTTAGCTGAACAAAAAGATAGGCAAATTAGTTTTAATTTACTTTCTTTAGCATAATCAACATATGAGGGAGCTTCCCCTCCGAATTTGAAGAGCAAGTTACTGCACATAGTTGTTCGTTTCCAAACCGCATACCAGAGGTGCGATTTGAAATGCCAACACAACACAATTGTGTTGAGACAACTTCTAAAAGTTCGTGAGGCACTCTCTAATATGGTCATCAGCCCTAATTGGTCTGTATGGAGGCAATCTAGCACTAAAAGGGAAACCAAGGTTAAGCAAATGATCCTAGATGATAGTTGGTGGGATCATGTTGAGTATCTCCTCAGTTTCACTGAACCCATATTGAGCATGATTCGTTATATTGCCATGGATAGACCTTGTTTGGGCAAAGTATATGATGGCATTGACTCAATGATTGAGAAGATGAAAACCATCATCAATGCAAAAGAGCAAGATCCTGAAGAAAAGTTCTTCAAAGAGCTACATCAAATCATTGTAGAGATATAGAACAAAATTACCACTCTGTTGCATCTTCTTGCTTTTGCATTGAGTCCCAAATACTATAGTGCTGAGCTAATTTCTGGGACATCAAGAGTTTCCCTATATATAGATGTTGAAGTGGCTCACAGGTAAAAGGCAGCACTTCATAGACTCTTCACTGATCATGACCAGCATGATCTAGTGAGTGCTGAGTTCATGGGTTTTGCATGCTCCAATGATTGGGGTCTTGATGCTCTTCGAGACAAGTACAAGGTGGATGCTCATAGTTGGTGATACTTCCATGGCCAAGAATACACACACCTCCAACCTCTTGCAATAAAAGTTTTATCCCAAGTAAGTTTTATAGTCAAAATCTTTTATCTTTTAAGTTTTATATTTTGTAATTTTAATTTTTGTTTATATTTTAATTAGTTAAATTTTGTAACTCTTAACTATTTAATTTTGTCATAATATTTTTGTACCCCAAATTAAAATATTTGCTACACTTAGGCGTTTTGAAGAAATGAGTCAAAGTCTTGTTAAAATCTGCCAAAAAGGTCAAAATTGGGGTTTGCATCTCATGCATGGGGGTCAAAAATTTGAAATTTTCAAAATCTGACAATCTAGGTTGGCTTAGAACGACCAAATCAACAAAACCCAGATTTCAGTTTTTCAACCCTAAATTTTAGGAAAATTTATATTTTTAGTAACTTTCTAAAAATAGATTTTTTTTGGGTTTCTTTTGAAACGGATGCTAGCAAAAAAATTTTAAAATAGAAAGTTTGGCTTCTAGGGTTGAAACTGATTTTGATTGGTTTAAAATACTTCCTCATCAGACTGGTGCAATCAGAATCACGAAAAAGATCAGTTTTACCCTAGTGGGTCCATTCTGCTTTTTCAGAAGCTATTTCAGGAGCACTAAGCTCATCAATGGAGGTCAGTCTGCTACCAAGTGTCAGAAACAAACATTCAAGCACGAAACAGAAGTTGCTAATGACGAACGTGCACAAAGAACGGAGAACGGAGAACGGAGAAAGGAAACTGTGAAATTTTAGCTAACACTGGAGACACCAAGTGCCCCTACTCAGTTTGGGCACCCAAACATTCATGCCTTAGAAAAATTTCATCTTCGACAGCTAGGGCAAAGGAAAGCACGTCAAACGAAGGAGAAATTGAAAATCTCAGAAAATATTGTGTCTGCCAGTCATGGGCGCCCAACTTTTCAAGGCATCAAATGATGGAATTAGGGTTTGTGCTCCCAAACAATGTTCTTTAGAATCTTCTCAACTCCGCAGTGAGCCCAGCAACGTAGCCATCAAATCACTCGGTCATCCGGAATCGAAGATTGAACGGAGGAGTTTCAACCGAAAGACAGAATGCAAACCATGAAAATAATGAAAAATATTCTAAGTTTAGGAGCTTTGGGTGCCCCAGGTGGCCAAAGGCACCCAGCCTTTTGGAGGACCTAATCCAGCAATCGGGGTTTGCAAATATGTTCAATCTCTTCAGTTTCCTATCTGCTTCGCAGCGAATGTCTTCGTCAGCTCGTCAGATCATTCAGCCATCAACAAACCCAGAGCAAACAGGGGCCATGACAAGAAGTTTTCAAACTTCAAGACGAAAGCAAATGGAAAATTGGTTGTCTGGAAATGGTGGGCGCCCCAGAAGGAGAGGGGCACCTAAGCTTTTGACCCACTAAACTCATCTTTCAGGAGGTATCATTCCCATGAGACCCCCCTTAGAATCTTCTCAGCTATCCAGTGAATCTAACAACCAACCGATCTGATTAGTTTAGCTCCTGAAATCATGAATTCATCAGAAGATCAAAAAACAAGCAAGAACTTAAAAAATCATAAAAATGGCTAACACTGGTAAAGATGGGTGCCCTTGGAGGAGATAGGCACTAGACATTTTGAAGGGTCAGATGAAGTTTTTGTCAAAAGTTGCCTCCAAGCAAACTTCATCATATTTGATCAAGCTCTACGATGAATCATTCAGCTCATCCATGAGATCAATCTAGAAGCCGGAAATCAAGATCAAACTAGGGTTGAAAATCAAGAAGAAAAGTTGAAATTCTAAAAAATGACTAACTCTAAGGAAGATAGGCACCTTCAGCCAAGAAGGGTGCCCAAGCCCTCATGCCTTAGCCAGATTTTTTGAATTTTCAAAATTTCAAGAAGAAGAAAAACATCCAAGTTCAATGCATAAGCTCAGGCTAGGGTTTGAAGAGTTAAAACAAAAGAAAGTTGATTTTCTCAAGGTTAAACTTATTTAAGGCGCCTTTGTCTTTCATTTTTCATAATTTTCTTGCAGGTGGCGTCCAAGGAGAAGTGGAGCAGAAACTTAAGAGTTTTTCTTTTCAAGATTTGAGAGCTCAAACCTCCTGATTTTTGCAAGTTCTTCATAAATTTTCAGACCAGCACACAGAAGAACCTGTTTTTTTATGCTTTCTTCATCCAGAACATCAATTCTTTGAAGGAGGTCAAGGTTTTCAATTTCTAGTGATCTGGGTCATCTCAATTCATGGTTCTGAACAATTTTTGAAGAAATTTCTCAAGTTGCAGCAACTGCTTTTTTTTCGCATGTCCTAGAGAACATCAAAATTTTCAAGTTTCAATCATCCGGGTCCTTCTAGAACAGTCTTCTGGACAAAACCCAGGTCACAGCTTTTTCAAAAAAATTCAAGATCTAGGGTTTGCTGTTTTTTCAATCAGACTTCAAGATTTTTAACATTTGATCAAATGGGTTCATCCAAAATGTGTTTCTAAACAAAACCCAGGTACCAGCTTTTTCATGCTTTTTCTGAGGAAATTAGAGTTTGCTTCTTTTTCAGTCTACACTCAAAATTTTCAAAAATGGACGATCTGGGTATGTTTGTAACGAAATTCTGAATGAAACCCATATCCCAAAATAATTTTAAAAATTTCATCCGTTTGAAGAAGAAAATCAGCAAGCTAAAAATAGAAAATGTGCAAAAACTTGTTTGAATATAGGTGAGTTTACAGTCAATCTTCGAGTTTTGCAATATGGAGTACATTACCACTGAGTTCAAAACCATATCAGTATTGTATCATGACTTCACCGGGACATCTAAGACTGACTTGCACCACATCAAGCCAGTGTTCAATCTACGTGCTTTGGAAGACGCAGACAATGTCACAATTAGACACCTTGGCCATTCAGGACTTCTTGCAGCAGCATCTATCCCCCTTTCAGTATAGAGCTTAGAATTCATAATTGCTTGCATCAAGCATTACAATCCTGCAGCGAGGGAGATTCAGTCGGTGGTTGGAAGAGTGATTTGCAGCCTAAAGCCAGATATGATCGAAAATTGCTTCTCAATTCCGCCTTGGCCTAGAAGTGTCACCATCTCTATGGAAGAATGTGAAAGGGTATGGGAGATGCATAAAGAGAAATATAGCAAGAAGATTGCACAAAAGTGGATGAAGGAAAAACATAAGACATTGTCGAAGAACATAGGGAGAGGAGAGTTTGAGGATGAAATTGCCATAATAATCACCTTGCTCAACCGGATTACTGGCAAAGCCGATGCAACAAAGTTTCAGCCCTGGATGTTTTATGTGATACCTCATTTCATGAAGAAAACGGAGTTTTATGATTGGCCAACATTGATCAGTGACTACCTTCATCACCAAATAACTGAGTACTTCAATGGGCATGAATTACACATAATCTCCTACCTAGTCTACCTAGTGGCCTTCCAAGGCAAATTCAGAGGGTTGAACACTGAGGGGTCCCTAAATGTACAGCATGTCTACAAATACTACACTTAGTTGGAGTTCATAGCATCATCGCATCACTACAAAAGAGTAAATGAAGCTTTCCTGATGTATACGATGTGAGACCTAGATAATGAGTTACACATACGCATTTCATCTATTGCCAAGACAGCAATGTGGGCGGATTGGTTTATTCAGTTTGCTACTTTCACCTACATAAGAGTTTATGGCTATTTCGGTGCTCCTCTCATCTTACCGAGGTATCCATCAGATGAAGTTGTGTGCATGGAATTTCTAAGGCAAGTATTAGATGTTCACATTCGCTTGCAGAATAAAAAGAAACCAGCCTTCAGCTTTCCTTTTGAATTAGAATAGGGGGTGAAATTCGAGAAATTGTCAAAATGAAGTGCCCCATCAGGATCAACATCTTTCAGGCAACCTACTGGCAAAATTTGAACGAAATCGGAGTACTTACTATTTTTAGTAAGTCATTTCCTGCCTAAAAATAGCAGGTTTGTGCTAGAGGCAAGTGTGAACAGGACACTTAAATCATCAAGATCATGTGACGCAAGTTTCAGGTCAAACAGAGCTACAGATGTCAGGTAATTTTAGGGTTTGCTAAAAATAGCAGGAGGGCTAAAAATAGCAAATGAGCTTGGGCAACAGGTATAAACAGGGTAGCAAGGCCACAAAAGGCATTACGCCAGCTCCAAGTTCAGAACGGGTAAAAACCATTAAGAGTCGCACTTCTCCAAAATTTACTAAAAATAGAGTGGCAAGAGGTAGCTGAGGGCGTTGAGAATTCTAAGTCCACAAATGGAAACTGGCAGGAGGAAGGGTGAAATGCGCCCAAGAGTGGAGGATGCTTGATAAAAAAAATAAAAAAATTGTCTAAGTATGAGGAATTCCTCCTCACACCCTCAAATGCGCCCAAGGCACAAGCAAATTCCTTCACCACATGGGAAATGCGCCCAAACTTGCAAGTTAGAAAAAGTTCTAAGTGAAGAAAAATGGAAGTAGACATGCCTAAATGCGCCCTTAACTTGAAGAGCCAAGGGTAAAATGCGCTCAAGAGGCAATAAAATGCTAAGTATGAGGAATTTCTTCTCATACCTCTAAATGCGCCCTAGTAGAGGAGATGACTTGAAAAACTTTCTAAGTGTTGAAAATGAAAGCTCAAGGGGTAAAATGCGCCCTTGAGAGAAAGAGTGCCTAGGAAATAATTCCATGTAGTGAACATGAGAGTGGGCCCCTCCATATGCGCCCAAGGTGGAAAGCTGAGTGAAGGTGTTTGAAATTTGCCTAAGGCATTAAAAATGATACTAGGAGTAAAATGCGCCCAGCAATCAAATGGAGGTGGAGAAATTTCTAAGGCACTAGCATGGAAGCTAGACCTTCCAAATGCACCCAAGGAGATCAAGGTAAGTGAAAATTTCCTAAGGCATGGAAATGAAAGGGTAAAGGGTTAAATGCGCCCAAAGAAGAAGATAGGTTCAAATTCTTCTAAGAAGTGAAACAAAAGCACAAAAGGTGATACGTGCCCGCAAAGAAGGATAAGTGTTTGAAATTCTCTAAGGCATAAAAAGCTTCTAAGTTACAAAATGAAAGCATCACCTTCCAAAGGCACCCAAGGTTGGAAAAGATAAAATGAACATTAGTGGAGAATTATGAGAAAAATTAAATGTACCCCTTCGTGTGCACCCTTGAGCAACTGAGTAAAAAAATATAGTTCTTCTAAGGGGGTCTTTGAATATTTTCTGAGGAAATAGGTTTTGAATGCATTGCGCCTTGGCTTATGATTTTAAATGGACGCTGGCTCGTGAATGATAAAATTTTCTAAGGGAGATAAATTTCCTAAGGCTCAGATGGATGAAATTTTCGAAGGCATAGAAAAGAAGGCAGAAGAGGTCAAATGCACTCAAGCTCGAGATGGGTGGAATTTTATCTAAGTCATCAAGCTCCTAGGGGAAGGTAGACAAGACAGGTGAATGAAATTGCTAAGGCAAGAGGATGAAAACATCAAGATGGCATGCGCCCTAACACACAAATGTTGAAGGTTTGGTAGTGAAAAATGATGAATTTGACCACATCCGGAGATCAAACAAACCTTGAAAGTCAGAACATGAGAATTAGGTAAGTAAAGTGAAGTTATATTATAAGTGTTTTGATGCTCTTCTTTTTGTTTTGCAGGATGAACACTGAGGCCAAGGCATGAGGCCTTGAGGTGATGAAGCTGGACAATGTTACAACTTTGGAAGAGGAAAAAGTTACACATTTGAAACTCCTCCATGATGTCTCATTTTGGAGGAAATGGCTAAGTGTTGGGATTTCTCCACAAACACCTAATATGCACCCAACACAACAAGGCACGTGACAAAGTAACGATGAAGAAATTAGGTGAAAAATTTCCCAAGGCAAAGGAAAATGGTAGTGAAAATTTGTCTAAGGCATTAAGAACGTGATGCAAAAGAGGCTAAATGCGCCCAAGGCAGGGGCTGGAGAAATGTGAAAGTTATAGGAAAGAAATGTGTCCAAGAATTAAGGCAACAGGAGGGCTTAATGGAGAAAAAAAATTGCAAGGATGGTTGAACTGAGTGTTGTTGTATGCTCGCCTCCTAACGCAATAGAATTGGCAGGCAGAATAGCGAAAGTCTTGTTGGACGAGAATCTTCTGGAGGATAGTGGGCATTAATTGCTCATAGTGGTTTCTGCAGAGGAGTGGAGAATCTTCTATTCATTTATCACCCTGTTGTAACCTTTTCACACATCGCCCCATTGCAAATGGGGACCCTAGTAGTTTTCCCTTTGAGCTTTCTACCTTTGCGTTTTGGTCGTTTGGTTGGGTACTTAGAATCTGAGTTTTTGCAGGTCATCTGAGTCAAGAAATGATTTTGAGCCAGAAACAGTGCATGGACGTTGCCAAAGTGCTTAGAAGGCCTTGTGGATGAAGATGGAATGTCATTTCGGTCAATTCTGACACTTCCTAAATTTTAGGGTTTTCACCCCACCCCCTATTTTTTAGGAACTTTTTTTTGGCATTTTTAGCCCATTCTGGATTCCTTATTTTTTAGGGGCTATTTTTAGAAAGTTTCTATTTTTGGTAGGGTTTCTATTTTTGAAAAATGTGCAAGTCATGGCTATGTCTGGATCAACTCCAGAAACCTTTGAAATGGAAAAAATTTGAAAAATCTAAAAATTTGCCTAAGGCATGGACATGCATATGCTAAATTTGCCCAAGCATGAAGAAACCAAAAATGGCACGGACATTAAGCAAGTCCGCAATGTCAAAATGGCGAATGGACAAGAAAGTCCGCCCAGCAGTTTGCAAAATGGCACAAAGACAAGTAAGTCCGCCCCATGGAAAAATGGCTAAGTCTAAGCCAAGTCCGCCCCTACCAAGTGAAGATGGCACAAAGTGTTGGTAAGTCCGCCCAGCATAAATCAAAAATGGCAAAACACACTTGAAGTCCGCCATGGAGTTTGCAAAAATGGCAAAGACAAGTGAAAGTCCGCTCCAAGAAGGTTGGAGATGGCATGAATCTGAAGAAGTCCGCTCCAAGGTGTTTGGAAATGGCAAATTACAAGTGAAAGTCCGCCCCAAGCTTGGTAAAATGAAAAAATTCACAAGGCAAGTTCGCTTAGGCCATGAATGGCATGAAAAAAATACTTGGAGAAGTTGAAATTGAAGTCTTTTGGCCTAAGTGTGAAAATTTGGAGAATAAAATTTGAAATTTGCCTAAGTCCAGACATTTAAAAATTAAAATAAAATCAACTGGCATGTCTGGCAATGAAGAAACTCGCCAGAAGTAAAAGATCATGGCAAGATTGACAAAGATAAAATTTGCCTAAGACACAGAGCAATTTGAAAAGATAAAATTTTAAATTTGCCTTTGGATTAAAAACTAATTAAATATCATGATTTAATTATTTTAACGAACGGGTTGGAAACAACACATAAAATATTATTTTCCAAAACCATTTAATGAGAAAATCCGAATTTTCTCTAGGCAAATTTTTGAAAAAGAAAGAAGGAAAAAGAACTTCACTAAGCTGGCGTCAAAATTAGAAACTTTCTTTATCGACTAGCGCTGAAGATGGAAATTACTATTCGAAGGAGAAGTGCAAGCCAAGTTCAGACTGAATTAATTGGAAACAATTAAAATTTGCTAAATGGGTCGATTCTTTCAACCTTAAATTTGTTTTGCATTTCATTTTCATTCATTCTTTCGAAAGCAAAGTTGTGAAGAAAATTTGAAAAGGCAAGAGAGGTTGTGTGAAGAAAGTGATTTTTTCTTTCGAAGTAAAAGCTGAAAGTGTGAATTTTATTCATCAGCAACACAATTTTTATTGCCAGGCAAATTTTACTTTCTCTATTCTGGCAAAGAATTCTCTTTTCGAAACGATTTAATTCTTTAATTTCCAGCAATAATTATTTTCAAGAATTAACTTATCAAGTTTTGTTGGAATATATTTAATGGCGTAAATAATTTCTGAATTTTAATATTTCTTTTTGCAGATTTATGCTGGACAATAGAGAATCATCAAAGAAAATGAAATTCGCCAGCAAAGGTTTGCAGCCGGAGTCTAAAATTGTCTCCAAATGGAATAATGTTGTTGATACCAATCTTGGCCATATTGACTTGGATGAATTCCGGAAAAGAATGTATGGAGGTGACACACTCTTGCCAACTCCAATTGCATAGAAAATGATGCGAAACAGCATAGTTCATGCTGCAGGGTTTCCGTCGGCAATCGAATGTCCAGAGTTGATTGTGGAATGCGCCTTGCATTATAATGCCGAGGAAAGACAGATTGAAGCACCAGATGGCAGAGTGTTGGCATATTTAGGCGAATTGGCTATACAAGAGACTTTTGGCATTCCAGCTTACCACCGAACGTACTACCGGTCAAAAGAAGATGCATGTAATGTCCCTTACCTATCTGGTTCTAAGCTGTGGGAAGATAGGATGGTGGTTGGGCTCACTGTCTCACACCAACGAATAACCTTAATGAGAAGACCCTGCATCCACCATATACATATATATATATATATATACGCACATTTCTATGTTAGCTTAATATCAAATCTTGATTCATATATAAATATAGTCACGTATGTAATTTAGCAAGCAAGAGGAGTATCATGGATGGATCTGCCTTGAAGCCCTCATGTTAGGCATGGGAGGTTGTCTACCACAATCCTCCTTTCCCAACAGCTTAGTAGCTGCATCCCCCATTCATGACGACACCTCTGAAGACACTTATCCTATTAGGGAAAAAAAGGAATCATAGGGTCTATAGTGGTCTCAAGGCCTACCACCCCTCCATGGCCATAGCGAAATCCTTAAGTGGGACCCCCACCCCTCCATGGCCGCAGCGGAATCCTTAGGTGGGGTTTTTAGGCACCACTCATCCATGGTTCCTCTTACCTAATAGGTACAGGCACGGAGCATACAATCTTTATGTAGTCATATACAATTATCATTGATCTTTCCTATATTCATTATTCTTATAAGTCAATTAAATATGTTAAGGAGTACATTAATGATATACAAATAGAGACAGCCAGACATTATATGTCTATCCTTTTGATCTTGCTTTCTAACCATGAGGAAGCATTTTACTAGATATAAGATTCAATACTAAAACAGAACTAAAACAATTACAAGGACGATATCTTTTCAGGAGTATAATATGTATAGAACTGATTATAAAAAAGTAATAAGTTCAGAGTCCATCAATTGTAATGCAGTCAAAGTAGCCTATTATCGACCAAGGTTAAATGCGGTCTTAATCTATCACAGGGGTATGTATGACGTTATTGAGTCAGGCTAGCAGGGGATTATAATGATGGTTACGGGTTACACAATAGATGTCATTTACATGCAAGTTCATGTCTTTTGCAAACATGGTGAAGTCGTTCTGGTCTGACGGGTTTAGGAGAAACCACGCTCTTGTTATATGGGAAGTAGAGACGAATATTTTTGGAGAAACTCAATGCAGGAGGGGAGTATATTGAGCAAATCTAATCATAAAAAACACCCAAGCGGAATTATTAACTAATCGAATATTAAAGCTAAGTGAGAGATCACCTATTACTTGTCGTTGGCTGGGAGCCTTCCTTGTTCGTATTTTCCTTCTTTCTACCCTTCTTCCTTCTTCCTTTGTCTATTACTCTTATAGTGGTTGGGGCTGAGAGGGGATGCGTCGATTCACAGGGCGTGCCTTCAGCAATAGTAATCGCATCCTTTGGAGAAGGACACGATTTGGCTGGGTTCGATAGTTTATCTTTCATGAACTTAATTTTATTTATAATCTTCAATTATTCTTTTATTAATATAAACTTTATTTTATTTATTTTATAATCTTTTATTTATTCTTTTATAAATAGAAAAATAGTTTTTGTTCTCTATAAAATAATGTAAATAAACAAGTAAATAATATTTTTAATATTTTATTTTCCTTCCTTTTCGATTCATTACAAATGGATATAGTTATTTCTTGGGGTTATGACAATGCACAAAAAATATACGAAGATAAACAAATTCTTTGTATGGCAAACATGAACAAAAACTGGTTGGTAAAACCTAGAACTTCAACCAAAAGGGTGCCCAAAAAGTTGCTCAGGCCGTATTTCAAGGAAGAGTACGGAGACATAGTCTTGCTGCTGAACAGAATGGCAGGTAATCCTCAGGGAGCACCTTTTGAAAATTGGATGTACTACTTCATTGATGAAATATCTTCCGGAACAAAAATGATTACCTAGTCAAGGATGATCAGTGATAATATTCACGAGCACTTGGTCAACTTGGAGAAGACCAAATTCTTTCATATGGGTTCCTACATTATATACTCGCTCGCTCAAACCTACTGATATGCCGGTCTAATCTGCAAAGGTGTAGTCGGCAATGGCGAAAGGGAGCTCAAGGTTTATAACTGCTATCCTCAATTGCAGTTGAGCGAGAAGTCACATTGGCGCCAGGTACATAATGCTTTTCTCATGTACATCACCCGAATACTTCAAGGGTGGAACACATCAAAGGCTCACCCGTGAAGCGAAGAGCTTAATCAGCAAATACGGATCTTGGTTTATCCAGTTTCCTAGATTTACTTATATCCGAATACAGGGATTCACAGACTCTCCTTACAAGTTGCCAATCTATCCTATTGACAAAATGATTTTGTTGGAAGTGCTAAGGCAGTTCGAAACATTCCAAAGTATCCAAAGACCAAAGCAAAAAACAGTCGTCACATTTCCTCTTTTCATTGGAAACATGGCTGAGTCTTGTCTGTCAGCACAAGCAACAGAAAGTGCCCGAGTGGAGATATAGTGGTATCCATTCACTTCGTACAAATCAAGAAGTGACTTTGATCCACTCAATCATATGGGAACTGTGAACGGAAAGAAGTACAAGCATAGGATTGACCTTGAGGACTTCTGGGCGAATGCTGCTGACGAATATGAAGTAAGGAAAAGATTTTGGTCGAGATTACCTTTGGACATGATCGGGATGACGAAACTCTTCCATGTGCCTGACCAGCTGAATGATGATGAAGTATATATGCAGCCAGGCTATGATGAGGGACTGCCACTTCTTCCTATTAAATGGTCTGAGCCAGAGCTTGGTGACCTGACAATTCTTATGAGACCAGTGGTTAAGTACTCGCAATGGTGGGTAGACCAACGGGTACAAACTTTGAGGCAACGGGGTATACCATTCACCTATGATTTGATGGGCGAAGCTGAATCCTGTTCTTCCAATATTGGCGCTTCTCAAGGAGATGAGTTGATTGAGCTTGCCAACCAGAAGAAAAGAGAGGGTAAGGAAATGGCGATAGGTGAAGAGCCAATCCTAAAAAAGTCTAAGCCCCTTTACTCAGCCGCATCCAGGAATATGGAGCAATAGTTGATTGTGGACGAAGAATCATGGGGACATATCAAAATTCCTTTGCCAGTCCTTGAAAAGGACATGGAGCCCATGCAGCTTGAAGATGACTTTCATCACTCTCCAACTGGCACGGAGATTTATGAGTCGGATGAAGATTTGGATACCATGGGAGGTGACTTCCAAGAGGGAATGATTCAGCCCTCAAAGGAATTCACGAGGACCTATCAGCACAAGAAGTCCAAGACATTCAAGGCATTCCGGACTATGCGGATGATGGAATCGAACAACCGACAATCCTAGATTGGCTGAAGGAAAGGATTAAGGTCAAGGTACCAGTTGAGGCACCAGAAGCGGATGACACTAATGATTTCTTGGCAAGGTTGGAGCAAGTAAATACAAAAAATCCTCCCAAGAAATTCTCTACTATTCAGAGAGATGAGACTGGTAACCGTACAGTGCAGATTGCAGTTCCAACGGTTGAGAAGCCACAAGATGAGATTACTCCTGCCGAGTATGCCATTACTGTCATTGACATTGGTTCATCTTAAAAAGGACAAGAAGTAGAAGATCTAGATAATTTTGTCTCCACCATTAAGTCCAGATTGGAAAAAGAGACTATAAAGAAAAAAGAATATAAGATGGAGGTTGAGCGCGTAAAGGAATATATCCGGCATTTGACAAGGCAACTTAACCAAGGTGACCAATCAGCCCCTCTGCTCCCAAATGCATCACAAGAGCCGGCAGAAAATCTTGGAAAGGAACTAGCTACTGCCAGAGAAACAAAGGAATGGATGGCAGGGAAAGGGGGAGAAGTAATGGCATTCGTGGAGAAGTTGGCATATGCTCATGGGCAAACTTCTTCCTTACTCACAAGAGTTACAAACTTGGCTGAAGCATGGGACGGACTGCAGGACCTGCAAGACAGAATCATTCCTTGCCTCCAAGACATAAGGAAAATCCCCAAGCAAAGGCTGGTCGACGAGGAAATTATTGCAGCTGGAGCGGCATACGACTTCAACAATTGGTATTGTGCATTGGTCTCACGTAGGGAAGTGTTGGAAAAGGCTAAGGCGGAAAGTGCCAAAATTGATAAGCAAGTGAAGGGTGTTCAAAATAACATCTTCCATATGGCGGCAGATGTGTTGAACAAGGACATTGTCCGGGAAAATGACTTGTGGCCAGGTAATATGCAAAGGGAAGTTCAAAAGGTTTTCTCCATCATGCCAATCTTGGGAGAAAATTTGACTAAGGCATTTGACCTCTTGACCGTCTGGAATACTTTCCTGCAACATGAATCTGAGTGGGCGGTTGTCTTTGCCGATTGTGCAGACAGTTTGGACCTGCTGGAATACAAAGTCAGTGCCTTGTCGGACATTGCCATTGAGGAGGTTGGCGCCATTGTGTCCAGATTCGTCAAACAAAACATTGCTGAAGCGGATAAGGGCGCAACTCTCAGTGGATGACTCATCTTCTTGTCAACTGGTTGATGTTTTAGCAACCCTAATTAGGGTTTTCTAGTTTTAATCTGGGCCATTGATCTAGTTTTAATCTTGGCCATTCAATGTATTTGGGAACTCTATAAGTACCCCTCCATTTTTCTTTTGAAAGAATCAGAATCAAAAGAATTATTATCAGAAGATTAGAGATTAGAATTTTGGAGTTAGAAGAATTAGTTTAGAGATTTTAAATTTTAGAAATAAGAGAAGAGTCTTATGAAATTGTTGCGAAAACTATTATGATGATGAAATTCAAAAATGCATGAGATGCTTTGAAATCTTTATTGTCAAATGGGTGCATGGTTGCATATTTCCTCTTTCTCATAGAATTATTCTACATTAGAAATTTATTTGTTAGTGGAACGAAAGATTGATAGTGAAGATTGAGGTAACTTAGCTCATACTTTCTTCAAATGGATGCTTTTCATTTGATGCGTAAAGTTAGACTGAGCGTTTAATGTGGATGCTTTCAACGTTTACTTCAAATGATGTTGTTCAATTGATGGTATTATTTGTAGTAGAAAATCTTAAGCACAAATCCCAGAAGATTGCACTTGCTTTTGTGTAGTTGTCGTTTTATGTAATGAGACAAAGCATGGTTTGTTTAAGTTCCATTCGATCTTTACAATCTCCTAGTTCCTTAGGATTAGTATAGTATTTCTCAACCCCTCTCCTTTTTTCATTTTTTTATCCAAAGTCCGAGAAGTCCCAAAGTTACAACACGGTATTCAATTTCTTGCTTCTAAGTGACTTACTGAAGTAAAATGCCCCTTGGGTTATCAGCAAACCACAAACTACCACAGAGCTTATCCGCACCCCAAATTTGAAACATTGGAATTACCTTGTGACCTGTCTCGCAATCTTAGCACAAGAGGTAATTTTTCAAGAGAGGATAGAGCGTCTATGGACACTTTATTCTAGAGTGTTTGTGTCTCACAAAACACGCATCAACACACCCCTCTCCTCTTTGTGGCAGTTTTTAGGGAAAAACCCTAATTAGGGCATATGTGGCTCAATCTAAGCCCTTCATTGTAATCAAATCTAAGCCATCCGTTGGATTGGGCCAACTATAAAAGGGGCATCCCCCCTCATTTGTAAAATTATTAGATTCGAATTAGAAGTTAGATTGAGAATTGAGCTAGAGAGTAGAGAAGGCATATAGTGAATAGCTTAGATTGAAAAGGAAAGAAAGCTTTCCCTTTGAAAGTTTTGTAAGAAGTTGTTGTGAACACTCTCGTGGTATAAAGAATTTTCATTGATTGGTGATTCCTTCTTTTATTATGAGTAGCTAGCAAGGCTTTTTCGTCTTTCCGATTCAAGTAGTTTAAAGTAAAGTAGATTTTATTTCATGCATGTAGTTGATAGTGATGGAATACATTGTTTGGTTTGAGTAAGTTTCATTCATCCATACTACTAGCATGCTCGCTAACGGTAGGCTCACTGTCATGTCCCCGAAATAGCAGAACTATAAAGACCAAGTGTTAAAATACAAATAAATTAATAAATAGCAATATTAATATTAAAATATAAAATAAATGTGTATCATATCAATATAAAAATATAATAATAATATATAGGCAAATTATTGTTATTACATTCTATTATTAAATAACTTAATATCAAAAATAATAATAATAAATAAATATTATAATCATTACACATCAAAGATTGTAATACATTAGAATAAAATAATAATAAGATATTAGTAAATTGTTTTATTATTATACTTTAATGTTAAAATATGTTCAATAAAACATCAAAGTAAAATAATAAAATAAATAGAAATCTGAAATATCATAATTATAGTAATAATATATTATTTTAAAAATATTGTGATAATAAAGGCAGCAATTAAATATAACAAAGGGACGTATTTTATGAAAAGTCACTTCTTTCACCAAACAGTACATTCCCCCCATGAGTCACCTACTTTGAATGGTATAAATAGAAGGAAGGAAAATAAAGAAGGGAGAGAAAACATTGAGAAATACAATCTGCAATTTAAAACAGCAGCAACAATGATTGTTATGCATTGGAATATAGTCATTTAATATATATATATATAGGCATAGAAGTATATATGCATAGATATAGATAAATTTTCTAATGAATAATATTCAACAAATAAAGAATATATATGAATAAGGAAGGAATAATTATATAAACATATATATACTAATGGATATAAGTAAAAGAATAATTATACATATGTATATAAAGTATATACATATATATATATATATATGATTATGCAATAATGATACTTATAAGTAATGATGACTCTTTAATATAAACATAAGTAGATTATGTATATTTATGAATTGTCCTCATCCTATGATCAATTTAGTATAAGGTTGAAGGAGGGGAGTAAGGGAACATGGAGAGATATAGCAACTCAGGTGATGTACTCACTTAGCAATAATATTTAGCATATTTTGAATATAAGAAATAAATATAGTTAGTCTGTTTATTGGCGTAATGCTTACTATCATGATGATAATGATGTTGATATTGACTTCAAGAATCAGTAATAAAAGCAAATGTATTTGATTGCTAAACAGATTGTCTTCTTTGTGTTTGCAAGCTTATTGGGAGGAAGGGTGTGAGGGAAGTGGTGCCTAAAAACCCCACTTAAGTCCGCCCCCGGAACCCAAGGCAGGGATGGGCCCTGGAGGGGTGGAAATTCTACTCATAGTCCGCCCAATCCCAAGGCCTAGGTGGGCCATGAAGGGGTGGGGGTTCCACTCATAGTCCGCTGCGGCCCTGGAGGGGTGGTAGGCCCGGGCCACTTATCACTTCCCCCGACTATCCCCAATAAGTCAAGTGTCTTCTAAGGTGCTGAAATGGGTAGAGAAAGCAGATACCAGTGTTTCCACTAAGCACGCCACTCCAAGTATGAAATGGTCTTAGTTTGGATGTTCAACTCGAAGCCAAGGGGTGGGTTGTCCTGAGGGGATGCTTGTGCCCTTGGGCCTAGATGGATAGCTTCGGGAGGATCTTCCCATGCCACTCCTCTTATGTCTTCATTATTACTTTTGATTATGCTTATATTTTGATATCTAGATATTAATGCTAACAGATTTTTTGTTAATATGGTGAATACAAGATTCTTATCTAGGGTTATTGCATTAAGAGAACATTCATTTGGAAAAGAAGAATTCTTAAACCTAATCAACAGATGAACTCTAGGGCAAATCGGGTAAGGGACATTACACTCGCCTTGCGTGGTCGACTGGAGTATCTTTGCACTTAACTTCAATTATAATTTGTATGTTTGTATGCATCGTTGTGATGGTATTTGCATGTCGGGTCATAGTTTGAATATCTTTCATCATCCTCTCGATTGCACCGGCTCTGTAGAAGTTGTCCGAAGGGAGGAAAAGCACAATGTGATTCGAAACTTGCTGAAATTAGCCGTTGTATCCCATATTTAGGAGTAGATAATAGAGTCTCTATCCCTATCCCCTTTAATTTCAGTATTTTCCCGGCTAGTTTAGGAACCTGAGCATCATCGACAAATTATTCGTATCTTGCAACTGCTTCAAATTGAAAAACTGTGTAAGTCCCCTTGGAATAACTAGCAAATCACATCAAGCCAACTGAAACTACGTCCACTGCATAAAGGAACCTTGGAGTTGAATGCATGATCTTTCGCAATCTTAGCATGCAGGATATTTTTATCAAGAGAGGATAGAGTGACCGTTGGAAACTTTATTTTGTGTTGGTGAGGTCATAAAACACCCGTTAACACGGTCGATAGTAGTTTGTTATTTAATCTTGCCTTCGATAATGTTTTCAAAATTATTCAATTCATATTTAATCTTGGTATTGTTTATAAAATAAATCAATGATTATTTAAATATAAGGCATTGATAGTTTATTTATCTATGTCGAATATTTAAATAATCATTGATTTATTTTAAAAGCATTACACAAGATTATTTAAATCAATAATTATTTAAAAACATTACCCAAGTTTATTTAAATCAATAATTATTTAAATATTTTATAATTTTATTAGAGTTTTGAAAAAGTTTTTAATTTTTCATCTTTAAAATAAAGAAGATAATTAGTGTTTTATA
The DNA here is from genome assembly GCA_007115665.2 of Sequoiadendron giganteum. NCBI lineage: Eukaryota > Viridiplantae > Streptophyta > Pinopsida > Cupressales > Cupressaceae > Sequoiadendron > Sequoiadendron giganteum. Next base: position 422,243,290 of record CM021108.1, read on the forward strand.
ATTTGATTTATAATATATTAATAAATTAATAATTTGTGTATTATAAATTTAATTTATAATTTTATAAATATATAAGTATTTTATAATTTTATTAGAATTTTAATTATTGCAGGATATCAATCATGGCATCATCATCATCCAACATTAGAGCATCAGAAAATAACTATAAGTGGATCAAACCAGACCCAAAATCTCCTTTGTGGAAATATGTTACCATTCTTGACAAAATTCCTGGTGGTGGAGGATATAAATGGAATTGTCATGAGTGTTTGCAAGATTACAGAGGTTCCTATACTAGGGTTCGTGCACTTATGTCAAATAACAGGGAAGGGGTGTGTTGTATGTCCTGGTCCAGAAGTTGATGGTCGTCCAGGAAAGGTATTGTCAGATGAAAAAATTGCAAAATATCAAAAGGAACAAGATGAAGCTGATAATCATGCTCAAGCATCAAAACAAAGGTCAACTCTAAGTTTAAGTAGACCCCCTTTAGAATCAGCTTTAGGAACAAGTCACAAGAGCAATTTAGGACCTCTTGGAAAACCATTTAACTTGCAGAGTCGAGAGGATACAGATCAAAATATTGCTCGTTTCCTGTATGCAAATGGGATTTCATTTAATGCGGTTCGCTCTCCATATTGGCAAGAGATGGTTAGGTCAATTAATGAGGCACCAAAAGGATACAAAAGCCCAAGGTATGAGAAAGTTCATACAACCCTTTTGGCTAAAAAAAAAGACATTATTGACAAACAATTGCAAGTGATTCGAGATTCATGGAAAACATCAAGGGTTTCTATCATTTCTGATGGATGGAAGGATGCTAGAAATAGGCCACTGATTAATGTAATTGCAATGAGCCCAAAGGGGCCAATGTTTTTGAAAGCAGTGGAATGCAAAGCTAAAGAAAAGGACACACAATTTATTGCCAATATTCTAATTGAAGCAATTGAGTCAGTGGGACCAAAAAATGTTGTTCAAGTGATCACAGATAATGCAAAAGTGTTCAAAGCAGTAGGGTTGATTGTGGAAGCAAGATATTCAAACATTTGGTGGACCCCTTGTGCAATTCATTCTTTGAATTTAATGCTACAAAAAATTGGCGAAATTCAATGGATACAAATGATTTATGACAAAGCCAAAGAAATACAAATGTTCATTTGTAATCATCACATGTCACAAGCCATTTATAGACAATTCGCTAAGTTGGAGGTTCTAAAGGTAAGTTTTCTTTTGTATTAGAAAATAATTCTTATTCAAATATATCATTTTTATGAAGTGTTACTTTAAGTTTTTTTAAATATATGTAATATTTATTATGTTTTTAAAAATTATTATTTTTAATTGAAGGTTGTTGAGACGCGCTTTTCCACACACTACATTGTTCTTAAAGGACTTGTGGATGTAAAACAAGCTTTGAAAAGTATGGTGATTAGTGATATTTGGGTAGTTTGGAGGCAGTCTCAAACAGATAGAGCAAACAAAATCAGAACACTAATTCTTGATGATGATTGGTGGGGTCAAATAAAGTACTTGCTCTCTTTCACTGAACCAATATACACCCTCATTCGTCGTTGCGACACTGACAAGCCAATATTGGGTGACATATATGATTGCATAGACACAATGGTGGAGTAGATTAGAGACATTATTATAGCAAAAGAACAAGACCCCTCTGAATTTTTTTATAAGCAAATATATGAGATAATAAAAAAGAGATGGGATAAAATGACAACTCCTTTGCAACTTTTGGCATATACTTTGAACCCAAAATACTATCATGCTGATATGTTGGCATTACCAAATAGGGTTGTTGAGGTAGTTGATGGGTATAAAAAATCCTTCAAAAACATGTTTACAGATCCTAGAGTTGCTGCAAAGATTCGATAAGAGTTTGGGAATTTTGCATCTTCAGATGGAACTTATGCAGATGTTGATGCAATGGCAGATAAAAAAGAAATGGACCATGTGAAGTGGTGGAATTTTTATGGCACCAAAACTAAACATTTGCAAAAGTTGGCTATCAAACTTCTATTACAGGTTTGGGACTTTTACATTTTTAAAATTTTGGTTTTATTTGATTGTTTGTATCTTTCTTACTTATAATATCATTTCTTTACACGTTTCAAGTTCTTCTACATCTTAGAGGAATTGGAGCACATATGGCTTCATCCATTTTGTAAAATGAAATAGGTCGGCGGCTAGTAAAGCAGAAGACCTTGTATATGTTCATTCCAATTTTTGTCTCTTGTCGCATTCCTCCACAAATTACATGAAGGGACCCAACAGACTTTGGGGCGTAGAGCCTGAGATAAGTGACATTGATGTGTCCATAAATGCATTGCCACATCTCAATCCAATTGTTGAAAATTCAAAGATAGTAGCAGAATCTTCATTTGGTTTTGAGAGTCTAGTTGGTGGTCGTACTCGATCTAACTTTGATGATGTAGATCTCCAATTTCAGGAGAATAGTGATGACATTTTTGATAGCATGTGATTCTATCAGACAATCAATGTATTCGAATTTTGTTTTAATGATAGATAAAACTATATTTCAATATAGTTATTTTGGAATATGTAGCAATTATATGTTCATATTGCTCCTAAAATAATGAATATGTTCTCTAATAAGAAAAAAATGTTATATATGTGTGCATGTGTGTGTGTTTTATTAATGTTGTATCTTGACGTATCCATATGAGAGGTTTTGAAAAATGGTTGTATCCGTATCCGTTTCCATGCAACTTTGATTTTAGCCAATACACATACCTTTGCAAATGAGCCATGTCTTACCAACTCCAAAATAGCCCAAAACTTTGGAGGAGTGCACTTCCCTTTTTATTATAATTGTTTATTCTTTTGGTACACAGTTATTCCAACTTGTAGAGCAGCTCATCCTTGAGGTAAAATTTCTTCACTCTTGGTAACTTGGAGGATTCAGAAGGCGTAATGTCCCCATTTTAGCCATACGCTCTTATGTGTTCAATAGCGTATTTCTGGAAGCCCGCAGGCTAGTCTAAAGTTGAAATTAGGGTTTCCACTTTCAAAGGAGGTTCTAAAGGCTTGCATGCAAGAATCTATGATGCATGTCTGGTGGGACTTTCTAGATTTTCGAAGAGCTTCGGGATGAGCTAACATGCATGACAAGATATTGACTTGCATTTTTGGCTGATTCCTTGGCAGTTTTGGAGGCTTGCATGTTGGTGTTTTGTAGTTTGGATTCTGGATTCCTTCTAGGTTTTCATAGAGCTTCGCAATGATGTGACATGCAACTGCAACATAGGACTTTTCCGAACTTACTATTTTTAGTACAACAGCTGCTTAGATTGTGGTTAAAATGAGTTTGGAACAACATACTATTTTTAGTAGTAAGCTATTTTTAGTAAGTTTTATTTTTAGCAATGCTATTTTTAGCAAGATTTCTGCAATTTAGTTCAGTGGCTATAATAGTATGGTTGGAAGCACCGTATGCTCTCACCTTGTCCACTCTGAGATCTTGGTGATCAGAAAGTATTGAAGACATTTTATTTGCATCTCTTATTGCAAAAAAAAAGTAGGGTAGGTTGTTACAGAAGGTTAGATTGGATCTCCTCACAATTTCCAAGGAGAACTTGATTGATTGATGGAGATTGCATAGGAAGGTAGAAAGAAAGAAAGAAAGAGATTATATTAATGTCCACAAATGTTCAGAAATATGACAAAGGGATTGGAACCATCAAGCACAATAGAAAAGAATAAAGGAAAAAGGGGTCCATGTAATGTCCCTGATTTAGCCCTACGCTCTACAATTGGATTTAGCCTATTTCCAGAAACTCGTAGGCTAAGCAGAATGGGAACACTTACTATTTATAGTAAGTCATGATACTGCTTAGTTGGCATACAAATGTGGTTTTGGAAAACTTACTATTTATAGCAATATGCTATTTTTGGTAAGTATATTTATAGTAGTATCACTCTAAGCAGCAACTCAATCTTCTGCAGTTCAGTGTGGCCGATCAGTTTGGCTTTCTGTTGAGTTGAAGTGAACCTACTTTTTTTGGGCAGTGGCTATTTCTAGTAAGTCTAATTTTGGTAGTGTTGACGTGCCTTTTATGACAACGCCAGCACAGAATAAAATGTCCAACGGTCACTCTATTCTCTCTTGATCAAAGTATTCCGCATGCTAAGATTGCGTGAAAGTTCATGCGTTCAACTCCAAGATTCCTTTTATCGCGAATAGACTCAGTTGGTTGATGTGTATATGCTGGTTATTTCAAGGGGACTTACGTAGTTGTTCAATCATAGTGAAACAATGAATGATTTTGACGATATTGCTCTGAAGTTCGAATCGATCGGGAAATACTAAATTAAAGGGAAAGGGATAGGGATCCTACAATCTATTTCTAAGGATGGAAGGCAAAAATAGCTTTAACAATCTCCAAACCAAACTTTGTATCGTCTCCCCCTCGGACAACTCTGACAAAGCTGATGCAATCTTCAAAGGATAGGTAGATATTCAGATCGAGATTCAACATGCACACCCCTTCACCACGAAGCAAGTGGACACACAAATCGCAACCGAAGTTAAGTGTTGAAATTCCAGTTCACCACGCAGGGTAGACTTACCGTCAGCAAGCCTGCTAGTGGTATGGATATAGGGAGATATACACAAACCAATGTTGAATTCCACAATTAACGCTACTTGCATGGAAACAAAATCTATTCTACTTTACTCTATTCGAATTGGAAAGACGAACAACCCTTGCTAGCTACTCACAATAGAAGATAGAACCACCAAACAATGATAAATCTTTATATTATGAGAGTGTTCACAACAACTTCTTACAAAGTCCTCAATGGGAAAACTTCCTTTCCTCCTCAATCTAAGCTAACTTCTAAGCTAAATGCTATATGCCTTCTATTCTCTAGCTCAACTCTATCTCTGATTCAATTCTAGTTCTAATGAATTACAAATGAGGGGGGATAGTGGGACTCAGATTGAGCCACCCATGCCCTAATTAGGGTTTATGCCCTAAAAACCGCCACTGAGAGGAGTGGGGCAATGAATGTGCAGAATATTCTCCACTCCTCTGCAGGTCCACTACCTGCAATCAATGCACATCATCCTCCTGCAGCAGATCGTCATCCAGAAGAGCGTTTCCTTTCTCCTTCTCGCTGGCTGCAAATCTGGTGAATCTGGCTAATACTTCCTCAACTTCCTGATCGGAGATAGGAGGAATGTGATCCAACTGAAACTCTAAAACTGCAACTGTTTGCCCATGCCGGGCACATGATTTCTTCCAGGCAACAAGGGCATCCTGGGTGTTCTATATGATACTAGAGAACGTGGCAGTGTTCTCGAAATCATCCTGAGTGAAGGTTTTCACCTCAGAGAAGAATGGCGTCAATCTGTCCTTTAGTCCATCCGCAGTTATCTCTTCAGAAGTCAACCTCCTGGCAAAGATTGCCTCCAATGTGTTGAGAACTCCATCCAAGATGTTCGTCATGGCCTTCCTGACCCTGACCGAATCTGTTTGTGATGCATCATAGAATCCCCGGCCTGTGACTACTGAAGAATACCATCTGGCAAAATCATATCTATCTCCCTGCTGGATAACACCTCCCTCAACCAAAGTGTGTTGAGGTATGCTCATCAAAGCTCCTAGACGGAGAACAACTCTCGTCTGATAGATGCGAGCCTCACCCCAAGCATGGTTAACTGCCTCCACTCTAGCCATAATATCGGAAGCTTGCCCATAGGCATGTGCAAGATCTTCCATAAACTTTCTTGTCTCTGTACGCACACTGGCAACCCACGTGTCTGCCTGCTGTGCCATTCTCCTTAAATCTTCTAATCCACTGATTGACTCCCTGGAAAACTCAGCGGGGAGCTCGATTGCAGCATTTTCTTGCCCACAAGGACGGGAGAAGTGCTGCACGTAGCCAATCAGTGTCTAATGCTCTACCTTCAACCTTTTGTACTTGCCCTCAACATGGGACAATCTGTCCTTGAGTGCCCGATAGGAATTATCGCACTCCTCTACCACTTGTGCCCCAGTAGGGCGGCCTAGTTCCATGGTTGTCACAATATAGTTCTCAGGAACGGCCTTGTCTCTATCACATTCCTCCCGTGGAATTGCCATATGCAAGGTTCGGGATCCATCCTCATCTGTGGATATTCTGGAAAACTTCCTAGCCTTCTTCTTCGTGGGAGGTGCATTGATCCTTTGCAGCAATTCCTCCATCTCGATTGCAGGATCAGTCTCATCCACAAGATCACGCCTCATCCTATCCCTTAGCCAATCTGGCACCTCCTGTCGTGTGTTTGCTATGATGAAAGGCTGCTCTACCTCGGCCTCTACTTCATGGCCCTTGTTCCGACGAGGCTCATCATCATCTATGGGCTCGGTGTCTCCTGAGCTCTGGGCATCTCGATCCGAAGCAGCATCATCCTCGAGAGCTACCTCAATCTCATGCTGAAACTGAGTATCTGTGGCAGTGCCTTCATCGGTCTCCTATCGGTTCTCCTCTTGATTATCCTCTTGGAGCACGTTGATGCTCTAGCCCATGGACTCCCTACGAAGTGGCTAGCTCTCTATTTGTACTGCCTATTCTGCCTGCAACCTCTCCCTCTGATCAGCAAGTAGGGACACTTCCTGTATGCTCGGAGAATGTGTTCGAACCGGCATGTGCAAGGATTCCTCAACTATCACAAGCTCCGGGCGTGCTGGCTCTTTTCCCCTTGGCTCTGGAGCTGGATTACTCCGTCTCCTCGGATCAGCCGATGGTAACCTGCTGTCTCCCATCAAATTGTAGGTAAGGGGAATTGACCTTCCCTTTAGTCGGCTGACATGTCTCTCTATCCAACTCCGTGTAAATGTCAGGACTGGGATACAAAGTGTATCCAAGTCGGTGATCTCTGGCTCTGACCAATCTGGGAGTGGCAAGGGCGTGTTTCTTACTGTGTCGTAATCAACCTGTACAACGTTTATGTCCTCCTCAATCTAATCTGGTACAGGAATAATCTCGCACTCTCTGATCATGGCCAATGGTATCCGGGAAAACATCCTCTTTCTGACTTCGACCTCATCTACTGCACTTGCCCAAAACTCTTCTATTTGTGCGTTGTGTCTAAACTCCTTTGTCAATACCCACCTGATATTTCTATGAGGATCGTAGTAGTGCCTGCTGGAATGGTAAGAAAGCTGAAAGAACTAGAGCTCCGCCTCTGCCTCCCTTGCTGCCTGCAGTGATGGGCATACTTCGTGTGAATTTCCCATAGCAATCGGGAACCCAAGTCCGCCCTTCTTCTTCTTCTTTTGAATCTTATCGTAGGCAATTAGTTGCCTAGAAACTTCCAGCATCACTACCCTGTTCGTGGGATATCGGGGCAACCTGTATGGGTAGGAAGAGAATCCCTGCAGCCTTATGTAAGTGAATTTTGGGAATTGGATAAACCAACATCCAAATTTCTCAATCATTTCTTGTGCCTCCCTCGATATTCTGTGATGGGTCCTTTGCTGCAAGGTCCTCGTGATGTGCATAGTAAAGGCATCGTTCACTCTTTTGTAATTAGTAGTGCTTGTCAAATGCAACTGCGGACAAGCCTCGAATATTTTGAATTGCTGAGAACCGCAACCAATTGGTTCTTTGTAAGAGATCCCCCTATATCTTGTCATGCGATCCAGCATATAGACGAGGTAAGAGCCCATATAAAATGTTTTAGTCCTCCTCACATTGCGGAGCTGCTCATGTAGACCATCACTGATTAACAGTGCCCAATCCATGAAATCCTTGCCCTCCAGTACCAAGTTGACAAAGTAAAACATCCAATGTTCGAAGACGAACGCTTGGGGACACCCTCCAACTCTACTCAACATCATAATCAGGTCGCCAAACTCTTGCTTCAAGTCTTGCTTCAAGTCTTCGGAGATTATTTGTTTGGGCAACTTCGTACGAGTTGGTTTGGGCTTGATCATCCACCTAGTGTTTATCACATCAGCACACCGGTCTGTTGTGAATGAATACATTCTGTCAGCCCTGTCCTTTGTTTTGTAAATCATTTTCTCGTGGGCGGGGATCCCGAATGCCTCTCCAATTGTTTGTGGTGTCAGGTTAGCCAGCACCTTGCCATCTGGCGCAACGATCGTCCTCTTCTCTGAATCGTAGTGGTGAGAGCATTCCATAATGAGTTCCGGGCACCGGATGGCTGGTGGAAAATTTGCAGCTGCATATAATCCACTTCTGACAATGCTATGTGAAGTCACTGATGGGCGATGGCCTCCAGTCCCCATTATCCTTCTTTTGAACGCCTCCAGGTTAAACGAGCCCAGGTTTGTGTCTGCCAGCCTGCCCAACTTTGATGTGAACTTTGATTCTGGCAGGAAAGACTTGCTTAATTTTTTGATTACTGCCTGTCTGGACTCAGCGTGGACGTTCTTGCCTGCAGCTCTTCTGCTTGACTCGGCCATTCTGCAAAAAGGGTAAGATAGTCAGCAAACAAGATTTTTAAAATAAAATAATAACCATCATTGAGGGTGTCAGCAGATTTTTCTTTTAAATGACAAAGGCTGAACACTTCTTGATGTTTTCAACCGCAAACCTCAACTATTGCTTGTTTACTTCAACGTTCTCAGAAATTTCCTTTGGGTTGCAGCAACACAATGCCCAATACTTGGAAATGTTTGCCTGCAACAATTTAACTTTAACAAATTTGAAACCTCCTCTTTGAAGTTCGCACTTTTCCTTCTAACTTAGCAACTTTCAGCAACTTAAAACTTTCTTCTCAAGTCGCACTTAGGCATTCAGCAGCTTCACTTTGGTAAATTCGAACCTCCTCACAATTACAGCAATTTAGAAACTCACTTCTCAGCAACTTGAAATCTTGATAAGGTAGGTCGCACTTCTCCAACAAGTTTGTGACTTCAGCAATTTGTGCTTCAGCAACTCCAGTCCTTCAGGGATTCGCAATCCTCAACCTCCAGCTCTCTAAAAAATTTGAAATCCTCAGCAACTTTCAGCTCTTCTCACAAATTCGAACTTCTCGCTTTCAGCTCTTCAGCAACTTGCGAGAGAAAAAAATGAAGAGAACTTCAAAACTTATAGCTTGGGCGAATTCCTGCAGAGGCTAAACTTAGCAAATATTTTGAATTCATTTTCCCTCTCTTTTCCAGTCGCAACACTTGTCGTCTGAAGCACCGGAATCTCAAATTTCTAGAATTATGAATTCATCACCTCTGCACAGGCCTGCCTCGTTGCGTTTGATTTCTCAAAACATTACATCGTTTACTTCTTTGAACAATTTCGAAAAGTTTGGCTAAGGCATTCTGGCAAAAATTATCAAGTTCAAACTCTTTAGCGAAATTTCTCATCCATTTTAGTCGTTTGCCTTAGAGAAATTTCACTAAATTTGCCTTAGGAATTTTATTAAAAATAGGTATTGGGCAAAATATCCATCGAAACGATGTGAGTGAGGCGTAGAATAACTCTAAATCACTTCCGAATTGCAAACGTTTAATACCCAGAAGAAAAATCTTCCCGGAATCCATTGTTTTCATGTGTATCCGGACGAAGGGGTACGTTTAATTTTTATTATTTTCAAAAAAATAATAAAAAGGCTAATGTTTTCAATCTTGTCCTCCGGATGTCTTTCACTCCTGCAATTTCAATCTTCTCGGCCTTGGCAAATTATCTTGATTTTCCCTGAAGAATTTTCCTTTGAAGATTTTTATAACTCTGGCAACTGGCATCATCCTCTAGGCGTATTCATTATTTTTCATTTTCCCTTAAGAAAATGCCTTAGGAATTTTAAATTTAATTTTATCTCTAGAGGGCGCACTTGAAAATGTCATGAACTTCATTTTATTCCTTAGGCAATTCCACGCCTAGACATTTCTTAGCAATTTTCATGCTTAGCAAATTTTATTTTCAAGTTCTAATTCCATAGGCGCATTTCACATGGTAAAGAGGAAAAGAATAAAATAACATGAATAACCCTTGGTCTTTAAAACAATTACGCCCTTCTTAACATTACTTTTCCCTTGGCGCATTTCACATGGTGACCCTTCACCTTCCTCTAGCGCATTCCCCAAGTGTAGCTTCCACCTTCACTGTTTTACCTTTCATCCTTACCTTTTACTTGGGGCGCAAATGCCATGAAGAACTCTCACGCCTAGGGTGACTCTTCACCTCCTCTTGGCGCATATGGGCTAGTAGACTTCCTTGCTATCCTTGAGCGCATTTCACCTTCATTAAAGAAAAAAAACGCCATCATCAAGTGTCCTTTCAGCTTCCTATGGCGCATATGGGCTTGCATACTTTCATGTTGGGCGCATTTGCTAGTGCTAGGAGGAATTCCGCCCCTTTCAAGTGTCCTTTCACCTCCTCTTGGCGCATATGGGGGTGTTGGCTTCCATGTTTGAGCACACTTCATTCATGTAAAGGAACGCGCCTCTTCCAAGTGGCTCTTCACCTCCCTTTGGCGCATTTAGGCCAAGCAACTTCCTTTCTCAAGCGCCTTTCACTATGTGGTCAAGGAAAACCCACGCCTTTCAAGTGTCTCTTCAACTCCTTTAGGCACATTTAGCCCATGATACTTCCATTTTTGAACGCCCTTGAGGATGTCCTAGGAAATTTTGATGCCTTAGTGAATTTTTTTCACATTTTTGGTGACCTTTCACCTTCCCTAGGCGCATATAGGGGTATGAAGAGGAAAATCTCTTTGCCTTGGAAATTTTATCATGCTTTTGAAGTGCGCGTTTCATTCTTGCTCAGGGAAATTCTCACACTTAGAGAATTTTTGAATCTTTCCTTCCTCCTGGGCGAATATGAGAGTGTTTGCCTGTCAGTTATGTTTGTAAAATTTTCAACGCCCTTTATGCCCTAACCTTCTATTTTTAGTAAATTCGGAGGAGTTAGGGTTTCTTTGCATTTCATCCTGTTCCGAGTTGGAAGTGGCGTGGCTATGCCCTCGTTGACCTGCATCACCTCGTTTATACCTGATTTGGCACAGTACATGCTATTTTTAGCCATTTGCTATTTTTAGCAAACCCTAGAATTGACCAATTTTGTATCTCTGTTTGCTTTGAAATTTGTTCCACTTGTACTTGATGCTGAAAGAGACTCATTCACACATTTTTCCTGACGAGGACGTGCGATTTTTAGCCATGAGGTGACTTGCTAAAAATAGTAAGTATTCAGATCGTGTTCAAATTTTACCAGCCGGTAGCCTGAAGGATGCTGATTCCGGTGGCGTGCTTCGTTCTGTCATTTCTGCATTTTGCTTCATCTATTTTTAGACGTGGCAGGGGAAACCCTAATCTGATCTGCATGTGCTCTGATTTGTTCCTGGCTGTCCTTGACCGTGCCTGATTGCACCTGATTGCTGGACTGAAGTGGTGGGTAGCTGCTGGGATGATACTGCTATTTATAGTAAGTGTCTGGAAAGTGGTCACCCGAATGTCGGACGAGCTTGCATGTCACAGTGCCTATGGGATCTCAAAAAACCCAAAAAAACCTAGAAAACTGGTCAAAGTTTTGGCACTGGCTAAAAATAGTAAGTCCTTGAAAACTGACCCAATCCATCTGCATGTCATATCATTGCGAAGGCCTCGCAAAACCCACATGGAATATCTGGACATGCACTGAAAATTCTTGCATGCAAACCCTAAAAATAGCCTCGGGAGGCTAAACTCTAAAAGTCACCATCTCGCCTTGCATGCTACATCATTGCGAAGGTCTTCGAAAACCCAGATCAGTTCCCCCATCACTCATCGGAAAATTGCTCGTTTAAATCCTGAAAATAGTCTCCGAAGGCTAAACTGCTAAAAATAGCTAGTTGTCGGAATCCATTCAAATTTCGCGTGTAGGCATTCTGAAGCTGCCTGATTGTGGTGGAACTGACAGAATTCCAAAATCTCGATAAAATAGTCCCAAATTGAATACTTACTAAAAATAGTAAGTTGTCGGAATACAGTGAAAATTTAGTGGGACCCTGCTGGAAGTCTTCTGACTGCTGTACTAAGCTCGAATTTCAATTTTATAACTCAGTTTGACCTTTAATAAGCCTGACTGATGAAAACCCTAATTTCACAGACTTGAACAATACTTCAACCCAGGGCAAACGACGGGACATCCCCGGAAGGACCAAAGATAGAGAGAGAGACGCACTAACCAAAGCCAAAAGACCAGAATGGAGCAAAAGTTAGGGGGTCCCCATCTGGGATGGGGTGATGTGTGAAAAAGGTCACAACAGGTAGTATCATCATCTGCAGTTCAGCTCAGGTCATCATGCTATTTGTGGTAATCCTTCAGTTTCAGTATTGGCATTGGTTTTGGTTATCTCCTTGGACTAAGTGTTATACTTAGTCAATTTCATGTTTTAAGTTGTACCCCCATGCTTAGGAGTAATAACTTCATGTTGTTTTAAAGAGGGGACATTAAGGGGTCATGTTGAGCATTTAATGATTTATTAAATGCTTTATTCTTGCAAATAGAAATGGACGCCTAAAGGGAAGGGAAATAATGTTTTATTATTTCACAATAAAGTGAATGGTTGAAGGTGGCGTCCCTTGGGAAGTTGAAGTGATTCAACTTCTTGGAATTCAAAGTGTTTCATTTGCCCATTGAAACTTATATATGGCTGCATTGTGGAGAGTTGATTATGTTATGTTTGGAAAGCAAAGTTATGCTGCTGGTTTGAAATCCAGAATCCGGCTAAGGGAAAGCTTAGCAATTCTATTCCACTCTTCGGGTCTGAAACTATGGTTCCCTAGATGATGGATTGAGAGTGTGCTTCATTCATAAGTACATATTGAGCTTCAGTGTTGGAGAAATTGAGGTTATTTCAAGAAATTGTGTTGCTGGTCCTTTCATGGCTGAAGGACATTTCTATTTACAGCTTTGAGAGTGATTCTTATTTTGTTATGGGTGTTTGCTCTTTCCATTCCTAGACCAGAGGCGACCATTCTTGGAGTTTTGCAGATTTTAGTTTGGAGGCTTTGATTTTATATGTCAAAATCGCCCCTCAAGGAGGGTCGTACCTTTCAGCTTGCATTGGGATTTGTGCCATAAATAAATAAAGGTGTTTTGAGGCTATTTCTTCATCTCAACAGGGGCATCTATCTTTTAGTTGATCATTGCACTTGGAATCATGTAATTCCGAGGTAATTCGATTGAGTTATGAGTATTTGATTAATTTTTGTAGTTGCTGATTTGACATTTCCAGAATTACAGTTTGCTGAAACAGAATTAAATCATTTGTTGTTTCCATCTTTCTTCTTTTTTTCTCATTATGTTCTAACATGGGAACAATGTATAACTCGGTGCTTGAAAAATTGGTGAAAAACATTGTAATTTGCAACCATCTTATTTGTACAAACTGTTAATAGTAGTACTGTTTCAGTTTTAATATTGCTGCATTATTTAATTAGTTTCACACTAAGCACCCCTGGATGGTATACCGCCAGTGAGGATAAATTGAATTGTAACTCTCTTGCATACCCACTTTCAAGTGGTGAATCCCCACTCTTCAGTGGATGCATGCCACAACAAAAGAAGTATTTAAATTGTAATCTTTTCCCCCCACTGTTTGGTGGTAGTGTGGAAAGTCTTTTTGGCTGGTTATCCACCTTTGTTACATTTCAATTCAATTTTAGTACTCCGCCGTATGTTAGCACATCGCCTGTCAAAGGATCTTGAGTGCACATTCTTGGTGTCGGGTTTAATCTCTCTCATTCAGTGTAATCTTTATATTAGTGTTTCAGTAGATCCTAAGGATCCTCTGACCATATGCCTGCCCCTCCTCCTTAAGTGGTTTAGGGCGCATTCTTGGTTAGAGTTCTTTCATGCACGTTTTGGGTTATACTAACCTTAACGGGTGCTTGGTTACATTGTAAATGTTCATTTAAAAATCAAAAAAATTGAGAGAGTATATTTCAGTGGTATCAGAGCCTATTTTCCTGCCATCCTGTGAGTTTCAGTGCTTCAATTACCAGATGAGAGTCAGAGAAGCCCGATACTAGATCCATAAGCAGAACAAAGTTTAGTTTCAGCTTCATGAGTTTTTGAAGTTGACACATTTTCAGAGGTTTGCGAAACCTTGTCTTGTCAGATTAAGGTATGGCTAATGAAGAAGAGAGGAAGTTGGTAGAAACTCTCTTTTTGGTTGGAAAGAGACTTGGCAAAGAATTTCAGTCAAGGAGAAATGAAGAGGATATTCTTCATTTGTTAGAACAATGTTTGAGACAAGTGAAGCCATCACTTTCAAAGGAAATGCAGTTGGCATTAACTCCTGCAGTTAATGTTTCGAATCAGCCCTATTGGTTGAGGCATCCAGATGAAGAAATTAAGTTGTTGATTTCTTCATGTTTTATGGAAGTGATAAGAATTGTGGAGCCACAATTGCCCTATGATGAAGAAACTATGAAGACCATATTAAGAATGATTGTGGAGAGTTTTCAAGCTATGGATGAAACGGGGAGTGTTGTGTTTCCAAGAAAAGCTGTGGTCCTAAAGAAATTTTCAGAAATAAGAACTTGCATCCTTCTGATAGAATTGGGGATGGAAAATCAGATTTACCATTTGTTTGATTATCTCTTGACTTCGACTTGGAGTGAGCAGGAAGAGGGGGTGTTTGCAGCTGTTAAAAATGTTCTAATTGACACCATCAAAGAAGCTGATACTCTTCCTGAAAGTGTTCAATCCCTTCTCAAGAATGCCTATGAACGTGAAGAGCAAATTTCTCCTACTGCTGATTTGTTAGTCAAAAAACTTTTCAGTCGATGTGAAGAAAAATTGAAGCCATTTTTTAAGAAGACTGTTGAGGACAAAGAGGAGATTTCCGAAGCTGAAGAGCAAGATGAAAGTTGGAATCCCTTTGAATTCATGGCAAGTGTTCAAGGAGTTTCCATTTATCCTGCATTAGAGAACAATGAGTCAACAAGTGTTAAGGAGCCTCAAGTTGAAAATCCAAGAGAAGAACTTCTAGAAACAAGAGTTGACATGGAGTTGCATGATGAAATCATAAGTGCAAATCCAAATGAAGGAGAAGTTCGATTGGTAGAAGATATGTGTTCAACCAGCGAATTGCCTTTTCACAATTTGGTAGAATGCTAGTTTGAAAGCCAAGAGAAAGAGGAAGCTGAAGTCTCTTCCCACTATAAAGTTGATTTGACCAACTCCCTTGAATCATGTGTAGAAAATAATGTTGAAAGAGATGTTTCTAGTAGTCATAAGGCAGATTTCTCTTCACTTGAAAAACAAGCTAAGGAATTGGAAGGCACTATGGATGGAATGATGAAGACTGTCCATGACATGCGAGACAAGTTGGGAAGTGCAGCTCAAACGATTTTTGAAATCTTTGTCCATCAAAGCTGTCCTACAACATCTCAGCCAGCATATGAAGATTGCAGTTCAAGCTCACAAACTGCTGAAAATGGAATTCAAGTTTTGTTACAGCTTGATGAATTGCATCAGCATGTTGAAAATTTGATTTATGTTGTGCCTAGAGGAGAAGATGTATGTTGCATTTCCATTGCTGATATGAAGCTCATTAAGTTTGCCTTGGAGGAAATCAAATCAAGTCTTTTGCACATCATTCGTGTTAAAAACAAAGTGGCCAAAATTGCCGACAAGGCATTAGAGTGTAACGAGCTCACCAAAGCCAAGTTGCAAGAAGTGCATGAGACTCTAATTGAAGCAGAGAATCAGATTTATGTTGTTCATTATTCATGGGAGCAAGAAAACAAAAGAAGAGCTGAGGAGCTTCAGGTAATTCTTGATGAGCTTGATCTCATACAAGAAACATATGATTTGGAATGCTATCCTGAGAAACCGAAGTATTCAAATTCTCATCAACAAGTTTTTCAGGCTTTTGACAATTTGTTGTATAAAGAAGGTGCTAATAAGGTTTATGTAAATCCTCTTTTTGATATTGATGAAGGAATTGCTTCAGAGATTACTGAAGGAGGAAATTTGAGTTTGTCTACTAGCGTTGGAGAGTTGATACGAGAGTTGCATGAAGTTGAATCTACTGTTGCTCCTAGTGCACCCACTCAACAAGAATTGGTAACTCTTGGAACACAAAGAAATGAGGACATTCTTATTGTTCATCAGCAAAGAGTTGATGGTCATGGTGATGAAGGTTTTATTTATTTCTTGATGAGGATGCTTGTGAGACTCTCGTCAGATTTTAGTTCATCACCATCTTCTCTTAGGGTGATAGATTTCAGAATTGTATTTGATGAAAGGTTCATGGAATCTTTCCGGCAATACATGACAAAAGGTTTTGGGTTCAATCTCTTCAACGAACATAGGTTTGTTGAATATTTCTTAGAATTTCAAGAAGTGTTTATCCAGATGGAACGAGAGAATCAGAGGATTCATGTGAGAATAGTTCTCCGTCTGAGAAAATGGTACTTCATTGTTAATAATATGGGATCCTGGCATTACTTGGCAAAAAGGTAATATTGAAAATTCTAAAAGAGATAAACCAGCACATTGTTTTCAAAATGTTGTTGAGATCATCAGCTCGTGTTGGGACTTGTCTCCAATTGAAAGTTAGTATTTGGGATCCCAAGTATTTTCTAATGAAGAATGGTAGGCATAAAACGAAGGTTGGTTGGAGAGATAAGTGTAAAAATTTCAGTTCTATGATTGCTACTACCTTTTTTTCCTATTATTGGTTTTTTATTTCTGATCATAAATTGGTGTTCTGGGATGGAAATATGACTGGAAGACGGTTTGTGGTGGCATTGGGACATTTATTGAAGAAGCCACCAGCCTTGTTCATGAACAACTATGCCAATTTTAATGAGAAATTATTTTGTTGCAGCTGCTGCTTATTGTTGGGAATGCTGATTTTTCATAAATCAGATTTCAAATTGTCTAAATCAGACCTGTTAGTTGGTTGGTGTTTCCATTTTCTGACCTTCCAGTCTACTATTAGGACTAATTTTGAGCCTCGAATGAGAAAAGGATTGTTACAGTGTAGCCATAATTCATGTATGGGATGTTCTCTAATGTTCAACAGTGGCCTTCTCTGTGTTTTCTCCTATACCAGTGTTTGGGGCAATAAGTTAGAAACTGATTTGGTCCAAAAAACTGGAGACTCATGAGGTGAAATTTGTAAGTTTTTCATGGAGTCATCTAGTTATATCAGTTTTTTTCAAATAAGGCATTATACATCTTCACAGATTTTTGAGGATGTGATGGGGGATCTCTTGCAAGGAGTTGCTCTTTCCTTTGCAAGAAGTGTTGGAAGAGTCACATATGTTGTCATGACTCTGCTTGGTGCTATGAGGAGTTATGATATGGAGCATGCTTTTGAATTGAGGAAATTATTTGCCTTATTGCTTAGGAAAGTGTTAGATTGTGGTATTGCTGTTTTTGACTCCTCCGAGTTTTCAGGACATGAGATGCTGCAAGTTTTTTTTACATCAGTTCTTCCAGGTCTTTCAGTTTGGGTTTCAGATATGGTGACACTTTGGGGTTACAAAGAAGGTTATTGCAGATTTGGAGTGTTGGTTATTCTCGTGTGATCAAAGTGATGCAGCATCAGCAAGGTGGGTCCTCTCATAGATTGATTTGGGATCCCGGGATCTTACTTGGCATAGTATGGATCAAATAGTTTTTTTGGAGTGTTGTGACATTGCTCGAGGACAAGCAATTTTGGGAAGGGCGAACTGTAATGTCCCTAATTTCCCCATACGCTCTACAATTGGATTTAGCCTATTTCCAGAAACTCGTAGGCTAAGCAAAACGGGAACACTTACTATTTATAGTAAGTCATGATACTGCTCAGTTGGCATACAGATGTGGTTTTGGCAAACTTACTATTTATAGCAATATGCTATTTTTGGTAAGTATATTTATAGCAGTATCACTCTAAGCAACAACTCAATCTTCTGCAGTTCAGTGTGGCTGATCAGTTTGGCTTTCTGTTGAGTTGAAGTGAATTTACTTTTTTTGGCAGTGGCTATTTCTAGTAAGTCTAATTTTGGTAGTATCATCATCTGCAGTTCAGCTTAGATCATCATGCTATTTGTGGTAATCCTCCAATTTCAGTATTGGCATTGGTTTTGGTTATCTCTTTGGACTAAGTGTTATACTTAGTCAATTTCATGTTTTAAGTTGTACCCCACGCCTAGGAGTAATAACTTCATGTTGTTTTAAAGAGGGGACATTAAGGGGTCATGTTGAGCATTTAATGATTTATTAAATGCTTTATTCTTGCAAATAGAAATGGACGCCTAAAGGGAAGGGAAATAATGTTTTATTATTTCACAATAAAGTGAATGGTTGAAGGTGGCGTCCCTTGGAAAGTTGAAGTGATTCAACTTCTTGGAATTCAAAGTGTTTCATTTGCCCATTGAGACTTATATATTGCTACATTGTGGAGAGTTGATTATGTTATGTTTGGAAAGCAAAGTTATGTTGCTGGTTTGAAATCCAGAATCCGGCTAAGGGAAAGCTTAGCAATTCTGTCATGACCCCCTAGGGGAAACTTTGCAATTTTTATCAATATTGACATACTTCTTATATATAAAACTTAAAATTGTACTAAACAGTAAAATAAAGATATATTATAATTAAATAAATAAAATAATAATTAAATAAACTAATAATAATACTTTACATCAAAATTAAATAAATGCAAATCATATATTATATACAATTGCCATCAAACGCATCATACAAATAGTTGCACCTTCTTGGAAGACAAACGACGCATCTCCTGATAGGGGCGCCAAGGCATATAAAAGAAGAACCGACGGAGAGAGGAGGGAAACGGGAGAAGAATCACAGCATCAGGAGAATCGCGGCATCAGGAACACGGTGAGTTTATCACTTAGCATTTTCTATTCAATCGATTCCTAGATTCAGCACAATGATATTTGTAGAACCCGTGAACTATGTCTAAAGCGCTAAAATTAGAATCTCTCTATTATCATCTATACGTCCCCTGTAGATACGAACACTGGTCCATTGAGCCATCTCTTACCGTAACAAATTTGTAGATACAAACATTAACCCAATAACAGGAGAACATCATAAATGACTGATTCGGCAGTCGCCTGGGAAAAGCAAAAAGACAATCTGGATATTGCCTCACTAAAATTACTGATTAATATAAACTCGAAAGACCAGTAATGTTCTTGTCTGCAAGAAGATTCGGTTAATATCAATACTCCAATCGGATACAATGTATTCAGACTTTAGTGTTGCTAGATTTACATCTGATTAAATACATAGTCATCAGATTGAAAGAATATGAAAATGGCATATATGTATTCAAACTAACGCATTTACTCCTGCACTTTGATATAGCATCATGATAAGACTCCTTGGATTATATATATACATATATGTTAATTGTTGCATAGAATAATAAATGTTAATCTAAGTGAACCATTGTTGACTGTATACTTGATGACTGCATACTGTATTGGATTGTCTGTGATTCCTATCAGGAGTAGAGAGCCATGCTTAAGACGGTTCGTCTAAAAACCTCGCCCAGGTTCCGCCCCATAGGCCCAGGTAGGGATTGGACAGTCTACCCCACAGGCCCTAACAAGGGTTAGGCACTCTGCTCCCCCCCAGGCCTATTGCACGGGTTGGGTCATGGAGGAGTGAGGGTCCCAGGCTTCCTGCCCCACTGGCCCAAGATATGGGTTCGGCAAATGGAGGATGGTAGACCACAGGGCCCTTAGGGATATCTCTCTTCTAATGGAATAAATATCTTTTATTCTCTTTCCCTTCTATCTGAACTCTGCAAATATCATTTTACTGAATGCTTTAATGTTGAATATTAGATGCTAATATATAAATCTATGAATCTAAATGTACAAATGCAGGTTATCATTCCCTTGCAAAGCCTCAGGGAGTGGAATAGAACCCCAGCACACTCATCTTCTATAACCAGGGATCAATCAGGAAAAAAGGAACATTACAGTGGTATCAGAGCATCCTTCCTGCCATCCCGTGGGAAATCATGAAAACCTACCACCAAAGAGGCTCTAGGAACGATAACCTTGGAAATGACCTCATAGGTGACCCACTTAGAGATGAACTCAGAACCTTCATGGAGAATAGTCATAAGAAAACCCAAGCCTTACTAGAACAAAATGAAAAAACTAGTCAAGCATTACTTCAAGTCCTCCAAAACCTGAGTAACAATCATACAAATGAGGCAAACTCTAACCATTCTGAGAACAATCATACTACACCTTCTCGAGGCACAAGTTCCAGACCCACCCGACCCCATTTTTTACCTAATAAAGGACCCAAAAACGGAGACAATGATAATAGCATCCACATAGAAAGTGTTGATGAGATCTTGGCAACCTATCATAGGTTAGAACCTGAACTAAGGGAGCTTGTGTCATTTAAAGACTATTGTGAGGCCAAACAAAGAAACACACATAGGAAGGAGAGAGATGACTCAACTGATGGGGAGCTCAAGAATAGGATCAGCAAATTGACCATTCCCAACTTTGATGGAGAAGGCAAAACCACTACCCAATCATGGGTTCAAAAGTTAGATACCTACCTATCCTTAAGCCCTATGACCAAAACAAAGGCCATCAAGTTTGCTGTGCTACACTTAACCGGTATGGCTCATGATTGGTGGCATCACGAACTCATAACTCAGGGCCATCAACAAGTTACCACCTATGATGACTTTACCCAAAGATTGATAAAGAGATTTGATCAAAGGCACCTAGAATGGTACTTTAGGGAACTCACGCAATTAAAACAACAAGGCACTATAGAAGAATACGCCACCGAGTTTCAAAAGTTAGCAGTCATGGTCCCCGAAATTTCCCAAGAAAGACTTACCTATTTGTTCATAGAAGGTCTAAGGGGTTCAGTCAGAAGCATGGTGGGTGCATTAGAACCCAAGTGTTTGGACGAAGCTATCCAAAAGGCCATGAAATATGAAGAGAATTGGCCAAAAGACAAGCCCAAGAAATTTAACTCATTCTCCAAACCTCCCCATAAAGAAGAGAAAGAAAAAAGAGGGGAAATAACTAGAACATGTCAGTGGTGCAAAGAAAAAAAGGGCAAAGATCATATGTGTAGAAGAATGGAAGAGCTGAAAAGGAAGGGACTGTGTTTTAAATGTCAACAACCATGGGGACTAGACCATAGATGTACTAGCAAAGCGCACCAACTCGCGGAATACCCAAACAAGAAAGCTAGAAATGAAAATGAGAGTCAAGCCATGTTAGCTACCATCTCCCAAGCATCCAAGCATAGCCCTTTCCGCATCAAAAGTGCACTCCTAGGGCAAAGAGTTATCACCTTGGTAGACAATGGAGCCTCTCATAACTTCATTGACCAAAGAATAGTAAAACAAAAGAAGCTAAGCACCCAGAAATTTGAAGGTTTTGAGGCAGCAACAGCCACCGGTGCTAGGGTGCAATGTACTACCTGTTGACATGCCTTTTATGACAGCACCAGCACAGAATAAAGTTGCCCAACGGTCACTCTATTCTCTCTTGATCAAAGTGTCCCACATGCTAAGATTGCTTGAAAGTTCATGTGTTCGAGTCCAAGGTTCCTTTTATCGCGAATAGACTCAGTTGGTTGATGTGTTTTGCTGGTTATTTCAAGGGGACTTACGTAGTTGTTCGACTCCGTGAAGCAATTAGGACATGAATGATTTGGCAATATTGTTCTGGTATCTAGACTGACTCGGAAAATGCAGAATTTAAAGGGGATAGGGATAGGGATTTTACAAATCTACTTTTAAAGGGTGGAGGACGAGGATCGACTTAAACAATCTTCAAACCAAACTTTGCTTTGTCTCCTTTCGAACAACTCCGACAAAGTTGGTGCAATCTTCAAAGGATGAGAAAAGTGTTCAAACTATGACGCAACATGTTCATACCGTCAATACGACGCATACAAACATATGAACCATAATCGAAGTTAAGTGCTGATACTCTAGTTGACCACGCAAGACGAACTTACCATCAGTAAGCCCGCTAGTGGTATGGATGAAAGAAGATATGCTTAAGTCACAACGCCACACTCCACAATTAACAACTATTTGCATGAAATAACATCTATTTTACTCTATCTACCTTGAATTGGAAAGACGAAACGGCCTTGCTAGCTACTCATAACAAAGAAGAAATCACCAAGCAATGAAACACTTTGTATTATGAAAAGTGTTCACAACAACCTTTTACAAAACTTTCAAAGGAAAGTTTTCTTCCCTCCTCAATCTAAAGCTAACTTCTAAGCTAAAAGCTATATGACTTCTACTCTCTAGCTCTGATTCAACTCTTGATCTAATCTCTAATTCTAATATCTTACAAATGAGGGGGGATGCCCCTTTTATAATAAGTCCAATTCAGTGGACGGTTCAGATCAAATTACAATGAAGGGCTCGGATCGAGCCACCTATGCCCTGATTAGGGTTTCTGCCCTAAAAACCGCCACAGAGAGGAGTGGGCAATGAATGCACAGAATATTCTCCACTCCCCTGCGGGAATCATAATGAGCAATTAATGCCCACTACCATCATCAAGAAGATCCTCATCAAGCAGCGCGTTCCCACTAGCCTTCTCTCGGATAGCAAACTCGATCAACCGGGCCAATACTGCTTCAACCTCCTGTGCAGAGATCGGTGGAATATGGTTGAGCTGGAACTCCAAGACTGCTACCGTCTGTCCGTATCTGGTGTAAGATTTCCTCCATGTCACTAAGGCGTCCTGGGTATGCTGAATTATACTAGAGAGCGTGGAGACATTCTCAAAGTCATCCAGGACAAGTGACCTCGCAGCTGAGAAGAATGGAGGCAGTCTACTTTTCAAGCCATCAGCAGTTATCTCCTCTGGGACCAACTTTCTAGCAAATATGGTTTCTAATGTATTGAGGACTCCCCCCAAGATGTTGCCCATTGCTTTCCTCACTTTAGCTGAATCTGCCCTTGCCGCGTCGTGAAATCCACGGCCTGTGACCACCGAGAAGTACCAACCGGTGAAATCATACCTATCACCTCTCTGAATTACACCTCCATCCACCAAGGTTTCTAGAGGTATATGCATCAAAGCCCCCAAACGAAGTACAGTCTTCGTTTGATAGATGCGAGTATCACCCCAGGCTTGATCTACTATATCCATCCGTGCCAAAATATTTGAGGCCTGTCGATAAGCATCGGCAAGGTCCTCCATGAATTTCTATGTCTCGGTATGAACACGGCTAACCCACTTGTCTGCCTCCGTTTCCATTTTCTTCAAATCCTCTAAGGCAACAACTGACTCCTTCGGAAGCTCTGATGGACGTTCCACTGCTGGGTTTGCTGGTTCACCTGGATGTTCTAGATTCTGCATATATCCTATCAAGGTTTTGTGCTCCTTCTTCAATTTCTTATACTTCCCCTCGTTCTGTTAGCCCGATCCTTCAATGCGATAGGAGTTATCGAGCTCCCCTCGATAACCGGGCTCCGTGGAGCGACCCAACTCTACTGTGGTGATCACGTAATTTTCAGGCCTCTCCTCGGTTCGATCACAATCTTCCCTCGGAATAGCCACCTGAAGCGTGCGAGAGCCTGACTCGTCAGTCGAGATCTTTGAAAACTTTTGGGCCTTTTTCTTCTCTGGTGGTGCACTGATCCTCTTGAGGAACTCTTCCATCTCAATGGCTGGATCCGTATCATCCTCGGGTTCTCTCCTCATTCTGTCGGAAAGCCAATCAGGCACTGTCTGTTGTGGATTACAAATGACAAGGGGCTGTTCTTCTGTTGCCTCCATCTCGTGCATTTCCTCTCTTCTTGCACTGGTTTGCTCAGGCTCATCCTCCTCTATAAGCTGGGTATCTCCCGACCCTTGGGTCCCCTGTTCTGTGTTTTCCTCTTCTTCCAAAGCCATGTCCAACATCTGTTGAAAATGTGTGTCGGCCATTGTTTCCTCTTCCTCCTCCTGTTGGCCGCCCCTGGATAGACTGACGCTAGCTGATTCCCGGGTGTTAGGCTGATCTACCTCCTCAAGTTCCCGCTCTTCCTCTAATCCTGCCCTCTGATCGGCAAATAATGAAACCACTCTCAAACTCGAAGACTGAGTTTGTGAGTGCACGGGTGATGTTTGTTCTATCCTCAATGGTATCGGTTGGGTTGGCACTTCCACTTGTGCCCTCGATGTCTGAGCAATTTGTTTCCCCTTTTTTACCGATAACGGCCTTGGGTCACCCATCAAGCTATAAGTAAGGGCGATCGACTTACTCTTGAGTCTGCATACATGTCTGTCAACCCAAGTCCTGGTAAAAGTCATCACCGGGATAGAAAGAGTGTCCAAGTCCATGATCTCTGGCTCGGACCAATCAGGTGGTGGGACAGGAGTATCCCTAACTGAACCATAGTCGGGTTGCATAACGTTGACATCCTCCTCCACCTGGTCGGGAACTAGAATAATCTCACATTCTCTAATCAACTTGAGAGGAAGTCTGGAAAACATCCTTCTTCTTATCTCAGCCTCATCCACTGCATTTGCCCAAAAGTCCTCCAGATGAGCTCTGTGCCGGTATTCAATGTTCTGTACCATCCGGATGTTCCTGTAAGGATCGAAATCTTGCCTGCCTGTGTGATATGACAAATGATAAGATTGCAGCTCGTCCTCTGCCTCTCGGGCTGCCTGCAAAGAGGGACACACCTCAATGGAATTTCCCATGGTGATAGGGAAATCAAGTCCGCCCTTCTTTTTCCTTTTCTGAATCTTATCGTAGGCAATCAATTGCCTAGATACCTCAAGCATTACTATGTGATCAGTGGGGTATCGTGGTAACCGATACGGATACGAAGTGAACCCCTGCAGCCTAATATATGTGAATTTCGGGAATTGGATGAGCCAATACCCATATTCCTCAATCAATGTCTGTGCTTCTTTAGATATTCTCTGCTGCGTCCTTTGCTGAAGCGTCCTCGCAATGTGCATTGTGAATGCATCATTTGCCCGTTTATAGTTGGCAATGTTAGCCAAATGTAGCTGTGTGCAGGCTTCATGGATTTTGAATTGACCAGGGGCACAGCCGATTGGCTCTTTGTACGAAATCCCTCTGTACTTAGTCATTCTGGCCAACATGTAAATTACATATGAGCTCATGTAGAAAGTCTTTGTCACCTTCAAACTCCTGAATTGCTCATCGATGTGGTTGCTAATCATCCTAGCCCAATCGACACACTCCTTTCCCTCCAAGATGATCTCGATGAAGTAGAACATCCAAGGCTCGAAAATGTAAGCCTGTGCACTCCCATTTACCCGGCTCAACATCATTATCAAATCACAGTATTCTTGTTTCACGTCCTCGGCAATTATCTGCTTTGGGAGCTTAGTGCGGGGTGGCCTCGGCTTCTGCATCCAAACTCTGTTGATGACTGCAGTGACTCTTTCGAAAGAGGAAGAGTACATCTTATCTGCCCTCTTATTTGTCCTGTATAACATCTCCTCAGCAGTCGGAATCCCAAATGCCTCTCCGATGGCATCCGGTGTGAAGTTGGCGAGCAGTTTACCATCCGGAGAGACAATCGTCCTACGTTCTGGCTTGTAGTGATTGGCGCACTCCATAATTAGCTCCGGACACTGAATTGCTGGCGGAAAACTAGCAGCTGCGTAGATTCCACTCTTCATTATATTATGTGCCGTGACTGATGGTTGATGGCCCCCTAGCCCGAACATCCTCGATTTGAGTGCATTTAGATTAAATGAACCAAGGTTGGTGTCATTTAATCCGCCAACTTTGAAACTATTGCTGACTTTGGGAGAAATGGCTTAGCGAGCCTTTTAATCATTGCCTGCCGGGATGAGCCAGCCTTGCCTGCTTCAGTGTTTGCAGCTCTGCCTGCGGCTCTGCTTGTTCCTGCAACATCCTTTGCTCCGGCCATCTGCAAAAATAAAATAGAATAGCAATAAGCTAGGCTGCAGATTTTTAATAAAATAAAACAATTCCCGAGATGGCTGCGAATACGGAGTTAGCTTTGAAAATAAAATTCCTCAGCATAAATTTCTAACTCCAAACCTCAAACTATATAAAAATCTCCGAGTTTAGAGACAACTCTCAGCAACTGCACTTCTGACTGGTGAAGAAAAAAACGCAGCAAGCTAATAACTTTCAGCAATGTAGCTAATTTCTCCAGCACAAATAGTTCGAACCTTGACTTCACTTTGTCAACTTCAGCAGTTAGAGGAATAAAGAGTTGCCAGCAATATGAAATTTCAACTTCCTCAACTTCTCAACGTTTAAACTTCTTCAACACTTCGACTTTCAGTAGCCTGAAAATAAAGATCTCCAGAGAAAAGAAATCCTCCACAATTTTCGAAAATCTGCAGCGACTTCAACAATCTGGAAATAAAATCTTAGCTCTCCAGTATACAACTTCGAACTTCGCAGCAACTCCACTTTCAGCTCTTTGAGAATTAAATTCTCCAGCAACTCCGGAAAACAACTTCACCCTTCAACTTCGAAGTTGCAGCAACACACTTTCAGCTTTTCGAAAGAAAGAGTCTCGGCAAATGAAAATTTCTCCAGCACTTCGCACTTTCAGCAACTCAACACTCCGAAATAAAATAAACTCTCAAAGAATTTCTCTCCTCAACCACTTGGAAAATATTTCAATCTCTCAAGAACTTCTTCAGCAACTTCAACTTCGAAACAATGTGAGGAGAAATGAGAGAAGAGATTGTTTAAATAACTCTTCTCGGAGAATCCTGCTAAGTAGTGCTGGGGCTATTTTTAGCACCTTCATCAATTTTCCACTCTCTTCGTTCGGAATCTTCTAATTCAAGCGCAGTAGTGGGCTAGTCGTCAGCCGGTCATTATGGCAGTCGCCATTAATAATGATTCCTTCTTCTTCAAATTTCGAATTTTCCTCTTAGTCTGCCAGTTAACTCTTGGCGATTTAAACAACTCGCGAGAAAAACAATCACTTGACTTGATTTAAAATTCCATTTTAAAATCTCGCAGTGTTTAAATAAATTCAACTCGAAAAATTTCGTGGAAGTTGTAAATATATTTCCAACTTTTAAAATGTCTGTCATTTAAATCCTCGGTTTCATAAAATTTGCCTTAGACATTTTAAATTCTCTCATTAAAATGTTCAACTCCGAGTGATTAAAAATTATCTGCGCCTGCTCGAAATAATTCACCCTCTGAGATTTAACTTCCGTCAGGAAAATAATCTAGGCAAAACGAATTTCCTCTGAAAATATTAAAATTTCCCCTAGGAAATTAAATTTTCAAACTCTGTTAACTCATGGGTGTATTTTAAACGGGTTCATTTGATTTTCACTTGACCCATGGAAAATATTCATCGATATCAAATCTTCCCCTTGAAAAAATATTCGTCAACTTTCAACTGCCTTTGGAAAATTTTAAAACTCATCAAATCATCCTTCCATGCCAAGGGCGTATTTTTCCCTAGTGAAGTGCTATCTCACTTAGAAATTTTTTAACATTTTCTCTCTTGGCGTATTTCCCTTGGTATAATTTTTCTCTGAAAAAAAAATCTCCATGCCTTATGAATTAAAATTTAAATCCCTCCTCAAGGGCGTATTTCTTTCAAATTTATATTTTAATTCCCACGCCTTAGGAATTCTTCACTTGTTTTCTTCTTGGGCGCACTTTACCTAGTGAAATTTTATTTCACTTAGGAAAAAAAAATTTAGTTTACACCTCAGGCGCATTTGAGGGGGGAAGCTCTCTTTAACACTTAGGAAATTTACTTTCACACGCCTTCAGCTCATGGGCGCATTTGCTAGGCCAAGTTTTCACTTTACACGCCTTAGAGAATTCTCCCATCTTTACTCACCTTCAGCCCATGGGCGCATTTGCTAGGCCAAGTTTTCACTTTACACTTAGAAAATTTTCAAACACTTAGAATATCCTTTCAAGGTGAGGGCGCATTTGCTAGGTTCCACTTTTATTTCGTTGCCTTAGGAAATTTCTCCAGCAACCTTGGGCGCATATGGGGTCTTGAGCTTTCACTTTCTTGACTTAGAAATTTCTCCAAGTCCTAGCCACTTTATCTTGCCTTGGGCGCATATGGGTGTGTCTGGTTTTATTTTCACCACTTAGAATTTCTTCAAGCCATGTATCTTCTTGAGGGCGCATTTTGACCTCTCTACTTTCATTTTATGCCTTAGAAGAATTCTCCCATCTCCTCCTCATGATGGGCGCATTTGCTATGCCAAGCTTCCATTTTACCTTAGGCGTTTTTAGCCTATTCCTTGGGCGCATATTGGGTAGACAACTTTCATCTAGGGGCGCAAATGAGAGGGTGAGCTTTCACTTTCTCCTGAGGGCGCATTTCACCCTTGATACTTTCGTTTATGTGCCTTAGAATATTTCATCAAGCTCACTTTACACCTTGGTGAGGGCGCATTTTCATGGGTCTACTTTCATTTTTGCCATGGGCGCATTTCAAGTGCCATGCTTTGATTTCCAATGCCTTAGAATAATTTGAAGGCACTTCCAAGGTGGGCGCATTTACATGGGTCTACTTTCATTTTCATGCCTTAGACGTTTTGAGAGAGTCATCAAGGTGGGCGCATTTTCATGGGTGTGCTTTCGTTTTTGCCTTAGAAAATTTTCACCTCTCTCCTTCCTCTTTGGGCGCATTTTGAGGTATGAGCTTCTGTTTTATGCCTTAGAAACTTTCAAGGCTTCCATCAAGGTGGGCGCATTTTCATGGGTGTGCTTTCATTTTCCCACACTTAGAATATTTTCCATGCCTCTGCCTGCCTTTGTTTACGCATTCTATTTTTAGCAAGTTGTGCTATTTTTAGCAAATCCCTTGATTTTCAACCTCTAAGGCTCCGTTTTGCCTGAAAATTTCATCAGATGATCTTCTTTACCTTGTGAACCCGTTTTGCCAGTCCTCTGCCCTGACCTGCTATTTATAGCCACCTGCTATTTATAGTAAGTTCTGACTTTCTGACTTCAGTAGCTCCGTTTTGCCTGAAAGTTGCAACGCTTGATCTTGATAGCTTGAGTGTTACTCTATGCCAACCTCGGGTGCAGACCTGCTATTTATAGCCGTGCCCTGACTTACTAAAAATAGTAAGTTCTCCGATTTCGCTCAAATTTTGCCAGCAGGTACCTTGAAGTGTGCTGACATGGGTGGGGTACTTCGTTTCGGCTATTTTTGGATTTTACCCCCTATAAAAGTGGAAACCCTAATTTGACTTGCATGTATCCCGAGCGGTCTCCGTTTGACTTCGTTCCTTCTGCATGTCGTTCTGCTTGCTGAACTGGAGTGTTGGGCGGCTGCCGGAGTGTACCTGCTAAAAATAGAAACTGCCTGAAAAGTGACTCATCCACTGCCGGATGGTTTCGCATGTCATATTGCCCGTGGGATCTCAAAAAACCCAGAAAAACCCAGAAAACTGCATGCATGCACTGGCTAAAAATAGTAAGTCCTCAAAACTCGATCTTCTCGCTTGCAAGTCACACCGTTGCGAAGCTCTCGAAAAACCCATAAAGAAAAACCCGACATGCGTTGAAAAACACTGCATGCGAACCCTGAAAATAGCCTCCGAAGGCTGAACTCTGAAAGTGGTCGTCTCGGTTTGCATGTTACATCACTGCGAAGGTTTTGGAAAACCCAGAAGGATTCTCTAGACCTGCATCTGAAAAGCTCATGTAGAAACCCTAAGAATGGCTCTTCAAGCCTGAACTACCAAAAATAGCAAGTCGCCTGATCTGGCTCAAAATTTACGTGTAGGCAGCTTGATGTTACCTGGATGCAGTGGAACTGACAGAATTCCAAAATCTCAATAAAATAGTCCCAAATTGAATACTTACTAAAAATAGTAAGTTACCGGAATACAGTGAAAATTTAGGGGGACTCTGCTGGAAGTCTTCTGACTGCTGCACTAAGCTTAGATTTCAATTTTATAACTCAATTTGACCTTTAATAAGCCTGAAGGATGAAAACCCTAATTACACAGACTTAACCAATACTTTAACCTGGGTCAAACAACGGGACATCCCCGGAAGGACCAGAGACCAGAGAGAGAGCGAACCAAAGCCAAAAGACCAGAATGGAGCAAAATTTAGGGGGTCCCCATCTTGATGGGGTGATGTGTGAAAAAGGTCACAACAACTGGGAAATCACATTTGTCCATATTCAACTCTGATTTTCGGATGATTGAATGGTCATGTGACCGTGCTGAGATATCTACCACGAAGCCTGCATGATAAGGATGAAATGTCTACTGGGAGCAACAACTGCTAAAATCATCATCTAACACCTTAGAAAATTAGGTGCCTCTGATTAAATTGATACTTTGACTCCAGACTTAGCCATTTCTTCGTATTGCCTTCTGATGCTTCAAACTGCTATTGACGGTGAATAATGAGCCCTGCTGACTAGATAGTGGATTCATTGCGTGACTGGAAGTACTTTGCATCCAATGACTATATGTAAGGTATCTGGAAATTGTATTAGGAACCCCAAAAGGATGGGTGCCCCTATTTTGTGATAGCTCAAATACCATTTTGACAAAAGTGTGATTTTCATCTGAACACCATACTTTGACCTTTGATACCGGGAGTTGGAATGCTCTGATTCGCATGCCGCTTGTCTCTCTATATAATTTGGTCAACTTGCAAGAGATGTTCTTGGAGAAGACACAGCCAAAAAACTACTTCTAAGGCCCTTAAAAGAGAATCGCCTTTTTCAAAGAAAATTCTAGCCTTATACTTGGTCATTTTTTGAACTGTCTTCAACCACTTCCACTTTACA